>VWZF01001942.1:363824-385820 GCA_013396755.1 Sclerurus mexicanus
GGGGCGTGCAGGGGGTGTGTGGGTACCGAGTGTCAGAGGGCAGAGGGAGCCACGGTGTGCTGGGGATGAGTGTGCAGCACGTGCGAGGTGGCGACACGAGTGGGTGTGCACGGTGTGTGAGGCAGCAGCAGGTGTGAGAGTGTGCACCGGGGTTGTGACTGTGCACCGGGAGTGGGTGTGTGCATGTGTGCACCGGGAGTGGGTGTGCACCAGGAGTGTGATTGTGCACCAGGACTGTGCACCAGGAGTGTGATTGTGCACCAGGAGTGTGATTGTACACCAGGAGTGGGTGTGCACCGGGAGTGTGCTTGTGCACCAGGGTTGTGACTGTGCACCAGGAGTGCAAAGGGGTGAGTTGTGCACCAGGGGCGAGACAGCACCAGGAGAGAGCGTGCACTGGGACAGAGTGTGAACCGGCAGCAAAGTGAGGGTGCCCCAGGGGTGTGTGAGTGTGCAGCGGGTGTGAGTGTGCTCTGGGTGCGAGCCAGCAGCAGCAGGAGGGTGGGTGTGTGTGCACGGGGTGCTTGTGCTCAGGCAGCACCGAGATGGGTGTGACACGTGTGTGAACAGCCTGTGTCCGAGCACNTGGGCCCCCCTGCCCGGGCATGGGGGCAACGAGACGGGCCCGCAGCGGGCCAAGAACGCCACGTCCATCCTCATCGCCATCGTCATCACCGCGCTCTACTCCGTGGTGTGCGTGGTGGGGCTGCTGGGCAACGTCCTGNGAGTGTGATTGTACACCAGGAGTGGGTGTGCACCGGGAGTGTGCTTGTGCACCAGGGTTGTGACTGTGCACCAGGAGTGCAAAGGGGTGAGTTGTGCACCAGGGGCGAGACAGCACCAGGAGAGAGCGTGCACTGGGACAGAGTGTGAACCGGCAGCAAAGTGAGGGTGCCCCAGGGGTGTGTGAGTGTGCAGCGGGTGTGAGTGTGCTCTGGGTGCGAGCCAGCAGCAGCAGGAGGGTGGGTGTGTGTGCACGGGGTGCTTGTGCTCAGGCAGCACCGAGATGGGTGTGACACGTGTGTGAACAGCCTGTGTCCGAGCACACCCGTGGGTATGGGGCAGAGAGGGTGCAGGTGCTGTCTCAGGGGTAGAAGCAGGGGCTGTGTGTGCACGGGGCAGCTCGGGGGGTGCAGGGGAGCTGTGTTTGGGGCACACTGGGGCACACGACCCAACCACAGCGGTGCTGAGCGTCCCTCGTCCTGGGTGAGGAAGAGGAGCCGCAGGGCTGGTCACGCTGCGGGCTGGGAGCTGCCCTGGTCACAGGGAGGGTCCCAAACCCCCCACATCCTTGGCAGAGGGGCTGGTGGGCTCCCGCTGGTACCACCCCACTCCATCAGTGAAAATTACCCACGCAGCCCCTTCCCGGCTCCTGCTCCTGCCGGCACCTCCCGCAGCCGCCTGACTCCTGCTTTTCTCTAACAAAGAGCAGGAGCCGCATGGCCCAGCCCACCTCCCACCACGGCCCAGCTGTCCCCGAGCCCCCCAGTGTGGGGTACCAGTTCCAGCGGCAGAGAGACCCCCTCATGTCCCAGGGGACCCCAAACCCTGCTCTGGTTCCATCCAGGACCTCGGCACCTCCCCGAGGCTTTCCCTGGGCTGGAAGGGAGTCTGGGGGGTCTCTGCAGCCCAGGACAAGGAATGGGACCCCAGTACCCCCCATTTTAAAGATGGGGCATCGCTGTATCGAGCCTGGCACTTGTGCTGAGGTACAAAATCTCCTGTCAGACCCTTTGTCCGAGGCACTGGTTGGTCCTGCCTGGATAAGATGGGAATATGGGACAATAAAGCCAAGTCTTGCAGAACACAGGACCTGCACCAGCAGTGGGGGCTGGCAGAGCCCCCTCCATGGCTCCCAGACCCCGCTGGCAGTGGAGGACAGGGCCATGCTCACTGTCACACTGCTGTCACACTCTGCAATGGCACAGCCTCCAGCACCTCCAGCCTGGCAGAACGGAGCACAGGGGTCTCACTGGGTGCTGGGCTTCGCAGCCCCCTCCCGCACCGGAGAGGTCTTGTCCCGGGGGTGCAGGATTTGTGGGATTAATCCCAATTCCCATCACCTCAGGGTCTGCTGTAACCCCAGCCTGTCCAAAACCCCACGGCCAAACCAGAGCTGGCGTCTCGATTTAAGCAACCCTCCCCAAATCCCCATTTTTTAACCATTTCCACGCCCCCTTTCCCCCATCACTTTCAGTCCACAGCAATGGTTACAGGAGGTCAGCACAGCCCGGCACTGCCTGTGCACAAACAAATGTGGTGACTCACCGGAGGGGAGGAAACGAGCCTGAAACATGTCCATGAGCCACTCTGGGCTGCCTGTCACCCTTGTGATGATCCCCCCCTGCCCCAGCTCCCAGCTCTTCGGGCTCTGCTCTCACCCATCCCGCAGGGTGGGCGAAGGGCACAGGGATCGGGGTGTCACTCACTGACCCGACCTGACACCCAACAGGATTTTTCACTCACTCGAAGCGGAGTTAAAAATGAGTCCTGGTCTGAAATAGCAAATTGAGGTAATTGCAGCAGAGACAGACGCCAGGAGCGGTGTCAGGGTGAGGGATGAGTGTTATTAGACCCCCCCTCCAGCTGCTTCTGCTCGGTGGGGAGAGGGGAAGGCGTTTTAAAGAGAACAATTTCACGTGCAAACAACATCCTCCCTGTTTTACTCACTGAGTAACCTCGTGTTAGCCAGGCTTTAGCAAGCCTGACTCTACAGATCCACAGATCCCTGCACTGCGGCTTCCAGCCCCCCATTTTCCAACTGATGCTGGAATTAAACACAGAATCGTGGAATCGTGGAATGGTTTGGGCTGGAAGGGGCCTTAAAGACCGTCTTGTTTCAACCCCATGGGTAGGGATACCTTCCACTAGGCCAGGTTGCTCCAAGCCCCATCCAACCTGGCCATGAACACTCTCAGGGATGGGGAATATCTCCCAAGGAATGAAAAAACACCACCCCCAAGCTCCACAAGGAGTGTCTGTGATGATGCACCCTCACCTTTCCCATGGCCAAGCCTGCCTGGAGTTTCCCAGCGTTCCTTGGCAGAGTTACTCCAGGTCAGCAGGGTTTAGGCCAGGACTAGGGGTCACCCGTGGTCTGTGCAGGACAGGGCTGTGAGATGGGATCAGGGTTCAGACCTCCCTGCCAGGGAGATGGTGGGTGTTTGCCTTGTACCCTCCTCCCAGCACCACCTCCCGCTGCCCGTGGGGTCCAGGCAGGGTGCCCAGCCAGCCTGGAAGCACAGCTGGAGCACATCCTGGTGACTCAGGGACCTTGGGGACCACGGTGAGTTTGCCACAGAGCCCGTGAGTGCCAGGAGCAGACACAGGACCTGCTCCACAGCTCCCAGCTGAGCTCCATGAATGGACACGCAGCTGAACCCCAAATAAACTCCTGGCCCGAGCAGCCAAACCCATCCACACACTGGGAGGGAGCCCAGCACCCTCCCCACCATAGCTCTGCCTATTCCCACTGCCATTCCCACTGCTTTTAAAAGCACCCCTGGAACCAATTTGCAGCTGCGAGCTCAGGCCTGTGAGTGCCCCCGTCCCATCCCACCCCTCCCCGAGCCCATCAGCCCCCTGCCAGCTCCCACACAGGCTGCAGGGACAGCTGGGCGCAGGCTTTGTTAAGCCAGGCTCTTCCAGGCAGTGGCTTTTAGCAACTCCAGGAGTTTTTCTTTCACTTATTATTCACTTATTTATTTTCCGAGAGGTTTGGAGAGGGGGGTCCCTACTTGGGAGTCCAGACTGGAATGCAAAGCTGCCCTGTGCTCCTTCCATCCCCTCCTGCCTCTCCTCTCCATCAACACCTCCCAGATTGTTCCCTTCAAGTGTGTAACTTCCCAATCAAGGCACTCGCTTAATTGCGATGGCTTTGGCAGCCTGGGGAGCTCCATCAGCAGCAGAGGATGGTTCTCTCTAATGTGGGCAATAAACCTCTTTCCTTCTGCAGCAGCTTCGTTTGCGGCTCAGGGGGGTCACCAGGGTGGACCCCCCCACCCTGTGCAGTGTGTCAGAACCTCAGCCCAAACCTGGAGGGGGCTGAATTCTACCCCAAGACACCAGTGCTGAGGGATAAATTGTCATCCTCATCATCCCAGTCACCCCCATCCTCACCCCAGTAAACTCCATCATCCCAGTCATGCCCATCATCACCTGCTCAGCCCCATCATCTTCATCATTACAGTTATCCCCGTCATTGTCCCAGTCATCCCCATGACCCCAGTAAACTCAATCATTGTCCCAGTCAACCCCATCATCATCCCAGTCACCCCTATCATCACCCCAGTCATGCCCATCATCCCAGTCAACTCCACTATCCCAATCATCCCCATCATCCCAGTCATCCCCATCACACTTTGCCCTCACCAGCCCCATCCTCCCTGGGGAGGGGGCAACAGTACCCCCCCCACCCCCCACCCCTGGCACATCTGGCAGGAGTTGGGAAGTGCTTACCCAGCACATCTGGCAGAGCACAGAATGAATAACTGATTCCCCGCCCCTTTACTCAAAAAGCAGAGCCCAAAGACTCTGTGAATCCACCCAAACCCACAGCTTGTTTTTAGGGGAGGCGAAACCTGACAATACCACAAATTCGCAGCTTTTTGTTTGACCTGGAAGGAAACTTTTCCAAGGGACGCATTTGCAAAAGCTCTCAGAAAATAACACTAAAGAGAACTGAAAAGGACTTTTCAAGGGCAAGACATTTTTAATGCAGTATTTAAAATAAATAAAAAACCAAAAGCTCGACTCGAGTATTTCCACCCTTGGGCAAGGGGCTGCCATTTGCAGCCACGGTGAAGGAGACAGGAAGGCTGTTGGAGCTGGGATGAGCTGCTGTTTTCTATTTTCTCCCAGAGAGAAATGGGTTTTGCAGCCTCCAGCTCCCGGTTTTGCTGACAGAGGAACCCGGTGGGTCTCAGTCCCCCCTGACACGCTCTCCTGCCCTGCTGAGAGAGAGGGAGGATAAAGGGAAGGCATCGGGCAGCACCATCAATCCCAGTCCGGTTTCCATCTCTCTTGCAGGCTCCCTTCAGGTGCTGGAAGGCCACAATCAGGTCACCCCAAAGCTTTCTCTTCTTTGCTGCACCGACCTGCTGGCCTGGGTTCCAGCCGGGGCAGCATCACCTCAATCCCCCTCCCCAGTTTAGTCCATGTGCCCCCAACATCTGATGAGCTGTGCCACTTATTACAGAACCCTGAAATGGTTTGGGTTGGAAGGGACCTTAAAGACCATCTTTTTCCACTTCCTGCCACAGGCAGGGACACCTTCCACCAGCCCAGGTTGCTTCAGCCTGGCCTTGGACACTCCCAGGGCTGGGGCAGCCCCAGCTTCTCTGCCCAACCTGTGCCAGGGCCTGCCCACCCTCCCAGGGAACAATTTCTCTCTAATATCCGACCCAAACCTGCCCTCTGTCAGTTTAAAACCATCTTACCCCTTGTCACCCCTGTAACAAGTCCCTCTCCATCCTTTTTACAAGCACTCCAAACAAAACAACCTTTTCATCCAGCAGCCAAGGGGTGGTTTGCCCCCTCCCTGCCCCACCCCAGCCATGCTACAGGCAGGTTTAGCCATGCACAGAGATGCTTGTGTGCAAACCCCGTTGTTAATTAATTAGGGTGCATCTAAACGAGCTCGGGGCTGTGGAAGATGCTCAGAGAAATGAGGATTTGCTGGAAGAGAGCACAGGGGAGGGCTGGAGCTGGTGTAGTCCTGACCTTAACCCACCCAAGCCCAACGTGTTGGTCTTTGGGGACCCCCACAGACCCTTCAGCGTCCACTTCCAACCCACCACAACACTCAGAGCGTCCCACCGAGCAACCCCTGCAGGGCTGGATGTTCCCAGGACACACACCCACATCCCTGCTGCTCTGGCATCCGCCAAAACTTTGCCTCATCCCTTCAGGAAAGGTTTGGCCACGTGGGATGGGGCATTTCTCTTGCCAGGATGTGACAAGGACCAGAGCCAACCCTTCCCAAATGCCCCGTGGGAATCAGCCAGGCTTCCCCAAAGGCTCTGGAGCTCCAGGCTGGCTAATTGGGCTGCTTCCAGATGGCCTGTTTCCGCGGGTAATCGATCCAATTTCTGCAAGTAAACTCGACAGGGAAGCAGGCAGGATAATCACGAGTTACCGGGTGGAAAATCAGATGAGGGAGGGTTGGGGGGGATAAAGGACCTCGTGCAACTGATTCGGGGAAACGGAGTAAATCGAACACACGGGAGATTTGACTTCTCTGGGAAGTTCTTTATCCTTTGAATAAAGGCAAGCATGGGATGAGTGTCACCTCCCTGGACGTGGGATGACCGCTGTGGTAGGGGCCAAGCTGGGTTCTGCAGGTCCCAGCTCAGCACCAGGAGTGTCACCCTCTGCTCAGGTACCAGGATTTCGTGGGTGGCTCCCTGCCCATGGCTGGGGAGTGGAACTGGATGAGCTTTAAGGTGCCTCCCAGCCCAAACCATTCTGGGGTTCTGTGATTTTGTGACTTCAACACACGCTAAATCCACACTTGAACACAAAGCATAGAATCATAGGACCATGGCGTGGTTTGGGTGTGAAGGGACCTTAAAGCTCACCCAGATCCACCCCTGCCATGGGCAGGGACACCTTTTACTAGCCCAGCTTGCTCCAAGCCCCGTCCAAACTGGCCTTCCAGGGATGGGGCAGCCACAGCTTCTCTGGGAAATCCATTCCAGCCCCTCACCACTCCCAAAGGGAGGAATTTCTTCCCAATATCCCATTTCACCCTGTCCTCTGGCAGTGTGAAGCCATTCCCCCTTGTCCTGTCACTCCAGGCCCTTTTAAATAGTCTCTCTCCATCTTTCTTGTCGTCCCCTTCAGCGCCCTAACCCACCTGTGACCTCTCCCCTCCCCAGGTACACCAAGATGAAGACAGCCACCAACATCTACATCTTCAACCTGGCTCTGGCTGACGCTCTGGCCACCAGCACGCTGCCCTTCCAGAGCGCCAAGTACCTCATGGAGACCTGGCCCTTCGGGGAGCTGCTCTGCAAGGTCGTGCTCTCCATTGACTACTACAACATGTTCACCAGCATCTTCACCCTCACCATGATGAGCGTGGACCGCTACGTCGCCGTGTGCCACCCGGTCAAGGCCCTGGACTTCCGCACGCCGGCCAAGGCCAAGATCATCAACGTCTGCATCTGGGTGCTCTCCTCCCTCATCGGGGTGCCCATCATGGTCATGGCGGTCACCAAGTCAAAAGGCAAGTGGCTTCTTGGGGACGGGTCCCCTCCTGTCCCCTCTGTGCGTCCCGGGGGTGACCCAGCCAACTTGACACCTGTAGCAGGTTTGTGGTCGGTGGTGGCCACCCCTGCATGGGACCACGAATGTGTCCTGCGGTGGAAAAAGTGTCGTGGTGTTATGTTTCCATCTTGGAAACTGTCCCAGAAATAGTCCTCCTTTCCCCTCAAGGGGACACCATACCCTTCCCCGTCTCCAGTCCAACCAGTGCCTGTCCCCAGCTCCTGGGGTGCAAACTGGTTAGAGCCTGGTGTTAATAATGCCAAGGTCGTGGGTTCAATCCCCATCCTGTCCATTCACTTCAGAGTTGGACTTGCTGATCTTTGCGGGTCCCTTCCAACTCAGAACATTCTGTGAATATCTGAAAACAGGTCCCTAAAAACACCCCCGGTGGTGCTGCAGAGTGCCCAGCTGGCCCATGCTGAGATCCACAGCTCCTGTGTGGGGACACCAGCCCTTGGCTGCTGGGAAAGCTCTGGGCATCCTGAGGAAGTGCGTGGGTCTGAGTAGAAGGTGACATGGGGATGTGTCCACCGCAGGGACTGGGAGGAGGCAGCGTGGGGATGGCCAAGGAGGCTCTGCAGGGAGCAGGTCCCTGGTCACTGCACCCACTGCATCCCCTCAGCATCCCGTGGGTAACCTCTGCCAAGAGCTGGCAGGTGGGAATGCATCTCCTTGGGGTTTCAACAAGCATGGACATGCCCCCAGAAGGCAGAGTGTCCACAGCAGGCTGCCCACCACCTCCCCCTTTGACCCTCCTCTCTCCTGCAGACGGGATGGTGCTGTGCACCCTCCAGTTCCCCGACCCTCCCATCTACTGGGACACCGTCACCAAGATCTGCGTCTTTATCTTCGCCTTCCTGGTCCCCATCCTGGTCATCACCATCTGCTATGGGCTGATGATCCTCCGCCTGAAGAGCGTCCGCCTCCTGTCCGGCTCCAAGGAGAAGGACCGGAACCTGCGGCGCATCACGCGCATGGTGCTGGTGGTGGTGGCCGCCTTCATCATCTGCTGGACCCCCATCCACATCTTCGTCATCGTCTGGACGCTGGTGGACATAGACAAGAAGAACCCCTACGTGGTGGCCAGCCTGCACTTCTGCATCGCCCTGGGCTACACCAACAGCAGCCTCAACCCCGTCCTCTACGCCTTCCTGGACGAAAACTTCAAGCGGTGCTTCCGGGAGTTCTGCCTCCCTTTCCGAGCCCGCGTGGACCAGAACAGCTTCTCCCGCGCCAGGAACACCACGAGGGAGAGGGTGTCCACCTGCACCCCTTCGGAAGCCCCCAACAAGCCGGCATGACTAGGAGTGGGCAGCCCCCAGCGGGGCTGCCGGGGACGCGGAGGGGACGAGCTGCGCTCGGAGGTCACCCAGGTCACCACCACGGAGTTCTAGCAGGGCCATGGGGTTTGTGCCCGGGCTGGCTGCAAAGACTTTGGTTCACCCCGAAGAAGCAGGAGGAGGGAATTGGGACTCACCAAGAGATACAGGGAGAGGATCAGAGGAGGCAACCTGGGCAGGGTTGCTCTGCTGCTGCTCCCACTTCGACCAACTCAACCCAACAAGGGCTGTCACTGTCCCTCTTGGCAGAGCGCAGGACACCAGGACTGAAATGTCCATGTGCTTCTTCTCCTGCACCAGCCAAGGTGGCACCAGAGCCCATGGCAAGAGGGGAAACTCTCCCATGGTGTAAGGGGACTGTGCCAGGGGATGATCATCGGGTCACGGAATCTTTCAGGTTGGAAAAGCCCTCTGAGATCCTGGAGTCCAACTGCTCCCCCAGCATTGCCAAGGCCACCACTAACCCATGGCCCCAAGTGCCACATCCACATGGCTTTTAAACCCCTCCAGGGATGGGGACTCCTCCACTGCCCTGGGCAGCTGTGCCAGGGCTGCACGGCCCTCTGGGTGAAGAGACATTTCCTAATATCCACCCCGGCATGATTTGAGGCTGTTTCCTCTGCCAGATCATGGGACCTCACTCCGTCCCCCTCTGAGCTGTGTCCAAGAAACAACCAGAGCTGGGAAGAGAAAATGATGCCACTGTAATCAGAGAGCTCCAGATCCACACCTGGAGTCCTTCGATCCAGGACTGCTCCCAGAGAAGAACTCTCTGCTGTCAATGTCTTTACTCTGTCATTTAGAGACCTCTGACTGCAGCCAGGGCTGCCCTGGACGTGGATGTGGTGCTGGGAATACGGATACAGGCAGGGGATGGAGCAGGGCACGTCTGAAGCTCACCCTGTATCCACGTGCCAGTGCCAAACTCCCCATGCCCAGCATCCATCAGGGTGATGGGGAACTGATGAAGACATTAAGCCCGAGAGGAACCTCGTTAAGGGACTAATTTGTGGGGACTCGAGTTGTTTCTCACAGAGCTAAAGTAATTACCACGGAATAATGGGCAGTGCCCGGGCTCTCCCTTGCCTGCTCACCAGGAGAAGGATGAGCAACAGCACTGCCCAGAATCCCACAGCAGAGCCAGAAACGATAGCGTGGGGTTGTGGTACCTTTTTTTTGAGGAGAAGATAAAAAAACTGTCCCCTTCCTTTCACAATTCCCCAAGCAAGGACCGAGGGAAGGACCCACAGCCTGCAAGAGGCAGAGATTTCGGGATTTCAGCTCTCATCCCTCCGAAGGGATGGCTGAGCTCCAGCTCCTGACACATCCTGCAGGAACCACCACCCAGGGACCTCTGGACCTGCAGCTGAACGACGACTGACGGGTCCTCCTGCTCCCTGAATCCCCCTGCGCCGCATCCGTGAGCCACCGCTTCTCCTTCCTCTCCCCTCCCCGCTGGCGTTGCCAGGTCAGACAGCCCGAGGAGGAGGAGGAGGAGGATGCTTGGAGGAAGCAGGAATAGCAGTGAGTGGACAAATTGATGCAGCTGGAGGAAGCAGGCGAGCGCTGGGTGCACCTGGGGCAGAGCCTGCCTTGTGTCTGGTTTGTCCGGTTGCATCAATTTAGGCTAATAACAGCCATTACCTCTCCTCAGCAGCCCCACCTTTCTCCAGAGCCCGTGGAAATCGCAGCCTCCCCGTTAGGAAGACACGAGGCAGCCAAAACCAATTTCTCTTTCAAAGGAATCAAATAGGATGAAATTGCCCATTTGGGTCTCAAATCAATTGTGCCGGATGATCCTCCTCGTCCACCTGCACCGTGTCAACCTCCCACAGGCCAAAGCCTTTTACTCGTCCTTACATCCACCTGGGCATCTCCAGCTCATGCCCAGGGCTCCTCAGGACCCCTTCCAGGCATGGATGGAGTCCTGGACCACTGGCATGGCCGTGCTTGGGCTCCTCATCCTCTGCTGCCAGAGCTCTGGCTGCTCGTGGAGCTTTGGGTGAGGGGACGAGGAGGATCAAATCCAGGGCAGGAATGGGGGGGAAGCCCCCAGGGTCCCACAAAGCTGAGCTTCAGCCCCTTGAGAAGAGGGACTGAGTTATTCAGAGGATGGGAGAGCATCCTTTAGCTCTCCACCTCCACCCACCCCCCGGCAGAACCCGCAGCAGCCTGAGGTGGGAAAGGTTTGGAGCTGTTTCATGGCAAGGACCTGGCCGTGGTGGGATTTCAGGATGGATATCCCACACCAGGGAGCAGGACATCTTGGGGTTCCCTCCTGACTCCAGTTTGACATCTCAGTTTGTGGGGTACCCCGAAAAGTGTGGTGACCCCCCGTCGCTGATCTCTTCAACCCCCCCTTACCCAGTGCCTCAGTGTTCCCCGAAATCCAGCCCCGCGGGGGAGGCTGGGAATGGCCCAAGGGAGAACAGCACTTCCCACCACAGCACAGGGAAGGGACGGGGGGACGTGGGGAAGGCGAACCCCCCCCATCGGGGCTGGGGCATCTCTGCCCCTCCAGGGACACATCGTCGTGCTGGGGGGGACCAGTGAGCCCCCCACAAGTGCTGGGGGCTGTGGGTTGACTTGGGGCTCCACAGGCAGCTCAGCCCCCCCATTTCCCATCCCCACAGGGCCTTTTTTCTGCCTGCCGAGTTCCCAGCCTGCTGGGGAACGTGCCTGCCGTGGCCTTAAAGCGGGTTAAAAGGCTCCAAGTCATTACTTTTTAAAATGCCACCGTGCTCGGGCAGAGGTCTGAGCCCGGGACACGGCGAGGAACGTGGTTTTCCTGAGCTGACTTAAAGGAAACCAGAAAATTCCTGGGAAAAAGGCGACACGGATGGAGAGCACCGCACTGGAGCGTGTGGGGTGACAAGGACCTGGAGCATCCCGTTCTGGCAGTGTCCCGGCAGGGATCTGGGGGCTGATCCACCTTCTCCCTCCCCAAAAAACCACCTGCCCCAGCCCCTCGTCCAGGCTGGGAAACTGAGGACAAATCCTGACCCAGGGAAGCAGCGCCGGGACGCTCGGAGAGAGCTCTGTGTACTTATATAAATATATATGTATGGATATGTGTCTATAGGTGTGTGAAACCACAGCGACCCCGAGGCCCCCCCTCCCAGCCCTGCTCCAGCAGCTGCTCTGTGTGTGATGGAGCTGAATCCACAGCACCTCACAAAGTGCTTCAGCCACCGTCTGCCAGCTCCAGCCCTCGGAATTTCGGGCCTTTTCAGTGGCATTTCTGTATAGGAACCCTGCTTTCTATAAAACAAAATAATAAAGTCGAATAAAATCGGAGATGGGAAGCGGTTTCCAGCTCTGCTGTGACTCTGGGATGTTGGAAATGGGCAGGGTCTGGCTCAGGGGGGCGTTTTGGGGAGTGATGGGACAGGAACTACCCCCTGAAGTTCCCTTTCAGGGTGAGGGTGGGGAGGTCCTGGGACGGATTTCCCAGAGAAGCTGTGGCTGCCCCACCCCTGGAAGTGTCCAAGGCCAAGTTGGGGCAACCTGGGAGCGTGGAAAGTGTCCCTGCCCATGGCAGGGGGTGGATCTGGGTGAGCTTTAAGGTCCCTTCCAATCCAAACCACTCCATGATCCGAAATTCAAATTCCAAAAGCTCATCTGGACATGGCAAAACTCACCTTTGTGAACCCTCGAGGCCCTTTAGCTGAGATTGTTTCCAAGCCTTGGTAATAACAAGCCTCTGCTACCACTGGTCATCAAGATATAATTTTATTGTAACAGCCCAGCAGCTCAAATTCTGGCCCAAATTTCTTTTTTTTTTTTTTTTTTTTGCAATTTAAATGCAAATGAGGATTTAGTGAGAAAGCAACAGAAACGGGTGTTGGAGCCCGTAACTCCTCTTGGGCTTAATGGGACTTTGCATTTCAAGGTATTTATCCCTTTTGCCCCGTCCCTTGTGAGTTCCCAGAGAAGGGGAACCCACAAGGAACGCGGGGTGGGTGTGAAATCCCGATTTCCAGCCTGGGGGTCACATCCAGCCGGACCAGCACCATTCCAAGACCCCTCTCCACCACCCAGCTCCTTGGGAAATCAGAGCCAGGCACCGACTCCGGCGATTTCACAGCCCAGTTAAACCAGCAGCTGAATAATGCAGCGACCTGTGCCAGCACACGGGAGCTGCCACACACCTACCAGATATTTCCAGGGACTTTTTGAGCCCCAAATCCCTTTTTCTACTGCAGAAAACGCTCTTTTCCCTTTTCTTTCCATACTTAACCCACGGAAGAATGAACCCTGATGCATCAGGCTTTATTTTTACACGTGTGATTAATTATGACGACGCCGGTTTCTTTGTCTGCAGGTTTAGAAAGCTTACTTTGGAATTGCATTATTATGCAGATGGAAATGAGTGGATCTGGCTTTCCTGGGAAGGACATGGATGAGATCTCCCACCCTCCTGGCTCTGGAGCAGCCTGGGGTGGATCGAGGCTCTCAGCCCTGCAGAGATGCTCGTCTTGCAATCCATCATTTAAAAGGGGGAGAAAATAATCATTATGAATAATTCCTAGACGGTTCTTTTTTTCTCCTTTCAGAGTTACATATTCTCTCCAATTTGTGCTTTATTATTCCCCGAGCAAATGGGACTGGGAGGAACACGCAGGGAGGGGATGGGGATAGTGGGAGCACTGGGGCAGAGCCAGGATCCCCTTTCCCAGCTCCCAAGGGATGTCCTGAGCTGGGTGAAAATTTTTCCTCATTTTTGGCTTGTTGTGACAGAAGATGAACCAGAATTTCAGCAGTTTTGGGAGGGGGCAGAGACACGCACACATCACTTATTTCAGCCCAATTCCCGTCCCC
This sequence comes from Sclerurus mexicanus, assembly GCA_013396755.1. Classification (NCBI taxonomy): domain Eukaryota; kingdom Metazoa; phylum Chordata; class Aves; order Passeriformes; family Furnariidae; genus Sclerurus; species Sclerurus mexicanus. Next base: position 377,255 of record VWZF01001942.1, read on the forward strand.
AAGACTCCCAAGACGCTCCTCTACCAGGAACCACAGCAGATCATTACTTATTCCAGTTATCCAGGGATATTCTGGCCAGGTTCCAGCCTTAATGATGGGATCCAGGGAGGTGACACAGCCCAGTGCAACGACCAGACTCTCTCTGTCGCTTGCAGAGCCATCATTAAACCCCGACACGGGCAGCTTGGCCATAATTAAAGCTCGTTTCCTCTTCCAGGCAGGAAAGGGAGAACAAGAAAACAGCTCAGTATCCTCCAAACCCTCCTGAAGATGAAATTCCCTCCTGGCAGATCCTGCAGCACCACTGCATAGGTAGAATTTTTGCATCCGAAACAGCAACACACTGGAAAAAACCCACCACTGACACAAAACCTCCTCGAACAACACCCAAAGCGCTTTTATTCCTGGGTCAGAAGAGCCTCACGCTGCGGGGACTCATCCTCTGTGGATGTTAAAGCCCCCAAATTCCACTTCCCCGGCTTTTGTCTCGGAACTGAAAGCCTTTTATGCACTTCCAATAGCAACAGATGGGGACTGGGAGTGCGGGGTCGGAGCTGCTGCCCGGGACCCCCCGGCAGTGAGGGAGGGTCTGGAAGGGTGGAAAACTCCCCCATGGACCGAGGCTGGACCCTGACACAGCCAGAGGCCCCCCAAACCCTCCCACAGGACCCAAATTCCTCCTCTTCATCCCCAAAACGCCCCCAACTCACTCCATGAGCGCAAACCCTCGTTAATGAGACATTTCCCTTTCCCCAATTAAGCTGTTTTCCTTTTCCCCCCCTGCGTGGGGGCTCCTGCCTCCCCCAGTTTCCAGCAGCTTCCCACTGAAGTGTCACTCCGGCTCCCAAGACAACGGTGGCTGATTCACCAGCTCCGAATATTTTAAATCCTGTTGTTCTCCCCTTTCTTCCCCCCTCTCCGTTTCTGGAAAACACCATCGAGCTCCCCCATTCACAAGGGGATGTTTTCCCCTTCTCAGGAGCAGGACCAGCCCCTCGAAACAAAGAATCAAAGCCAACGACAGAGACATGGAATCGGATATTCCTTTAATTCAGCCGGGTGGGAACACAGGGAATAGTTGCCCACGTATGTTCGACTGTGTTACAATCTTTTGGGGTGTTTACACAGGGTAACTTTCAAAAGCTCCACGCAAAGGTTTACCCCTCCACCCCTCCTGCATCGCGGGTGTCTTCAGTGTTCCTCTTGCTGCTCTTCCATGGAGCACGATTGCCACCTGGTGTCCCGTTTTTGGGAAGAAGAATGCTGGGAAGCGACATTGGGAGCTTCTCGCATCTTCCTCGTCTCGGAGTCTTCCTCACGTTGCAGGTTTCCTGGCATGTGAGATTAATTCTCGCAGACCTCAACCCTCCTATCTGATTGTTCCGGCTCCTACTGACACACCTTCATGTTTCACGGGTTAATATAAATCTAGGCTGTTCCTGACTCAAACAATTCTCTATTGAATTTACTTCTTAGCAGAAACAATCTTTATTGACCAAGTTCTGTGAAGTGTACGATTTTGTAAATTAATTTCTTCCAGGTGCACTACTCCGGTATTCTTTGATCAGCTCAAAATTTCTATCTTCATCTTGCAACGTTAAACTGATTTAAGATAAAATCATCTAAAATGATTAAAATACAACTCTCCACAAGGGTCAGAGCCCACTAAATTCTTAGACTACCTGAGATAAAGGCATATCTCTCTTTCACCCTCAAGGATGGGTAAGATCCCACCCCATTTGGGAATGATCTGGGTTTTGTCTGCAGCTGCAGGAGCTGGAGGAGGGAGTTGCATCGGCTCCTGGCAGGATCCAGCCCTGAGGTGACCACACAGGATGGCACCACCAGCCTGGTGTTGTTCCTGCTCCAAGGAATATCCCAAAATCGAGGGATGGATGCAGAAACCTGCTCATCCTGGGGATGGAGAGGAACTGGGAGCACTGGGGTGAGAGGTCTTGGCTCCCAGCTGCCTAACAGCTGAGGTTGGTTTTGGAAACAAGACATTAATGTTGAGCTGGGAATCTGGCCCAAGACAAGGAGCAGTTTCTCCATTGGGTATCCACGTCCCATTTCATGGAGGAGCATCAAACGGTGACGGTCCCCAGGGAGCAGCATAAACCATGGGATTAGGGAACACTTGCCCACAGTGAGGGTAAATTATGGCCTTGATCGCTGGCCATAAAACATTCTCCATGGGCCCACTTCCCAACCTTATAGGGAAAAATAAAGACTTTTGCACAGCCAGGACTGTAACCAGAAAATGCAAACACACCTCGAGAGTGGTGCCCCCACTCGCCCCCAGGTCGTGCTGGAGCCCGAGGCCATCCCTGATTGTAAAACCCCGATGTTCCTCCCACACGGAGCTGCCGACAGCCCGAGCTGCTCCTGCTGCCCAAAGGCTCCTTAAGGAACCAGTTCCTGCCCAGGTGCATTAAGTGTAAACAGAGACGTGGGGCTCCGGTCACACCAGGATGTGGGAATTTGCTGCTTTGGTGCCAGTCTCCGTGCTGGAGCACGGGATGCTCAGCTCAGCCGCAGCTGCGACTGCCGGGACTCCTCCAGCCACGCCATGGGCTCAGCTGTGTCCCTGGAGACACAAAGACCCCGTCAGACAGGCAGGGAGGGTGACAGGGACAACGGGGACCATCCCCTCTCCCTGTTCCCAGTTCTCCCAGTGCCTCCTCCTGCTGCCATCCCGCGGCCGTGTCCCAACACTGCACGGGAACACGGCAGCACCCCCTAAACCTAAAGAGGGCTGTCCACCCCTTCCAAACCACAGCGAAAGCCTGGGCTTATCAAAACTCAGTTTATTCCAAATGTTAAAAGATGACAAGTTTTCTGTCCTTTCTGCCTTGATTAATCGACCAAAATACTTTACATTTTCTTTTTTAAAAAAAATCCAACCCCTTCTGAACCATTGTACAATCCCACCATCCCCCCCCTCCACATCCCACAGCCCTCCCCTCCTATTGCTGCAGTTTAGCTCTTTGCAGACCCCTCCTCGCTCCAGGGACCTGAAGGCACCTCCTGGAAGGAGAGGACGGGGCAGGTCGGGCACAGGGAGTGAGACCAGTTGGATCAGGGAGGCGATGTGGGGGAGGAGCCCCGTTGTTTCAAGTGACTCGATGCATAGCTGGGAGAGCTGGGTGTCTGCTCAGCGAGGCCCTGACAGCAAATGAAGCTCCTTCCTCAGCAAAGGAAAGAGAAAAAAAAAATCAAAGAACTAAGTTCCCACCCGTGGGATGGATTTTGTTGGGTTTCCAAATGGAATGGGGAGGAGGGAGAAGGGCCAGGACTGCGAAGAGCAGCGCTGGAGGCAGCTGCTGCAGGGTGGAGGGAGCAGGGAATCTGCTCCCAGCCTCGCTGCCTGGGGGGGTTTGGCTCAGAACTGTGAGGGGTGGGAGGCAGGAGCCCCCCTTCTTTTTCCAGCAGTCACAGTGTGCCAGGCAACATCCAGCAGCATTCCCCCTCGCCGGGCAGGATCTCCCCACTGTAGCTGGCTGCAAGGACAGAGCTCCCTGGGAACGTTCCTGCAGGACTGAGATTCCTCTGGAACGAGCTCAGAGGGGTTTGGTGGGTGGCAGTGGACAAATCCCGGCCGGAGAGGTAAAGGATGTCGAGGTCAAGGGGATGGAAGAGCACCCAGATGCGGGGACCATGCTCAGGGAGGCCAATGCCCAAACCTGATTGTGCAGTGAAGAACCAGACCCTCAGCTTTGCCAGGCTGGGTAATGTTAAAAACCGAGACAAGAAGTGAGAAACCCATCCAGGCACAGATTTGGGATCAGTTTAGGACCAAGCCAACCCAGGGAGCTGACAGAGCACCACGGGAAGACAAACACACACTTGCAGGGAGAACACAGGAGTATCCCTGCTCCAGCCACACCAGGTCTGGCTCCGGGAGCCTCCTACCCTCCCGGAGCTGGAAATCGTCCCCCTGACCCGGGCGGGAGAGCGTGGGGGGTGTGTGGGTCCCGCTGGGCTCGGCCATGGTGTCACTTCATCAGCTCTGCTCCCGGTCCCTGACCAGCAGCACCGTGTGTTGCCCACCGCTGGACACGGCCAGCACCCGCCGGTTCTCCAGCTGCTTCCCCGTCATCTCCACGGGGCTCCACACGTCGTCCTCCTCCCCGGTGCCCAGCTGGTAGTTGGTGCCCATTCCCCAGGCAAACGCTCGTCCTGCCACGGAGGGGAAGCAAGTTTTGAGGTCACAGTGGGGTGGGAAGGGGTGCCAGCACTCAGACACAAAGGGACTCTGGTTGGTCCTCAGCTGGTCCCAGCTCTGTGTCTGGATGGGTTTTCCACTTCTTGCCCAAACCCAAGGGCACCCAGCACCCCAGGCAGTGGGTTTCTTTGTTCCAGAAACACAAGGAGGAGGAAGAGGAGCAGCACTTGCCACTCCAACAGATGTTCCATCACACAGCCAAGGCTGTTTTACCCCTTTTGGGGAGAAAATCAAAGCCAGAGCCCCCTCCAAACCCTCCTCCCCACAGATGCTGTGCAGGAGCAGGTGCAGCACCAGAGCATGGAGGTCTGGCAGGAGTGGAGTCACTGAAAGGACTATGAGCCCAACAGTCCCCTCTTGGTCAACACCCTGTGACCAACCCTGTCACCATGGCCCACAGAGATATCTGAGCAGTCGCCCCCAGGTGACAGCACCAGGACGTGTCCCCAGTCCCGGCCCAGCTGGCAGGGTGCGTGGGGCTCGATGGAGGGATGAGGGGCATTCCCAGCCCTGATGGCACTCACCATCACTGCTGACGGCGTATCCCACGGAGGCTCCACAGGCCACGGAGATGATGCTGGGGAGCTCTGGGATGACTGTGGGTGTGCTCTTCTCCTCTGCCCCTGTGCCCAGGCCCAGCCGCCCGTACTCTGCCCTGCCCAGGCTGTAGGCTTTACCTGGAGCACAAGGAATGCACGGGAGAGGTGACTTGAGGTGGGCAGAAGCTGCTGGTCACAGCCAGACCCACTCTCCAGGTCTGACTCTGAAGGAGCATCACTTGTCCCTCCCACATCCCTGGAACCCAGCCCGGAGGGGCAGGATGGGAAGAGATCCCTGAGCTCCCCAAGATCAGTAGGGTGGGTACAACAGCAGAGTTCACAAGTGACTCCAGGTTCCTCCCTGTCCTTTGCTGCGATCTCATATCACCCTTGTTGCCTGGAACACCGAGGCCTTGGAGGGCTGCAGCACATCACCCTCATCCCAACACCACCCCAGCCAGGACGAGGGCCACGGGAGTCTCCCTTGTCCTGCTCTGTGCGACTCCCCCTGTGCCACTGCCACTCACCCTCGGAGTCGACGCAGACCGTGTGGTGCTGCCCGCCGGAGAACCCGACCCAGGACTTGGTGGAGTTCTTGAAGCACGTGAGGTTCTGCGGGGAGAAGCAGGGCTCGGTGTCCTGGGTCCCTGCGGGGTGGGACGCACAAACCCGGGTGGATCAGGGCCACGGGCACACACAGCCCAGGCCAGGCTCCAGCACTGAGACATCCACCCTGGGGCTCACCCCACCAGACACCAACACAGCCCTCCCCACAAGCACACAGATCAAGTTTCTGTTCAAACCCGCTGGTTGCAGGGGCTGGGATCTAATCCATAGCTATGCAGGGTCACCCCCCACCCCAATTTCCAGCTCTGGTATGTCTGGTGGATGCATGGTGTCTAGAATCTGGGGCACCCAGCACTTCCCCCACCAGAGCAGGGCAGCACGAGATTGGCAGGATATCCGGAGGGACAGAGGTGAAGCTCACCTAGCTGGTGGTAGTTGGAGAGGCCAAATCCATAGATGTGTCCCTCCTGTGTGACAGCAAAGGTGAAATATGCCCCGCAAAAGGCATCCTGGAAGCGCATTTTGTTTCTTCTCCCTTTGCCTCTGACAGGGACAAGCTGGGGGACCAGCAACCTCTCTGGGGACAGGAGACAAGGTGTTATAAAAGGATTCAAGATTTACACCCTTTCCCTGATCTAAGAACTCAGCTCACTGCATTCAGGTCGCTGATTACACACAAGCCCTCGAGCACCAGGGACTGGGTCCCTTTGCTCCCCTGCAAAGGGCAGAGCTGGGGCCAAGGGCTGCAGCTCCAAGAAGCAAAGCCACTCACGCAGCCCTTTGCGTCCTCCTCTGTTGGCAAAGAGCGCTGGCACTCTGCCCAGCTGGCCCTGCTCGCCACAGCCACACGTGTATAGGTCACCGTCCACTGTCAGCATCACCAGGTGGTCATTCCCTGCGAGAGGAGGGAAGGAGGAGTCATGGAGAAGACTTCAGCAAGCCCCAGGGGCTGAGATCCCACAGGAAAACCCCAGCTTGCTATAATTCAGTGGGGTTTACTGCACTGGACACCTCCATGCCACTTGTGGCACAACTGAAAACCCCAGGATCTCCCTCTTCCTGACACCAGGAAACTTTAAAGCAGTTTCTCTGGGAAGGGTTTAAGGACACAGGTGCCCACCAACTTCCTCCAGGCCTTGGAAAAGCTCCCTGGCTGCTCAGCTAAGCCTCCCCAGGCCTCACAGAAGGAGAGTGGTGTGACCCCACGGGGTCGTGGTCAGGGCACTCTCATAAGGCATTTTACATCAGATTGGGTCAAACATTAACCTGACGTGTTTATCTGTTGGGGCAAAAAACACCTGTTTGGGCTAAAAGACACACAAGGGAAGAGCAAGCACACCCTTGCACCAGGCTTGGGGCAGCCAAGAGGGTGGAAAAGGTCATGGATCTTGTGGACCTTCACCTTCCCTGAGGGTTGCGACAGCCTCGTGCACCTGCCTGACCCCACACAGCCCCAGGGCTCACCTGAGGCTATTTTGACAACAGGTGCATCCAGCTGGAGCAGCAGGGGAGTGGTGCTTGTCTTCATGGGCTCCAGCAGGCCAATCACCCCGTTGTTATCCTGGGTGGAGAGACAGATGCAGGGATGTGAGTCACAGGAGCAGCTGCCAGCAGAGAAGCTCCCACGCCCCAGGGACCAGCGTACCCGGAAGGAGCCCCACACGAAGACCCTGCCATCCTCAGTCAGTGCAGCCGTGTGACTGTCCCCTGCTGACACCTGCACCACCTTCTCCTGCAGCTCCACCGGCCCCGGAGAGGTCTCAGACCCCTCGGCCGAGGTGTCACGTCCCAGGGCACCTTCATCATTGCAGCCAAAGGTGTAGATCTGCAGATGGAGAGTCAGGGGTCAGGGTGGGGCAATGGGCTGAGTGTGGACTCAGGGCACAGAGACCCACCAGGCTGAGCTATCATGGAATCAGAATCATGGAATGGGTTGGGTTGGAAAGGACCTTAAAGGTCATGCAGTTCCAACCCCCCTGCCATGGGCAGGGACACCTCCTGCTATCCCAGGTTGCTCCAACTTGGCCTTGGGTACTTCCAGGGATGGGGCAGCCACAGCTTCTCTGGACAACCTGTGCCAGGGCCTGCCCACCCTCACAGGGAACAATTTCTTCCCAATATCCAATATAAACCCACTGTCAGTGCAAACCCATTCCCCCTTGTCCTGTTACTCTTGGCCAAAGTCCCTCTCCAGCTCTCTTGCAGACTCCCTTCAGTTACTCCCTTTGACCCCCTAAAATTTCATGGTCCATGTCAGACCACGCTCACCCCAGAGCTGGAACAAGACACGGGCAGCACAGTGCCTGACTCCAACCCCCTCAGCTCCAGAACACACCCCAGAGCCCTCGGGGAAGCTCGGCCTCCCCGCACTGCACTCACCTTCCCTGTCTGGCTCAGGCACACTGTGTGCATCCCTCCAGCCTCCACCTGCACCACCATCTCCGGCAGCGTGACCAGGGCCGGCTTCTTCCTCTCCATGATGTCCTCACCCAGGCCCAGCTGGCCCACATTGCCCTGGCCCAGGGTCAGCACCAGCCCGGGCTGTGTGCGGTGTGATGGGTGGCTGACTGTGGGGAGAGAGAACACAGGGAGGGGATACAGCCTTCCTGCTAACGCTCATCCCTGGGGAAAGGGGATTGAGAAACCACCTGGCATTTGTCTTACCTTTAACTTTCTTCCTCTCCAGAGGCTCATCCTCAGACACCGGGTTCTTGGAGGTGCGTTTCCCTGGCATCGTGGGACCTACGGGCCAGAAACAGGGGTCATCCACGGGGCTGTCGCTGTCTGGGGCGTCCCCTCCTGCCTCTAAAGCCACTTGAGGGGCTGAGGACCGAGCTGCGATGTGAGCACCCACCCCTGCTCCCACTCGGGGAAAATGCAGGGCTGTTCCTCGCGTGTTTTATCCACACTCCCTAACCTCGTGCAGAGGTGAACACCTCCACCTTTCAGCTCCGGGCAGGCGGGGAGTGAAAAGGGGAAGGGGAAGAGGAAGGGGAAGGAAGGGAAGGGGAAAGGAGAGGGAGAGGAGNCGCATGCGCCGCGCACGCGACGCGGGGGAAGAGGGAGAGACAGCGCCCCCTGCCGGGCGGGGGGACACGGGGACAGACAGGGGGACANAGGAAGAGAAGGGAAAAGGAAGGGGAGCGGAGAAGGGGAAGAGAAGGGACAGGAGGGAGGGAAGGGGAGGAGGAGGGGAGAGGAGCCGGAGGCAGCAGCCCCCCCTCACACCCTCTCC
>VWZF01001942.1:389815-452642 GCA_013396755.1 Sclerurus mexicanus
AAAACACCGACCACAGAGAGAGGGGAGAGGTTTGTTTTTTTTTTTTGTTTGGTTTTTTTGGTTTCTTTTTTAAAAAAAAAAAAAAAAATTCCTAAAATACTTTTATTCCATAGTTAAAATCTGTTGCTGAGGAGACTGATATACAACGCAATGTTTTTAGTCTACAGGTGGCTGTACATGGTGGGGGAGCTGTGAGGGAAGAGCTCTCGCCGTGTGGGGTGTCTGTGAACAAAGCAAAGTCTTTGTCTCCATCCCCACAATCTCCTCCCTCACAAGTGGCATCTCACACATGGTTTAGGTTTTGTGCATAATACAGCAGTGGCCTATACCAGATTTCCGTTTTGTTTTTAAAAGCCCCACGTTTAGGAAGAACTTCTTTCAGAAGAGAAATATCCTCTTTTTAAGGTCACTTTTTAAACCTCTTCTTCCACTCCCTTCGACCCACACAGTGAAATTTATCAAGTTTCCAGTAGGTTGAGCTGTAAAAATGAGAAAAAGGCAAGTTTCAACCCTGATTTGGGAGAGTAAAAAACATCTGAGAGGAAGCCACAATAAAAAGGATTGACTACTCTCACCTTTTCCCCAAATTAAAAAGTTTTAAAAAGGCAACAGTCATTTTCCTGGTTCTGTAATTTGTTAAACAAGCCTAGATACCTCAAGCTCTGTTACTAACATCACAGCGAGTGTGAGAGGGCGGGGAGGGAATGTTTTATACATCTGTGGGTTTTTTTGTGGGTTTTGTGGGGTTTTTTTACAAAAAAAAAAGATGCAGCATATGTTAATACCTATACAGTTCCCTTCCAGCACAACAAACCCTTGGTCAGTAGTGATTCAGGACATGAAGGACATGACAGAGACGAGCAAAACCCCAACAAACAACGAGTGACGTGTCAGTCGTGTGCCAGGTTTCTCTGTACACAGCTAATATACACACACGTGCTTCCCAGCACATCCTCTCCTCAGCTTCCCAACACTAGAGCTGCCTTTTTTTGTCTTTCTTCTTTTCCCCCTCCCCTTCCTCGTGGAAAAGAGGAGGAAACAGGGAATTGCATCCCCAAAAGGAGTCTGTTCCCCTGGGCACGGTCTCCTGGCAGGGGGTTATTGCTGAGCCACGCGAGGTATAGTGTCAGTTCCAGCCTGATGGCACGAGAGACGTGTTTGTTCCAGTGAAATGCTACATTCAGACAGGATTCCCCTTCCCTGGCCCAAAGCCCTTTTGTGGATATGGTTGGAAGGCAAATCTTGGAAGAGCCAGGGTTCCACCCTGGCTGTATTGCCTTGGAGAGGGACGCAGAGAACTTCGAGGCCTCTCGGGTCTCTTGCTCCCTTCTTGGAAGATTATGGTCGGTGGTACCTGAAAGCCAAGAGGGAAATGAGTGTCACCCAGGCACTAGAGATGGCCACAGAGGGTAAATGGAATTCTCTCAGAACCCCCAGCCCCTCAGGGGAGCTGTTAACATCAAACCATTTCACCTCTTGTGCTCTGCAAACGCTCCACCTCACAAAGCTGGAAGCAAAAGAATCACTGGGGCCACAATTCACAGGTGACTTCACAGGTGTTTTGTGGCTGTGGCTTCTCCAGCCCCAAAAAAGACCACTCCAGCTGCAGGGTCACACTGGTTTCAGATGCATCTCAAACCAGTCACTGGTCCCACTGAGTTTCCAGGATGGGAAGCCCCAGTTTAAGGACAAACAGCCCACTTTGTGTCTGCTGCTGGTCCAGTCACCTTTCACCACTGGGGCAGAAAGGGACATTCAATCACCGATTGCTACACACTTAATTTTTCTGAGGTTTTAATGTTTTTCCCCTGTAGCACAGCTCTGACAGCTCCAACAAGACAAACTCTGAGTAACACATTCTCACCTTGTGAACTGCTTGCTCTCCTCGTGCACTTCCATTTCAGAGCTCTTAAACTCATTCAGCTCCTTCCTGATGGCCGCCTGCGCAGAGAGGGAAGGAGGTTTGGTAAAAGAAAGGGCTCAGATTACAGTGGCCACCCCAGCTTTGGCATTTCTTTCACACTAAACTGAATTTAATCTGCTCCACCTCCTGCACCTCAGGGCTGGGCAGTCCCACAGGTGGCCAGGGAGGATAAGGACACATGGTTCACTGCCAGCTTCTTGCCCGAGCCTGCAAGGAACCACATTCCTCTGACCTGTGCCCTGCATACTTGGTGTGTCCAGAGGAAGGAAGAGAGGTGGGGAAGGGGCTGGAACACCAGGAGTGGCTGAGGGAGCTGGGGGGGCTCAGCCTGGAGAAAAGGAGGGTCGGGGGGGACCTTCTCGGTCTCTGCAACTCCCTGACAGAAGGGGGGAGCTGGAGGGGGTCGGGCTCTGCTCCCAGGGAACAGGGACAGGAGAAGAGGAAACCTCAAGTTGCACCAGGGGAGGTTTAGATTGAATATTAAGGAAAATTTATTCACCAAAAGGGTTGTCAAGCCCTGGAAGAGGCTGCCCAGGGCAGAGATGAAATCATCATTGCTGGAAGTGCTCAAAAACCCATGTGGCTGTGCACTTGGGGATGTGGGTTAGTGGTAAATACGGTCATGTTGGGTTAACACTTGAACCCAGTGAGCTCAGAGGACTTTTCCAGCCTTAGTAATTCCATGAATCTGTGATTCTTACTCAGAAGCTGATGCAGAGGCCATGCTGGCCTGCAGACTGTGCCCACCTGGGCTCCACATCACCAAGAGGCAGCAGGAAGCGGAGCTGGGACAGCACATGCGGGTGAAGGGACACTGGTGGTGCTCGGTGAGGGGGCAGAGGGAAAGATGAAGAGGTGAAGCCAGAGGAACAGAGCAAATCTCCCCCCCTGGTCTGGCTGCCCTCCCCACCTGGGGCCAGGACACCCCCGGTTACCTTGTCGGCTGGTGTCAGCTTTGTCCATGGCTTATCCGCCCGCCGGTCGTAGTCCTGAGCATCTGTTACTTCCACGTATTCGTTAAACCTCAGGATCTTCCTGGCCTGCAGCTCTGCCACTGTAGGCCTCTGGCTAAGCTGAACACCAGCAAGAACAAAGGAGGTTAGGCTGAGCCTTGTCCATGAGGCAAATCAGGACTAAGCACCCTGATCTAAACTAAAACCAGTTCCCTCTCTGGGCCTGAACCACAGACACTACCAGGTCCTGCTCACATCCCTGCAAAGGAACAGGCAGACCTCTTACAGACTGGGCATTCCCATTTGGATCATGAGGCCAGGATAGAGCAGAACCCAGGCCACACTGCCATGGTGAAGGAAGACAGGGAAAGGTTTGGGAATAGCTATTAAATGGTGGGCCCTGTGTGACACTCCTCATCTCCAGCAAAGACAACACTCACATTACACACCCACAGGCCCTGGGGAAAGGTTTCCCAGCCACGAGTAACAACCCCAAGTGACCTGGACATAACAGCTTAAAGCAGCTGTTGCTCCCACACTGCTGTTACTTTAGAAATGAGTTTTGGGGAGCCTGGTGTGAGTCGTGGCCACTGAAGAACCGTGTGAGAGCGGAAAGCTTTGCTGGCCCGGCAAGTGCAAGGTGCCAAATTCAGTTTTCATCTCTCTCGTTATGCTCGCTGCCAGCTCAGATCCGTCACTGACAACGGTGCCAGCGGCTCTCGGCGGGTGACAGCCCGTGTTCCAAAGTCCCCGCAGCCCGAGGGCACTGGCGACACTTACACAATGGCCCCGTGACTTCCCCCACAGCAAGGTGCCCGTTGCCACCAGCCCTGCCAGGTGGCCGTCGCCACGGGGGCAGCAGTACCTTTCTGGTGAGCCGGCGCTTGATCTCGCGCTTCTCAGCTTGACGGTCAGCTTCATTTTTCGCTGCCAAGGGGGAAAAAAATACATTTTTCATGTAAGCATCAGGCTTTGAAAAGGGCTTTCTGGGCTTGAACAAAGCAGAGTGTCGAGGTGGATTGGATTATCTACAGATCTGAAGGCTCGTTGTGGTGTGTCTGTGCTTAGGACAGGCACAGAGCGCAGCCCAACTCCATAGTCACCTCCTGGACTGGCAGGGGCCATACAGCCCTTAAACAGCACCAGTGATGCAGTCTCATGTTAAAGATTAATGCCCATATTGCCAAAATACATCCCAGACCTCTGCAGCTCGCTCCTCCCCAGAGCTTTTAGAGTTTAAAAGAAAATAAAGGCACATATAAATATTTTAAATGGAAACTTCCTGAACTGACATTTCCCTTTCCTCATGATGTTTATTTAAAACTTTTGCAGAACAAGATATGGCCAAGAGAAACAGCCCTGACTGAGCGATGCACTGCTGCTTTTGGGATCATGAAATGCAATGCTGTAATGTCTGGACCGCAAATGAAAGTCCAGCCCAAACAAAAACACCTTTCACAGCCCTTGCTGGGTTAACAGCAGGGTCTGAACCAACTCACACACTCTTCCCTGAGGTGCCAGGCATTGTAGAATGGTTTGGATTGGAAGGGACCTCAAAGATTACCCAGTGCCACCCCCTGCCATGGGCAGGGACACCTTCCACTAGACCAGGTTGCTCCGAGCCCCGTCCAACCTGGCCTTGGACACTTCCAGGGATGGGGCAGCCACAGCTTCTCTGGGAAATCCATTCCAGAGCCTCCCCACCCTCACAGGGAAGAATTTACTCCCAAAATCTAATCTAAATCTCTTTCAGTTTAAAACCATCCCCCCATTAAAGATAAGCTTGTTGTATTTCTCAGGACCAGCAGAGAAGTGTTACTCACGCTGCAGGATGTTCCTCTGCTCCAGCTCTTCTGCTGTGGGTCTCTGGCTCAGTCGCCTGAGGAAAAGTGTGACAAGTGTGTACTGTTGTATCTGGTCAGTCCTCTGGAAAGCCTCCTCCACAGCCCTCGCTCACCAGTGGGGATCACTGCTGCCCTGTTTTATGCTCTCCTCCACTCAAACAGCTGCTCAGCCACTGGCACAGGTTTGGGAAGGCTGTGGACTCTCAAAAGCAGCTTTTCAGGGAGCTCAAGCCCAGAACAAAGCCTGGACTGTCACCAGGTTCATCCACCACCCTGCACCCATTCACACCTTTCTACACCATCTGTATTTTACATTTCTGCAGCCCTTGACATTTTCCCTTCCCAGTCCATTTAACCTCTGGAAACAGGGGCCTGTCAGGGGATATTGCTCAACTCCAGGAGGAACTCCCAACTTTTCTAACCAGGGAAGAACAACTCTGATCCTCCCAGCCCTGCCCCAGCTGCCATGCCCAACCACCCACCCTATTCCAGCACAGAATAGGACAGCTCAGATAAGGCACCAGCTTTGCACAGACAGAACACCCTCCCCGTTCTCCGTACCTGATCAGCGTTGTCCCGATCTGCTGCCGGATCTCGTTCCACTCCTCCTTGCTCTTCCGAGGGAAGACTACGTTCTCCTCCTGCGGCGCGGTCGCGTTCCCCAGCTTTATAGCCAGCGTGTCTTTCCTCTTCACTTTGTTGGCCAGCGTGCCTGCGGGGAGGGACAGCAATGGGATGCAGCTCAAGGCTGAACACAGCAAGCCCAGCCGCGATCCCTGGCAGTTGTGCTCTCCCTCAGGGAGAGCCCTCCTCTCTCCTTGTGTTTCCCAAGCTCTGCACTACAAAGCAGCCTCCAGCACTCCTGTGTGACACCACATGCTCACCTAAAGCTGTCCCACCTGAGGGGCTGGGATAGCACAGGCTGTTGCAGGAGCCATCTGCAGCTGGAGGGGTGCGCTCAGCAGGTGCGAGCACAGGTTTGGCTGCAGAGCCTTGGAAAAAGCGAGGCAGAGGACATGTGGTACATCATGAAACCAAGAACCAGCTGCTTTGAAGCGCTGTGGGAACCAGCTCTTTGATCCAGATCTCACTACAGCCAGGCATGGGTTCAGCAGAGAAATAGAAAAAGCCAGCTGCAATGTCAAAGCCTTACTGTTATGGCTTTCATCTTCTTCCTCATCCTCATCATCTTTGTACAGGATGGGCCCCTCCGAGTCAGAGTCGCTCATCCCTTCATCTCCTTCCTGCTCCTCTGGCAGGACCTGGGGGACCAGTTTGGGAATGACTGTGACAGATGGCACGTCTCCAATATATACACGAGGACCCGAATTCTGCTCCTCTTCCTGGTCATCTTCTTCCTCTTCCTCATCGTCTGGACTAACGAGAAGCACACTATTACACCTCTAACACTCGGCACAGGGGCCAGGGAATATCCCTGGGATCAACAACTCATCAGCTCTCCTCAAGGGAGCCCAAGAACCACAGGTGCAAGAGCCACCCCAGGATCCTGCACTGTCCCCTCTCTCCAAAGCACAGGGAGCTCTGGCAGAGGAAACGCCAGAGGCAGGTTCTGCAGAACCAAACAGCCCTCTGACCCCACTACTTTGGGTCTTTGCAGGTTCAGCTCTGCTATAACAAGACAGCCCTTTTCCCACTTCAGTTTTGCAAAATGAAAGACTAAGGAAGGCCACAAGTGGATGGAATCCAGGACCTTGTTTTGTCTTGGTGCAATGAAAGCCAGGCGAGGCCTGGATTCCTGGCATCAGCCTGTGTCTGCAGTCTGGAACCCATTTCCCTTTGCGAGCAATAAAATCCCAGAACCAGGGGTGGTTTCACCGAGAAGTTGTTCTGGCCCTTAAGAGACTGAAACACAGATTTGGCCAACAGGGAAGGTGGTTTCAGCAGAGACACCAGCACTGCCCAGAGCCCTCCTCAGCACCACAGGCTCCAGGAGCCGGGGGAGCCGGCACACGTACAGGGGGTACTCACACTTTGAGCATCTCGATGGTGACAGGCAGGGACCTCGTCCTGCCCAGGGTGCCGTTGTCGTCCCCGAACCCATCGTTCTCAAAGAGCAGGGAGTGAGCCCTGTGGGACCCCTCGGGAGGGGGTGTGACGGGCAGAGGGCTGTTCAGAGCCTGCTGGATGCGGATGTGCAGCGGGATCTGGGGCAGGCGAGGCAGCACGTGGGGGTCACCAAAGCCTTGCTCCGCCGTCCTCTTGGACACCTCCACGGACCTGAACTCTTCAGGAGGAGGAGGAGTCTCGTTGGGCAGGTCCAGGGAGCGCGGGGGGTCCAGGATGGGCGTGGGGGTGGGCAGGGGCATGCGTGGGGGCTCGGGGGGCACGTGTGTGGGCAGGGGTGGGGAGGGAGAGGGCGGGGGGTGAACCGAGGTCATGTGCAGCGGGATGGGTGCCGGGCGAGTCGCTGTCCCCGTCCTGTCGCTGGGGGGCTTGGAGGGGACAACCTCTGACGTGCTGTTGGGCAGGAGGCCTCTCTTCGGGGGGAGAGGAGGGGAAGGCTTGGACAAGGTGGTACCACTGTTCATTGCTTGGGAAAGTTCAGCTGGAAATAAAACCACAAAAGCCACGATGTTTAATAGGGAATTTTCCAGATACCCTTCAGCAGTGTGGAATAAGCACGGGCAATGCAGAGCCTTGGACTAAGCAGACTCTGCTGCTTTTTACTGGAATGCTGTGCCAGAAATAACCAGGTTGCAAGGCTCCAGTTTGTCCTTCCTGCAGCAAAGGTAAGACTTGGGAGAGCAGCCAAAAAAAAGCAGGATGGGAGAGATCCTGCTGCTGCTTTGGAGAGAGACGAATGGCATCAGACCTCAAGTGACAGCACACTGAGCTCACCCAGGAATGCAGGTATGTGGGCACTTTATGGCTGTAGTTACAGCAACAAAGGAACCTCCCACATCCAGGACACCCCAGACTCCAGTTGTTTTATCAGCTCCCCTGCACATTAAAGAACTTTTAGGGAAGTCTCAAAAAGTCTCACAGTCCTACCTTTTGCTCAAAGGCAAAAGTCAGCAGAGCTGCAGGCAGCACTGTGCCCTCCCCACTCCCATTTACCCATCAGACCCAGCCCGAGAACACCCTGCTGCCAGCAGCTCCTCAGGGAGATTCTGCCCTGCTCCCTCTGAGCTCCACTCCTTTCCCATATAAACTACAGAATAACTAGCAAAACTTCCCTGAATACCTAAAAACCTCAAGTCTACATATCCGCTGTGTGACGGAGGAGAGAGGGAGAAATGGAGACACAGAAAATGCCGGCAGTGGGCACCCTCAGGTTCCCCAAACTCTCCCCTCCATTCCTAGGGAAGAAGTTGCACCAGTGAAGACTGCTCTTGCTTTAGGAGTTTGCAGCCTTTAACATCCACATATCCACGGCTTTGGGGGCTCGGAAAGGCTTTGCCTGGAGCGGATGAGACTTGCTGCTCATTCCCCTGGAGCGGGTGGCAAGTGACACATGGTGTGCCCAGCACGGAGCCGGGAGGAGCCCGCAGCGCAGGCACCACGAGAGGGTGCTGCGAGCAGGAGTGTTTCCAGAGATAAGGCCGCATAGCTAGAGAGAGGTGGGCACATTTTTGGGATGTTTAGCATTTTCAGACTTTCCCCTTGTAGATTAAGGGCCAGATTGTGTAAAACACGGAGTGCCCTCAGCTCCAGCCCAGGGGACTCCAGTGTCTCCAAGCCTGGCAGGACCAGGCTCCAGCCATCTCTGGGGAAGGACAGATTTTGAAAGGGAGTGAGGAGGGGGCAGAAGGAAGAGACAGAAAGGGGCTGGGAGCTGCTTGGAGCAGCCAGTGCAACAGAGCCAGTGCACAGGCTGGCACAGCCCCTCCCTTGTGATGAGCACCACGGGCAGAGCCGGTGCTCCAGCACAGGCTGTGCTGCCTGTGGCTCCTTAACCCTGCCAGGAGCACCAAGCCCTGGGGCTGCTGCCAAGCTCTGGGACAGCAGGGTGGCACCCTGTTCCTTGCTTGTTTGTTCAAGCTGCTGCCCATTAAATTCCCTCTCTTCAGAAGTGTTTCCTGAGCCTTATTTTCAGCTGCTGCAGATACCAGAACCGCTCAGAGAATGAGCATCTTCGGGAGGGACAAAGGGGTGACCTGCACAGGAACATCCTCCCCGGCCTCAGGCTACAAAAGCAGCACAAAAGGACACACACCCAGTCAGAGCACACACCAAAGACCCGAGGGGAGCTCACAAAGCCTATTCCACTCCTGTTCATCAGCAACAACATGGCTCATACAGCAATGCTGCAGCTCCAGCTCCATCCCACCACGCCAGAGCCCTGTGGGAGCCTCCTCCTCCACCTTCTCACCTAGGACTCAAAAGAGAATTCCCTGCTCTCCTCGCCCTTCCCTCACACCTCAGTGCTGTTGGGAAGAGGCAGGATGCCTCCGAACAGATGTTGGATACACTCCTGTCTCCAGCCACATTTTTTGTTCCACAAGTACCTCCCGCAATTAGCGCTGGGGCGTTTCAAATGCCATCTGCAATGTGTGCAAGCAGCTTAAAGAAAACAAGGAGGTATTTCATGGAGTGCTCGGGCATGGCCAGGCTAATCAAGCTGGTCTGGCACATGGGAGTGTTTAACACCATATCAAGGTCACTTGCAAAACCTGCCAGGGCAAGGTGAGCCCAGAGCAAAGCAGTGGCTTGGGCCACTTCAGATGGCAACTTGCACATCCACCACTGCCTCCCAAACCACACCTGGGTAACGCCTCCAGTTTCTGTGGTAACAGTGCAAACCTGTTGGATTGATCTTCCCAGGAGCCTCCCTCCCGATCTGTGTGAGCCCCTGTATCCAAAGACTAGGATGTGTCTGTGAGAGAACTGTCTGAGACACAAACAGACTGCATGGAAGTCATCCCAACGCTGTGCTGCATCTTTAAGACCCACCAGAATTCCCACAGAGAGCAGAGACTAAATCAGCTTTAAGAAACTCTCCCCAAATCTTCTGCTTCGAAAAGTTACAGAGATAAAGACATTTAATTCTCTAAGTGGGAAGATTCAGCTCAAATTACAGTTGAGCTGATTTATCCACGGAACAAGGCTAATATGGCACTATCCCAGGCACAGACCTTAGGGGAGGTGCCCGAGTATAATCAGGGAAGCCTGAATGATCCCTTCCAGCTCCTGGCCCCTCTGCACCAAGTGGAAACCACATGGCCCTGCAGTGACAGCCATGACAGACATTTTTTGGTCTGATGTGCATTTTTTAGGTTAGTTTGTGGGGCTTTTTTTCCCCAAGACCAGCTGAAAGCAGGAATTGTCACTGACCACAGTCTGGCAAAGCAAAATCTCATCCACCATCCCCCAACCCTGGCTGAATCCCAGCCCTCAGCAAAGCATCAACATTCAGACACTGCCTTAGAGCTGACAGAGAAGAAGCAGGCAGGGATTCCTTCCTGCAGGTAGCTGCTGGGAACAGATTGGATGGCTCATGGCAGAGGACTCCAGTAATTACACTGTTCCCAGCACACGTGTGTTCTGGCTAAACATTGGCAGATCCAAGTCCAAACTGGACTGTTTTCAGGAAGAATGGACAGACAGTCATGATACAACTAAAAATCTTCCCTTATGAAAGGGAAGAGACTTGGAGCAGCAGCTCCAGTGTGTCCCAGGGTACAAAAACCAGCTCCTAGGGTCACTTACCTATTAGTGAGTTGCTATTTCTGTTGACAGGTTTGGGAGGAGGGACAGGAGGCTGTTTGGCAGGAGCTGTGCTGGCTGTACTGGTGGGAGCAGTAGTGTTGGCACTGGCAGGAGTGGGAAGCAGAGTCCTGGGGGCTGGGGAAGGGGCGATTGTGGGACTGACTGTCTTTGCTGCAGTGGGGGCTGTGGTGGAGGGGGCGGTTCTTGCAGTGCTGCTGGCAGGCGTTGGATCCTTCGCTTGCACTTCGTTTGCCTCCTGGGAAGTGGAGGAAGGTCTTTTTGGAGGAAGGAGAGGCTGTCTGGGAACATGTGGCTCCTGAGGCGGTTCCAGTTCAGGCCCAGAGTGGCTGCTGGAGGAGCCTGCAAAGGGAGACAGCACAGTTTAAGGGACTGGAGAGGCGAAACAATCAGATGAGAATTCAAAGCTGGTACTGGGACAATCTGAAGTCCCGATTTTGCACACATCTGGTTTCCTACCTTGCCTCTTTTTTTGTTCCTCTGCTGGAACCGGCTTCCTAAGGCTGGAGGGCTTTGTGGCCTCTTCCTCCTGGCTGGGCGGGTCACAGACCCCGGGCCCACCGATGGGGACTGTGTGGCCATTCTTCAGTGCAGGGGGGTTCAGCTTCTCTGGCTCTTCACCATCTGCAAGGGGGTAGGAGGGGAGAGAAGCAAAGACAAAACACTCAGAAGGCAGGAGAAGGAAGAGCTGGCTGAGCTGACTGAACACCAGGGAGCCACACCAGCTTCTCTCCGGCTTCTGAAACTGCTGGTCTTCAGTTCCCTTCTGCACAGGAGAGCACAGCAACCAACCAGCTGGAGATGGGAGCCCTTGGTTTCATTATCAGCATGTAAATAGTACAGCTCTGCATCCCATCAAAGGCTTGTCTTCTTCCTGTCCTGCCCTTCAGACTGCTGTGCCACAGCCCAAGGAAGTTGTAACTGCAGTCAAAATACTCCAGCAGCTTTTGTATCCACCCCCATCACAGGGCAGCCACCAGTTCCCTGCTGCAATAGATTCCAACACGAGCCAAGGTATTTATTGCACAGGCAATAATGGATTGGGGTAGTCTTAAAATCAGTGGAAGCACCTGTTTTCATCCTGAATTGGCCACAAAAATCAATGCACATTAGCAAAGCAGATTTCTTCACTTTATCTTGGTTTCAATCAGACGTAATAATACAGCTCCGGAATCTGATCTAGTTCGTTCTGACTATTTCTGCTTTTACAGATTCTACCATGGAGTTTCCCAATGTCAGAAGCAAGACCTCTCTTGGAAACAGTTCCTCTTTCCAGCCCATGATTATGAGACCATTTAAAACCCCATGAGGAAATACTCAACCATTCACTCTAACTGCCCTGACAGAACAAACTCTTGATGATATCTTTCCCAATATCAGACAGCATCCACTCTAATGGGATGTTGTCCATTTTGACTGCTTTCTAACTCAAGAAAACTTGGATACATCATCAATTTGATTAAAAATCTTTCAGTCTAACCTCTCTGAACCAACTGCAGTGTGTGGCATCAAAGGCCCCCAGATGCCAGGCCCCAGCACACTCTGCTGCTAAAGTTTTTGGTCATTTCTTCCATTGCCTTCTTCACCTTTCCTCTTCCCCCACGTACTACCTCCCCTTTCCCAACCTGGTGTTATTCAGAAGCTGAGAGCAAAGCTGCCAGAGAGTCAGAAGCTCCCCAGGATCTCTTTTCCACAAGAAGCAGCCTTGGTTCCTGGGAGGAGCTGGCAGACAGTGCTGCTTCACTCACTCACTGCCCTTCCCTGAAATGCAGGAAGCACAGACAGCAACAAGAGGGAGTTTCCTCCCCAGACAGGGCTGAAACTCAAGGGATGAGACAGGGATTTTTACAGCAGCAACTGCCTCTGGTTATCCAAAGTTTTCAGCAAGGGAGGCAGGGAGTAAGATCCAGCCTTCCTTACCACTGAACTCTACCTGCCCTTCCCTGGCAGCTCCTGATGGCCTCTCGCACCACCTCGCTCCCACCTTCAGCTCCAGGGACCTCCTTCGAAGTCAAGAGATCCAAAGCCATCCTCTTTTCCTTACTCTGAGCCCAATACCCACAATCTGGATCCCATAACCTGCTGACCTCCAGCCCAGGGAGCATCAGGGCCTCCTGTCCCAGCTTCACCACCACACCTCCTTCCCTACCTCCTCATCTCAAAGGGTTTCCAGCATTTTTCCGCCGCTAAGAAAACTAACTGACCTTGTGCAAGCAGGTTTTAGAACTGCAAGCAAACACAATAACCCACCCTCACGTCTTATGACTGCCCAAGTGTCTTAAACTCCCAGGAGGGATTTACATAATGCGCCTCTAATCTACCCCTCCTGCCAGCACCCACTGCTCCCTCGTGCCCGGGGTTTGCACTTTGGCCACATTACACCCATCTTCTGCTTCTAAAACCAGAGCAGATGACTCAAAGAAGAAAATAATTCCACCCCTAAGCCAGGCTTCTGTTACACCCTTACAGTGTGGAAGATCTCGCTCTCCTCTGCCATCTCCAGCTGGAGGTTTGGTGCCCAAAGCCTTTGATCTCTCTTCCAGTTTCATCCTGTGACTTCACACCCTTCTGTACCCAGTGAACTGCTCCTCCAGAGCTGCACTGACACCCTCGGGGGTGTAGAGGCATCATTACAGCAGAGCTGTGTTAAGACTCTTTCTCTCAGTTTTGCTTCCTGTTGTTTGGTCTGAAAAGCATTTTTTCACCTCCACTCTTCCACTTTACAGCTTTCTTAGAACGAGACTTGCACCAGGCCAAGGCTGTCTCTGCAGCGAGTCTCTTGAGGTGCAATTACACCCCGAGCCAAGGGCCATGATCCCACCCAGACAGGTGGGCTGCTGTCCCCCCACACCTTCCTGCCCCTCCCTCGGACCCACACCACCCAACTCACAGCCAGGTGACTCGATGGTGATCTGAGAACTTATTTTGGCAGCATGATCCAACTGGGAGACATCAGGGATGACACAAAAGGGGATCAGACTTCTTAGACTTAGATTAAAGCAGGGCAAGCTTTAATAAGCTCCGTGGTGACTATGATATCACACCACGAAGCACCTTTTGGAGGCAATGCAGCTCAGAATTCATCCATTTATGACTCTTTTCCCAATTGAAGCCCTAGGGTCAGCACCTCTGCCCCAGTGCACTTGGGAATGTGATTGGAACAGCTGGAGTTGGTGAGTGATAGCAGAGGTTTGCAGGACAGGAGAAGTGATTTGGAGCAGGACAGGTAGGGAGGGACAGGATGGGAAGAGACCCACAGCACAGCCCTCCCACCCTGCTGGCAGGAATGTGTCCGAGACAGGCACTGAGCTTCCTCAGCGACATCTTCCTCCCTGAGCAGGCTGGGAAAAATCAGTATGTGAAAATCAGACCAGAGAAAGCATTGAAAAGGGTAAAGCAGACAGGAACCACAGCAAAGAGCCCTTCAATTTGTCTCCCAAGGGTGAGGTTTGGCCAGAGGAAGATCAGCTACACAGACACAGACAGGAGAATTTCGATTGCAGACTCACCCTGCTCAGGCTCTTCCAATAGAACCCCTCTTTTTACCAGCTCCTCTCTTGGCTTTCGCATAGAAATCTTTCGTTCTAAAACTGATATTAAATTGAAAAAAGGCACTCAGAAAACAGGGCAAGCTAGAAGTTCAAGATGATAATTTAATTTTTTTTTTTAAAGGGATCCTCTGGAGGAAATAAAAGGGCTTCAAATTTCACATGGATTAAGAGGAGGGACTGCACGTTCAGGCCTGCACTTCACACTACATCGGCGATCGTGGAGCGAACCCTCCCTCCCCACAGCTGCTCGGGGAGGTTCCTTGCAAGAAAGGAATTTATTTGTCTGAAACTACAGCTCCGTGGCAAGGTGTTTGTGGAGAGACTGCAGGTTAGCCCATCACCAAAGTCACCTTTTGGTTCTTACACATGCCAGGCTGCTGACAGCAAGCCCTTCTCAGTGGCCACATGGCTCACAGCAGGTTTCCCTGTGGAGGAAGGGATGCCCACCCAGCCCTTGTCACTTTACCTTCTGAAGTCTCCTTAAATTTGTCACTGCTTTTCTTTTTCCTCCACTTCCAGGGTTTGAAGATCTTGCCAAAGCTTGAGAACTTGCTTTTCCTCTTTGTAGGGGGTGTGGTGTCACCTGATTCCAAAACATCTACCCCCATGCCGGCATCACCTGGGGCGTGATCCACCTCCTCGGCTGCACAGAAAAAAAAGGAAAAGAATAAAGAATGATCTCTGTGCTGCAGGTCACAGCTGCCACCTCCCACCAGCCCACCTCACACCGGGAAACTGCAGCACAGTCGGGGGAAAAAGGGAGCAAAACTCCATCCGTGGCTCCACAGAACCCTCACGTATGCTTGGGGAGAGAGAAGAAGAGCTCTCTGAATGTTAACAGGGCAACAGGAAGCTGATAAGGGGCTTCCCAAGACAAGGATCAAAGAATTCCAGAATCAATTAGGCTGGAAAAGACCTCTGAGACCATTAAGTCCAAGCTGTGATTCAACACCACCTTGTCACCGAGCCCAGAGCACTGAGTGCCACGTCCAGTCCTCCAGGGACAGGGACTCCAAACCTCCCTGGGCAGCCCCTTCCAAGGCCTGACCACCCTTTTCATGGAGAAATTCCTCCTGATGTCCAACCTGACCCTCCCCTAGCACAGCCTGAGGCCGTTCCCTCTCCTCCTGTCCCTGTTCCCTGGGAGCAGAGCCTGACCACTGCCCCCTCCAGATCCCCCCTTCTGTCAGGGAACTGCAGAGAGCCACAAGGTCCCCCCTGAGCCTCCTTTTCTCCAGGCTGAACCCCCCCAGCTCCCTCAGCCACAGACTAGTTTAATTTTGCAGCATCACAGCTTTGCCCAGGAACACGACCCACTTTGCTGCATTTCCTTGTCTTCAGCTGGACACAAACACCTTCCAGCCCACCGAGCCGACATCCATGACTGTGTGCACGCCCCAAAATCACCAGACCCGTTCCAGCAGCTGGATGTGCCTCTCTGATTCTCCCACTATAAATAAGGGCAGCAAAGCCAGCCAAGAGCAACAACTCCACAGGAAAGCGACACAATACAGGCCCCGCTCCACCTACTGCCCTGGAGTCCCTGGAGAACAGCACGAGACGGACACAGAGGTGGGAAGGGACACACACACAAAAAGCCATGACTCCCAGCTCTAAGAAAACCGCTTTAGAAGCAGAACCAGAGCACGAAACGCTGATCTGGGGACTGACAATCCTGCTGTTGCTGTTCTGGGGGTATTTGATGGAACATGAGGGAACATTTACAATCAGCACAACCCAGCGCTGCCTGCAACAAAATGAATCGGTGCACATGAGCTAAGTGAAGCCAGCTGGTGCCTGCTCGTGGCAGGATTTACAGAGCCACAATCCCTCGGCTTCCAGAGATCCACTGCAGAGCTCCATGGAAAAAAACACAACCTATGGAAAAAAGAGACATCCCCCAGCACTGCCCAACATCACACACGGCAGGCTGGGGTGTCCTGGTAAAAATTGCACTCTTGAGCCTTGGTTTGGAGCCTCTAAATCAGATGTTGTGGAGCTTGAGAGCCCTCCAGGAACACAACAGACCTTTCAGTCAACTTCAGACAAGCCTGTAGGACCTGCCTGCAGAGCAGACAAAGCCTCATAGGTAACGTGGAGAGTTCAGCCAAGAATCCCATCTCCTGAGGGTAAGAGATTAGGAAAGGAATTTTAGGGGAAAGCTATTTTGCACATAGGATGAAGAGCTAATAAAGTATCTGCTGTATCCTACAAATATCCACTGAGGATTCAGGCCCAGATGTGAAAAAGCAGATTCCTGTGAACACTGGGAAGAGCATGTTCGGGACAGGGGGGAAAAATAAACAGGACAAAATGAGTTGTTCGATGGAGTTCTACCTGCAGCCCTGCAGTGCTTCCCAGCATGAGATCTCAGATCCCAGGAAGGGACAAGCACGGGGAGGGAGCCACAGCCATGGGCTGCCGGGCTGGGGACAGGCTGCAAGAGAGATGGACCCCAATATTCCTGTGTGAGCACACATGAAATGCGAGATCACTGAAAAACAGGGAAGAGAAGGACAACAGAGGGAAACCAGAGAGTATTTCAGCAGGAGGACCTCGATCATGTGAGCAGCAGAGTCTTTAAGCAAGTGACAGAGGAAGGAAAGCCAGCCCAGCACTCCATGCTGTGGAGAGGCTGGAAGGGCAAGCAAGTGCCATGGAAGTGCCACTGTGCTAATCTGCCTGGAAAAGCCTTTTCAAAGCTAACTGCAGCCATTCCAGACTCTACTCAAAATTCCTGACCCTTCCAGGTTCCTCCTCTCATTTGTGGGACTCCAGATTTCACAGAGTAGGGTTTGATGGTTTTTCTGTTGGGTTTGTGGTTGTATTTTAGACAGAGCCTCACCCTGAACCAGTCAGAAGCTGCTGCCAGCCAACATTTATTTGAAAAAGCAAGATTAATTCGGTATCTGAGCTGCTTTTAAATAAAAAAAACAACCCAGCTCTGGCTTCATAACAGAAGAGAAATTGGGTGGAAAATAACACACACGATGTCAGCACCGATCCGTGATTTTCTGCAGGCGTGGAAGGGAGGGTGGGTAGATGGAAACGGGGGCAAAGAAGAAAAAGCATTTCCAGAGACCTCAGAGGAATTGTCTGGATGTTTAGAGGCACTTTCTTCAGAGACCAGAGCATTAGCCCTGGAGTCGTACATGTAATTTTAACAAACAGTATTCACTGTGTTCAACGGAGCGTCCCCAAACCTCACCAGGCAGGCACGAGCGCTTGCCAGGCACAGGCTGTGCACTGAACGTGGATCCCAAGCGCCACCAAAGGCATTTCCCTCACCTTTCCAAGCAGAGCAGTGCTGAAGGCACTCACTTCACATCTACCCCTTCCCTGAACTGCTCTGAGGAATGCATGTCACTTATGTGCTGCTGCCACCCAAGGTGTCAGAGCGCTGCACTAAGCAAAGGAAGTTATTAAAAGTAAACTCAACCCTCGGGTCCAGGGATTAATGAAGAGCCCTCAGCACGCTGGGATGTCTCCATTTCCAATTAGAGGGAGAACAACAAGCATTCCCCCACCACAGTCCCCTCGGAGCAGCGGACATGAAAGGATGAGCCGAAACTGCAGGAGACACACGATACCCCCAGAGCAGGAGCAGCTCGAAGCAGGCAGGGTGGGGAGAGCCCACATGCGATTTTACTCCAGGCAGAACCTCTTCCAGCAGCTCCTGCAGCCCAAGTCTGGCTGTCAAAGCAAATACCATCCCGGGGTGGAGCTTTCACTGCCAGAATGGCAACCACGCAGGTGAACACGGGGAGGTTTCACAACGACCTTCACATGGAGACGGGATCCTGCTCCTGCTCCTCTGCTGTGCTACAACTGCTCGGAGGCTCCTGCTGAGCCTCGGGTGTTGTACAACACAAGAACACGCGGATTAGTTGGTTTATAACCAGTTCTGTGTCTGAGAACAGCCAGGCAAGAGGGAGACACAGGCACACCATGGATTTCTTCAGAGCACTGAACTGCCCAAATCATTCCCACCATCCTTTTTTGTTCTGTGTAGAATAAAACTTGACATGTCACTGAACGCCCCGAGATGCCAGGGAACCAATTCCCTCCTCAGACCCTGCTGGCATTCCTTCTGTCCAGTTGCTCTGCTGACAGGAGTCCATCACTCTTCCTCTTCCCTAATTACACACGGGCATAGACATTTAAAGCCGTCTGTTGTGAAGCAATTATGACACTCAGAGCTAACGAGAGGGTGGGTCGGCAGCTGTAGGTGAGATTTACTGATCTGCATTCAAATAACCTCATTGTCCAGTGATTGTTCACGTTAGATAGAGCTCACACCGCCTCCAAAATGGGCCTTTCCTTCAACGCACAGCCCATTTCCAGCTCAGACCTCCAGGAAATGGTGCAGAGAGGACATTTCTTCGCTGTGAAGGCACAGAATCCACCTTGCTGAGGCTGTGCCTCCTCCTGCTGTGCTCTACAAGGTACAGGAGGGTCCTGAAGCTGCTTTGCAATGCAAGGGGGAACCTCTCATCTGATTCACGCACTGGGAATCCAGGAAGGAACCACAGCGCAGAGCCTGGGGAAAGAAACTGGGCAAAAAGAGAGGAATGGGACTTTGAGGGAAGGCTGGGAAGCATCAGGATGCCCTCACCCAACCCAGCCCTTGCTCAGCACCAAGGCTGTGTCCACAAGACCAGTCTCGCCCTCACTGCGGTGCCAGGCTGGAAAACCTGCTTTAAACACGTGGAAAAGGTTAAATGAGGTCACACAGGCCTGGGTGAAGCCAGCAGTGTCCTCATTAGAAGGTCAAGAGCTTCCCAACTGGCAGGTCCCTAAGGTGCCCCCGTGCCAAAGCATGACCTTGTTTAACCTCTCTGGAAGTAGTGACAGCACACGCTTTGGAAAAGCAACCCTGGAGCAGGGAGAACCCCCCAGAGCCCACCCTGACACCAGCATGATGTGCTTAATGTTCCAGCAGAGCCCTGGGTGAGGAAAAATCTGGAATAAAGTACCTACTGCAACTTCAGCGGGTCACTCCAGGCTCCTGAAGCGCTCAGATCCCAGGACCCAGCTGGGCAAGGGATGGAGCAATTCCCCACCAGAGCCTCCTGCCATTTCAGATCCACTCTCCCAAACACTTGCGCTGCCCTAATCCCATTCCATCCAAACAAGCAGGTGAATTTGAGCTGTTTAAACAGCACATTTGTGTTAACCCAAAATGTTTAGACTGAAATAATCTCGGGAAACGTCACAAAGTTGGCACAGCCTGGACACACAAGAAGGCAGGAAGCTCCAGCAGTGCCAAGCAGCTTGGGATGCAATTCCCCATCAGTTTGCCTGGCCAGCTGGTCCTTCCAACCCTCCCTCAAAACACATTTACACTTAAATCTTGCAGTTAAACTGCAGGTGGAAAAAAGCTCTTCTTCCCCTTGTGGTGCTGAGCTACCCCAGTCGTTCCCCAGAGAAACCATTTCAGTAGAAGGAGCTGGAGTCACGGTTGGTGATGTGTCACCCGTTCCCAAAGCTCCTGCCAGGCTTGGGGCTGCCATTCCCATTAAAAAGGGAGAAGCTTTCACTTCCACCGCTGCTCTCAGTGGGTCAAACAGGCACAGCCAGGATCTATGGGGTCAATTAAAGACACCACACGTGGTCACACCACGGCCACACACACAGGACACCACAGGAGGCAGCTCCCAGCAGGATCACCCACCTATAAATGTCATGGTTTAATGGTCACACCACAGTCCACGGAGGAAAAACCACCACTGAGCAAGAAGTTAATCCCCATCTTCAGAGATCAAGCCCCAAAACCCCCTTTTGTAGAGCAAAATGCTGCCAGCCTGGAAAAAGGCACAGCAGAGACTTCAGGGACCAACAGGAATAACTAAAAAGCATTTTTTTCATTAAGGATCATGTCTCATGTGGAAAATACCTGCAACAGTTATATGAAATTAGTGGCTCCTCTGATGCACAGTGTTAAAGAATTAAAACCAACCTGGATCCAGTGCAGAATTAATCCTGGTGAGTTTTCAAACTGTTTTAACTCAGGCCACACACCCTCAAAAGCCAGCCTGGCTATGCAGAAGTTTTATTTTGTTTTTAACACCATTACTTCAGGATCTGAGTTAGAGACCCCCCAACAAAGCAAGGCTGAAGGCTGTGAATAAATCAAAGAATTGAATCCCAGAAGATGACAACTCATATTATACTAGTGTATGCCTGGGAGGGAAACTACTGATTTCCAGAATTCATGAGGAAAATGGCAAAACCTTTTTAGGATGATGGGTCTTTGAGCCACAGGACAGGGCTGCAGAATGGAGCTGTTAGGAAAAGACTGAGAACAAGCTGTTTTTCTCCTCAAAACATCTTTGCAGACATTGAAGTCCAACTCCCAAAGAAGATGGGTCTCACCCTGCCTGCACTACAATGGGCTCTTTGCCCCAGTGCTTTTCTGAGATGTAAATTCCAACTTCATTAAGAGACATCCTCACAAAGGAAATGAGAAAACATCCATATTTTGCTCAGCATGTAAGTCATGAGCTTGGGCCAGATTCCTTCCATCTGAAAGCCACAGTTCGTCTAGAACCTGATCCATCTCTTCTCATAGGAGTTACCACAGGATTTCCACAGATCCCAGGAGTTTCTGCACATAAAGAAGCTCACTGGGCATCTCTCTCTGTCTTTGGGCAAATGAAGCACTTCAGTGCCATGGCAGCAACTCTGCTTAACCAGCTCTGTTTCCCTAAGGAACACACCTCCCTGAAGTTCTGCTATCACACGAGCCCAGGAGGTGCATCAGGAAGTTTTGCTGGGAATGTGGCTGCTCCTAACACACCTGGAATACCCCAGGACCTACAGCTCCAGCAGGACCATCACAGCCCCGAGCCACAAACCCTCCTGTTGCTGACAATGTGGATGCACAGCCTGGAGAACAACCCAGCTCCCTCCTTTTCCCCTCCCTTGAGTCCAGCAGAGCAGTTTAAGAATCCCAAAAGCTTCCAAGCAAACAGCTACAACTCAAAAAGCAAACAAAGGCTCTTTTGAAGGAGATGCTGTTAAAGTATCCATTGGGCAAATGTTTCTAAGCTTCCTGTAACAGCTTTAAAAACTTGATGTGCATTTCCTGAATGGTCCAGGGAAGACGTGAATCCTGACCTTAAAGCAATAAAAGGCTGTGGTCACAAAACAGCCCCAAACAGTCCCAGCCCTCGGCTTCCCTGTGTTTTGTACTTTTCTAATCACCATAATCTTCACAGGACTCTTTTTAACAGCATCCTGCCACAGTTAATGCAAGAACCAGGTCCTCACGTTCACCATTTAATCAGTAGGAACCGTGGGAGCTGTGCCATGAAAGAAAGACTTCAGAGAGCAAATGACCAGTTGAGAAAACACCAGGTCTGCTGGCAAAGCACAGTGTCATTGCACCAAGAGCCCACTCCCCTGGAAATTACCACTGTTACTGGTGCTTGATCAGAGAAAAGCCCAAGACTGGCCAGGCTGGCTCCTAACAGCGAATAAATCCAAGGAGAAGATGCTGTTAATCTCCACTGTCAGTACGAGGACAACTCAAGTTTTCTTTCTCCCTTCCACTTTATTTTTAGCAGCTCTTGAACAAGACTAGCTGGGGTGAACTGGAGGTGGGGAAGAGAATCACTGGTTTGATCTGAGCCCTGAAAACACTTGGTAGGTTCAAAGTTACAGAAGTGTAAAATCACATGTATCTGGGGGAGCTCTGTGTGTGCCAATGTCGAGTGTTTCCCTAATAATCAGATATCTCACACGGCAGATGAGAGTGAACAACTCAGCCCAGCCAGGTGACAGCAAGTGAGGATGAGAGAACAGGGAACAGCAGGACGGGGAAAGTCTCCTCACGGCCAGGAACAGCACCCAGAATAACAGACCTGGAATAGCACTGACCCACACGCAGTGTCCGGGAAGCGGAGCTGCTTCCAGGGCTTAACACAGCTGTGTTTGCTCCAGGCTGGCTGTTACTGAGATACCTCACAGTGGAGAGGGAAAACAAGCAGGGAGATGGTTGCCAAGCCCTTCTCCCCCCAAAGCTGCTACAGGTGCCCCAAAAGTGGGTGACATCACACCCAAGGAGCCAATTCTGGGTGGCTTTGCTCCGAGATCACTATCAGGGCTGGCTCCTGCCCCACGCAGGTGAATTTTACTGCCGTCCAAGTGCTTCGCAAAGGTGGTGTCCCTGAATCCGTGCCAGACAGAGGCTATCCCTAAAAACAGCGGCTCGGAGCCCGTCAGGATCCGAGAACACATTGAATGTGACACAGGCAGGGGAAAGGCAGGAAATGGAGTTATTTCTCTGGTTTCTCTCCCCGGCAGGGCACAGGTTACACAAGCCCCACATTCCACTCCTCCCAACTCCCCCGTTTCACCTGCAATCCTGCCCCGAATTCCCTCCATTACTCACCGGGAGCAGCTGGATTGACCGGTCTGGAGAAGTGCGGCTGCCCCATGGGGTCCTGTCCTGAGCAGCTCGCCGGGAAGAGGCGGGAGGGGAGAGAGAGGGAGGAAAACTACCCTGGGAGCACTTCAATCCTTTAAAACGATAAATCCACGCTTTGGGCTGGGGAAGAGCCCGGTGAGCGAGGCGGCTCCGGCGCTCAGGCCACGGCTCCGGTGTCCGACAGTCCGGCACAGGTCCGGCTCTCCCCAGACCCCATGGCCAGGCACTCCAGTCTCATAAATAGGTGTCTGTGCCAGCTCCCTTCACGCAGGAATGCCTGTCATTCCAGAGCCGAGCTAGCTAGGGCCGAAGCTCAGGAAGGGGAGGAGACAGCCAGCCACGCTCCAGCCACTTAGCTGCATAATCCAAATTATCAACACCCCTCGCTGGAGTTTAGTAAGAAGAGAGAAAAGCTGGGAGCGAGGAGAGAGGAGTGTTTTCCTTAAGGAAGGGCTTGGAGAATCCAGCAACCAAGGGGTTTCACCTCCCAAAATGGGATCAAAGAGGTAACACCCTACCTGAGCCCTGTAAATACAAACCAAGGCAGTCAGGGATGACACAGCCAGTGCTTTAAGTGCTGCAGGAGCTGCACTATCCCAGGGCAAGGGGAATTTCAAAGTGCCTGAGCTGATATGCATCTTGCCAAATGGATAATAAAAATACAGTTTCAGAGCAATTCCCCTAGACTAGAGCTACCAGGAAGCACTGCAGTGTGTCTTCTTGTTTAATTTAAATTTAACAAAGGAAAATTTAAATTTAACAAGGAAAGTAAGAGCTTGTTTTCTATTCCCGTGTCACAGGTTAATGGTTAACATAACAAACATCCCCTTCAACATTTTCATCACAATAACAAAGATCTCCAGAGTTTAAGTATGTCCACTTGGATTCTTTAATTTGTCATTAAGATTTGGATTAGGACTTCTGTGAATTTACAACTCATTCCTCTGTCCACCCACAACAGAGGAGCAGGAAGACCTTTAAACATCCAGAAGCTTAATCTTAAGAGCAAAAGGAAAAGCAATTTCAAAAAATACACAGGAATTTGCTGCAGGATAAAATGGATTAAAATCAGGAACACGACCCCATGTGACACATCCAGGTTGGCTCTTTCCCACTGTAGGAAAAGGCAGCTTTACCCACACCAGGACTTGCTGCAGCCCTTGGTATCCCTGCCCTTGTCTGGCCAGCAGGAGCAGGACTTCAATATCGCTGAACACTACCCAGGGAGCAATCCCAATGGGAAAACCTTCTATTCTGGGAAAGCACAAGATCCAAGACTGCTGATTTGGGCTGGTGCAGGTGGGAAGAGTCGATGCTGCTCACTGCCCAGCACAAACACTGCGGGATCACCATTCCAGCCCCGTGGATGGGGGGAGACAGCACTGCAGGAACACCCCCCAGAACAGGTCAAGGGGTAGCTCTGAGATCCACTAACCCCTCACCTGAGCCACAAACACACCTGGGAGACCTGGTGCTCTTGCTTCCTCCTCTAACATGCTAAATATCTCAACAGGCATCTTGCAAATCCACTCCTCTTCCAAAGCTGAGCTGTAAAAACACAGGAGGAAGGAGGACACTTGTGCACTTTCTCGTCCTCAATGGTGCTGCTGAGGACATCCCCCATCCCACGGGCAGCAGGTGGAGGAGCAGGAGATCAGCAGACCCGTGGAGGCGGATGGCAGATAGCACTGTCCTCCCTCACACAGGGAACACGGACATTCCTGGCAGTGTTGCTCCTCTCCACCTCCCACCACGGACATCTCCGTGCTGCGGTCCTGTCTGCTCAGCCACAGCCACCCTTCCAAGCACTTTTGATCTCCATTGTGGGCAATGAACACCCCAAATCCCACGAATGCTGCACCTCAGAAGAAACCAGAGCAAATCTTTTGTTCCTCAGGGACAAGTGAAGACTTTTATACGAGAAAAAAGCTTGGAATAGGAAAGAGCTTTCTAAAGGAAAGCAAAAAGGGAAACAGCTGAGAGTCCTTTCAGCATTTTCTTCTAAAATATAGTAACCAAAAAATGCTGGTTATAGGAAGTTTTATAGGATTTCAGGAGAGTCAGATGGCTAAAACAAAACAAGACAGGCAATAAACACCCAAACCTTGGGGTATATCTGAAGTTTCATTTCCCCCCCATCCAGCCCAGCATCCCATTAAACCCCTGCCATTCCCATGCTAATAATCTGTTTATATACACTGTAAAAGGAACTCTCCTGGATTGTTTCACTTGAAAATCTAACGAAACCCATAATGAGCCCAATAACAGCTCCTCTAATAAAGCCGGTGTTGCTCCCTTTTGGGTTTACCCCAACATGAAACGCCGCATTCACCTGTGGTGACTCAGACCCCGGTTCTCCATGATTCAGCCACAGGAACATCAAAAAGCACTCCAGCATTATCCCATCCCTGCACACGGAGCTGGCTATTTAAAACCAGTGGCACTGGGAGTTTCCCTTCAGAGTCAGCAGGAACTACAGCGTGTTTGAGGTTCCGTCCTTGTACCCACCTGGAAGCCTCACACAGGGACCACCTCAGCAGGAGGGCTGGCAGGGGGAGGGAAAAGGGGCAGCACCATGACTCTGGATGCCTTTCATGGAATCGTGGAATGGTTTGGGTGTGAAGGGACCTTAAAGCTCATCCTTTTCCATCTCCCTGCCATGGGCAGGGACACCTTCCACCAGACCAGGTAGCTCCAAGCCCCATCCAACCTTGCCATGGACACTTGTGGGGATGTTCCAGCCCCTCACCACTATCAAAGGGAGGATTTTCCTCCCAACATCCCATTTAACCCTGTCCTTTGCCAGCATGAAGCCATTCCCCCTTGCCCCGTCACTCCAGGCCCTTGTAAATAGTCTCTCTCCCTCTCTCCTGAGGGCTCCCTTCAGGCATTGAAAGGCCACAATCAGGTCACCCCAGAGCCTTCTCTTCTCCAGGCTGAACAATCCCAATTCTCTCAGCCTTCCCTCCCTCTGATCAGCTTGGTTTCACCACAATTTCTGCGTTCAGCTTTGACACAACAAGGATACAAATAAAGAAATATTATATATTCATATGTGTTCCAGCTCTGGGTGGTTATGGAAGTGACCATTTCTGGGCTGTGCTGTGACACAGAGCATGTGGAATCACTAACCAGGGGGAGTAGGGCAGCCACTCTGAAAGGGCACAAACCAACACAATGTGACACTCTTCCTTTCTCCTCACGTGGAATGAAAAGCCGGTGTGGAAGCGGAATATGGGTTATTTATAAAGGCAGCTGGCACCACATTGTTCAGACTCTGATGGAAAGGGCGCTGGCGTGGATGAGACACAAATGTGAGGTAACTGCTCCTACAGCACATGATTTCCTCCACGCTTCCTGTGACATTTCCAAGAGGGGAAACTCCTATTTCCCAGAGCATTCCAGTCCCCTTGTCCCCACCAGTTAGTCAGCATGGTGCTCCATCCCAGACAGCAAAGGGCAGCAGATTGAGGATACCAGGAACCACCACCCACGTGCTGGTGGTGGGGAAAGTGAGCAACCCATGTGCCACAGCAGCTCAGATGTTGGCCAGGATGGAGCACAGCTGGAGGAAGAGCGCTGCTCCCCAAGGAGCTGACCGACAGCACTTCCAGCCCCACCTTCGGGAAGGTGAGGCCGTGCTCCTGGAAAGCCCTGTGGTCACAGCAAGTGGCTGGAACACAAGGAATTACTTCACTGTCACAAGGAATGGGCTAAAAAAAATGGTGAATTAAACTGGTCTTCAGGCCCAGAGGAGTTTAAGGCCAAAATATCCCCCAGCCTTGATTTTCAGTGGAAGCACAACTTCCAATGGAAGCAGATTGCAGCCAGTACTGGAAACACTGATGCCTCCTCACCACTCACTGCAATTACAACACAGGCCACGTAATTTCTTGTTTACTAGGGAGGGAATGCTAAGGAATGCAACCCTGACAGAATTAAAGATTCAGTCACATCTTGGCTAACTTAACTCCATCACCACGGTGATTCATGGCTTTGCCATCTCCAGGCAAGGGAACCTCCAAAGCTGACAAACGACTTTTTGGAGCACCTTGAAGCAGCATTTAGAGAAACTCTGGTTAGAAGCCAAAGGAAGCGCAGATACAGGAGACATTCCAGCAAAGCATCGGTGAATTCCCAGCAGTGAAGCACTCGGGGGCAGGATACCCATCTGCCACTTCCAGCTATATTATTAGGAGCACATTAAGCAAAAACACGGAGGAGAACACTACATTAATTATTGCACTGTTTGGAGAAGAAACAGGAATGGCATTTTAGCTTAACTCCTGTTTAACCCTCTCCTGCAGCAAAACCTCAGATGCTCAGAGAAGAACCTACAAACTGACATCACCTGAGGCTTCCTGTTGCAAAACATGGAGACGAAGAATGACCAAACTAACTGGGCTTTGCACAAATTAAAAACATATTCCCTTCCTTCCAAAGCACTGCCCAGCACATGGTTTTAGGGCTGGCCCAGCACAGCTCACAGAGAGGCCACCACAAACTGCCTCACAGGACACACCCAGCTCACCAGAGTTTACAGCTTTGTGCAGACATTATCCAAAATAATCGAGGCTTTCCGCAGAGCTAAGTCCATCTGTGCCACCTATAAAACCAATGGGACAAACTCTGTTAAGGCCAGCACTGGAGACTGCAAGTTAACAGCAAGAATATCAGTAAATATTAAACCTCTAAAATCAGATTAAATTGAAATTAACCCTGAGGGGTAGCACTATAACTCTCTAACTTAGTCTGCAAAGTGTAGGTCAAGGTCCACAGGCTCTGATCCATCAAAACACCCATGATCCCAAATTTCTCTTCTTACCTCTAATCCCTCAAGAAATCAGCTTCAAGTCCCTCTGCCAGCGCACTAACTGAAAAGAAAGGCAGCAAGATTTCTCTGTGAAAGTCATTTCCTCTTTTTAACATTTCACAAAAATCTCAGCGAGTGCATTCGCTCTTCGCACCCAAAGCCGAAACTGCAGCGAAACATCTTTGCTCTGCCACCCCGACAGACTCCCAGCAGCCACACCACACCAATAATTCAAATCACCCTTCAACACCTACAGCTCTCCAGTCTGAAGATGCATTTTTTCCAAATTACTGCACAAGCCAGGCAGTGCCAGGGCATCCCACCACCCCTCACTCGCTTGGCTCTGCCCAGGGAGACCAACAAAAGCATCTTGGTTTAGTTTTTGGGGAACACCCAACTTCCCCACCGCACCTGCTCTGCTTTAATTATTGACCAGACTAGAAGCTCCTGATTAAAATGCAAGGCGAGTCTGGCACACAGCCTCGGCTTCTGATCATCTCCAGCAGATACAGTTGGAAGAGAAACCCAAATTCCCTGCCACGGGTCAGGAATTAAAAGACACTGCAGATGATTTGGGCTGAGGCACTTAAATTCAGCGAGAAAAATACTTTTTGTACCCTTGCAACTGAACACGCTCATAAAATCTGAAATTTTAAACCACAGCCTCAGGTTCACACACAAGAGAAGGTTTAAAAGCTTCCTTTCAAACGTACTGTGTTTTTACAAGCCATTTCTGCCAGAGTAAATTTAACAGGTAATTACAGGTCTGACCTCCTTCTATTGCACAAATATGCCTCTGGAAACAATGAGGATAAATATTTGCCCAATACAAGAAGACAACTCCAAGAGGAACCATTCCAGTTTATCAACTTTGTGATTCATGTTGATACAGGCTTTATTCTCTATTTTGGGAACAAGATAACGCTTAGGAAGTGCATCTGGCCAAGTAATGTTTCATAGATCTACCACGGGCCACCCTAAACAGTGGCACGGCCAGACTGTGGGTCACGCCCAGACAAGAACCATCAGCAAGACAGTGAGTGAACCTCAACTCCTCAAATATTGACTCTTGCTCAACCACTGAGATGTCTCCGAGCAGCAGCGAGGCTGAAAACTGAAACACAAGCAGCAGATTGCTGTTAACGTGATTAAAGGGGTTGTGTTGTGAAACATCCCCTTCCTCTGGAACTTTTATGGAGGCACAAAGGAGCTGAAAGAGCAAAATGAGAGCACCCCCTTAGGCTGGTGCTGAAATCCCAGCCCAGATGCTCCCGTTTTCTGGGGAAAACAAGGCGGTGGCAGCCACGAGCAGGAAGAGCCACCCCAGGACAGGGCACCAAAATCAGATGTGACAGCTGTGTCCCAGGCCACCCGAACCGGGTCCCCCAAACCCAGCGCTGCTTGTGCATCACTCTGACTCACACAAGCTCGGAGACAATGCCATGGGAACTGTTTACGGTGTCAAGGTCGTTTGGTATAATTAAAGGAAATGTCAAGAGATGAGATAACACCAACAGCTCTGAAGGTACAGCTGATCTAACCTTGGAGGAAGCTGTTTCTCCCTGAGCTGCTCCCCGCTCTTGCAGTCACAACCCTTCACACATTCCCAGATTCCTCATTTCACATAATTTCATTTTGTTCCTTTCCTCCTTCATCTGGAGAGCACCAGCAGTGGTGTAACTTAGGAGCAAGCAGCACCACACCAAAACAGTGGCCAAAAAACCACTTCTGAGACCCTCAAATAATGCTCCCCTCTCATCCCACTTGGCAGGACTGGACGTGGGGCTGCACAGTGGGGTTAAATTCACAGAATCACGGAATATTTAGGGTTGGAAGGGCCCTCTGGAGACCACCCAGTCACCTGGAGCAGGTGACACAGGAACACACCCAGGTGGGTTTGAAGTGTCTCCAGAGAGGGACACTCCACACCCTCCCTGGGCAGCTCATCCAGGCTCTGCCACTTCCATGGGAAGAGGTTCTTTCTCACGTTGAGGTGGCATTTGTATTTTAGTTTATGGCCATTGCTCCTTGTCCTGTCACTGGGCACCACTGGACAGAGTTTGGCACCATCCTCTGATACCCCCTGGAGATATTTCACACGATCACAGAATGTTTAGGGGTTGGAATGGACCTTAAAGATCATCTAGTCCCAACCCCTCTATATCTCCCTCTGCACCAGGTTGCTCATTGATGAGATCCCCTCTCAGTCTTCTCTCCAGACTAACCAGGCCCAGCTCCCACAGTCTCTTCTCATCACAAAGATGCTCCAGACCCTTCAACATCTTTGTGGCCTCTGCTGGACCCTCTCCAGTAGCTCGTTGTCTTCCTTACCCTGTGGAGACCAGAGCTGAACACAGTAAGTTAAAACAGACCTATTTCTGCCAGTGAGAGGTGTGAGCACAGCCCAGCACAGGCACCACAGACCATCAGGGACAGGAACACTTTCAAGTGCTGGATTCCCACCTCAAAAAGCTCATGGAAGGCACTAACTCCCTTGGTGCGAGAATTATCCCAGGGCTTCCCTCAAGCTCCCTGGGATTACAGGTTACAACAATGCCATTTAAATCCATCACCTTATCAGCAGCAGGGCTGGCTGGCCCCTGGGCAGCCAAACTGGGCCAAAATCCCAGGTGGCCCCTTGGCTACAACCACATCCTCTCACTGCCTTCCTTAAGGCAGCCCAGACATAGAGTCATTAACAACCCCAAAACCCATTTCTGCTGGAAATGAGCTCCTTGGAGCTTCTAAAACAATTCTCAGCTTCCTCAAGGGAGTAGAAAAATAATAATAATAAAACTTCACAAAAAGATCTGCAGTTTTTAACGAGATCAGTCTTTAAAAAAAAGAGTCAAAGCTTGGGCACTAAAAGCTGACTGACCATTTAATATGGACCTTTCCCATATTTATGGAAATTTCTGGTTTGGCACCACAAACATCTGCTCATTTAGTGGGTGTTGTAGAATCAATTCTCTAGTGATGCTGAAAGCAAGAGGCCTGGTTTAGTGGTAATTGAGCACAGAAAAAAAACGTTTTCCATGATTTTGAAACCCACCTTTTAGTTCTCACTGAGGTGTGGGGGCTTCACCTCTCCACCAGATGTGGTTGTCTTAAGTCACTGCATTTTGTACTGTGGTAGCTTTGACCTGGCAGCGAGAAAGTCGCTGTTCCAGCTCATGCAAACCCTGCCTGGAAGTCAGGCCACTAAAACGTGGAGGTCTGTGCCCAACAGAACAATCCCATCTGTAATGACCACCAGCCAGTGGCTGAACATGCATTATGGTTCTTCTCTCTCCTCCCTACATGATCATTTTGGTTCCTGGGTTTTCCTGACACTGGTTAAGTTGTAATTTTTCTGACTGCTTAAAAACAAGCTCAAGATAACCCCTTTTAAACCCCCCACCAGCTACTTTTGTTTGGAACAGTCACCACAGGCAAAATGTGACTTTCAAACCGGAGCTGATTGTTCTCTGCAAATACGATGGCCCAGAACTGTGTCTCAGTCACAGGAACTCACTCAACAGCAGATCCTTGATGCCAGGAAGGTGTGACGCAGGGAAGTCTCCTTTTAAACTTGTCCTTGTTCTTCAGTTCTTTCCCTAAACATTTATTTAGGGATGGGCTCAAGGGATCTTTGCAGTGCAGGAGTGAATGGCTTCAGGAGGCAACGGGGTGTTCATTATAAAACTAATTTTTTTAAAAAGAGCTGGACAACACTTCCCCAAACACCACCTCCCAAAATTAACTCCAGGAAGCCTGACCAACACTTCATCCCGACCAGGAAAATAAGAAAAAGCCCTGAACAGAGAGGGAGTGCCATGGGTGCCACACTGACTCCTCTAATCCCATTACAGAGTTATCCAGAGCAAGCAGTTTGCTCAATATCTGAGAGATAACAGGATTAACTTCATGTTCAACATCATTTCAGCCTAATAATTGTGGAATCACTCCTAAGGCCGTAATGTCATTGATTCAACAGGGGATTCCCATCACCCCCTACCAGTCCCAGCCTTGAAAGCCCCTTCATTAGCGTCAGCATCTTCAGTTAATTACTTGGAGAGATTTTCCTTTCCTCCCCCAAAGCAAAATGTAACTTAACCCCTGCAATGCCCGACGCTTGGGCAGAACAAATCCTGCCTTCCCTGCAGGAAGGGACCGAGTTTACTTTCCTAATCACTGAAGTTTCCAAGATTTAATGTTAAGATCAAAGGGCTGGACGGGGCGGGGTGGGGGGGAAGGCAGTTTTTTCATCGTTTTGGGTCAGTTACAGTCCTCTCAAAGATCAAGGGTCAGGCTCAGATCTCAGCCTAATTCTGCCTTCCCGGGGAGAGAGTGTTGATTTCCCGGGATCACCACGGAGCCTCCAGGAGTGGTTTTCCTTGCCAAGCCATGACTCGCTGCTCACCTCGCCTTGGAAACCTTGGAAACGAGTCCCTTGGTGCAGGCGGGCTGGGGAAGGAAAGGGAAAGCACACAAAGCAAACAGTACAGAGCTGCTTCCGAGCCCGCGGGGGAGCACGGGGAACAGGAACTGGGATGTGACTTTCTACAGGATTCTTATATGGAGCACAGAGTGTTAAATCTCCCCTTTTCAAGTGCAGGGGGAGGCTTTGGTGTGGATGTGCTGCACCAGTTAGGTCAGTCTTATTATACTGGCACTAAGCTGGACCTGGTGCTGAATCAGACCCTGCTGCACCGCCTAGGAAAGTCACAGAATCACAAGGATCACCAAATCCAACCCTCAGCCCTGCACAGGACCAGCCCCAAGAGTCACCCCCTGTGCCCCAGAGCATCATCCAAACCCTCCTGGAGCTCTGGCAGCCTTGGGGCTGTGCCCACTGCCCTGGGGAGCCTGGGCAGTGCCCACCACCCTCTGCGGGAAGAGCCTTTCCCTGAGATCCATCCTAACCCCGTCCTGGCACAACTTCAGACTATTTCCTCTGGTCCTGATGTCCAGGCTACTGTGCTGCACCTTCATAGTTTCTCTTCCTCCCCCTAAAAGAGAGGGAGGGCCCCAGGGCCCTGCTCTTGCAGGAGAACATCCTACAAAAATGTGTTTTATAGAATCCCAGAGTGGTTTGGGTTGGAAAGACCCTTAGACATCATCGTGTTCCACCCCCTGCCATGGTCAGGGACACCTTCCACCAGCCCAGGGTGCTCCAGCCTGGCCTTGGACACTCCCAGGGATCCAGGGGCAGCCACAGCTTCTCTGCCCAACCTGTGCCAGGGCCTGCCCACCCTCGCAGGGAGGCTTTTCCCCACGTGTCCCCCGTAACCCGGGCAGGGCGAGGCCACCCCAGCCTGTCCCGTGCCGGTCCCTTTGTCACCTCTGGGCCGGTCCCGAGCGCCCTCTGGCGGCCGCAGAGCAGAACGGGACACAGCGTTACTGGGACATGGAGCGGCTGGGGGTGTCCAGGGAAGGGGCGGAGGGAGCTGGGGGGGGCTCAGCCTGGAGAAAAGGAGGCTCAGGGGGGACTTTCTGGCTCTGCAACCCCCTGACAGGAGCGGGGAGCCGGGGGGTGTGGGCTCTGCTCCCAGGGAACAGGGACGGGACAGGGAACAGTGAACAGCATCGATTGCAGCAGAGGAAGTTTAGATTGGATATTGGGAAAACTTCTGTGCAGCCCTGGCACAGCCGCCCGGGGCAGTGGAGGAGTCCCGTCCCTCGAGGGATTTAAAGCCACGTGGATGTGGCACTTGGGGACACGAGTCAGTGGTGGCCTTGGCAGTGCTGGGGGAATGGTTGGATTCCATGATCTCAGAGGGCTTTTCCAACTTAAATGATCCTATGATAAGGAAATCATACATGTGGGTTACAGCAGTATAAAAAGCTTTAGCTCACACAGCCTTAAGACAGGCTTTAGCAGGCACAAGATGTGCAGAGCCTAAATCTGCAAAGCTCAGCTCAGAACCTGCACAGCCTGAGCACCCACAGGCTGAGCAGATCTGCAAGGGGAATTTAGCAACTCCTATAAATGCTATTTTTCATGTACAAGGGAATTCAAATTTATTATAACCCAGAGAGTAAGATCTTCAAATCTCTGCTTAACAAAGCAAGATAAACCTAGGCTGGGTTTAAGAACAACATTCTCCCTAAGCAAGGCACAGTTATCACTGTCCCATCACAGCTGGATGGGTCCAGCCTGTAAAAAAAGCCACCCCAGATCGCTGGTTTGTGTTTCAGGCGACAAAAGACACCTTCAGCAATCAGAGCCAGGCTCCTTTCCAGGACAAATGAGAACCAAACAGATAAAGTGGTGACATCAGCAGTGACAACATCCAAGTGTTCACACTGGGACTGCAGTTCAGCACCAGCCCCAGGGCCTAGGAGCAGCTTTGTCCAGCCAACAGCTCAGCTAACACCATTTACAGCTCACAAAGGCAGCAAGGTAATGAGAACATTCAGTATTTTGTTTTTAAAAGGCCAGGTTTGCCACTCAGTCTGGACAAACTGAAGAAGAAACAGTAATATCAAAAATCACTTCATTTATACTAAACCTGCTTGCAGGCAGGCTCCTCTTCTACCCCCAGCCCCAATAAAATCAGCTATAAAAATCCCTGGACAGCATTTACAGGCAATGTTCCAGGAGCAAGGTGAATTTAAGGTCCAACAAGTTGAAAATGAAAACTAGGAACTCTGGAAACCTGTCCCTCCTGCTGCTCCATGTCCTACTTACTGAGCCACAGGAGCTCCACGCTCACTGTTTCACAGGGAGTCACCCTGAATTACCCCAAGGATTGACTGCATGTCCTACAAGGTCTTATCTCTTCACACAAGGAACAAGATCATTCAATTCAATCACAAAACACTCCAGCAAACACAACATTTCTCACTCAACATCGGCCTTTGCCACTAACTTGCTTCAACCAGCCTGGAGGCCAAAGCACCTCCATCCCAGCACATCCACAGCTGAGCCAGGAAACCACAAAACCAGCAGAATTAACCTCTGCTTTCCCCCAGGCACAGATACGGGCACACACTGCACGTGCATTCACCACAACAGCTCCAAAAGTCACTCCAAATGGGGTGTCACAGAATTACGAGGTCTCTGGCAAGTCAGCAAGTAATCTCCATAAAACATTTGCCTTGTAGGTCAGGAGGGAAAGGCAGCAGGAGTTCAGACACCTCCTCAAGTTGTTCAGGGGGGAAATTATTGGGTATAAAATGCCACACCGAGTAGATGGATGGCTGAGCTGAACCACTTGCAAATGCAGCAGGAATAAAACCAGCCCTGACATCCCACAGAGTGCCCCAAGCACCCTGACAGCACTCAGCACATTAATTACACGAAGAACTAGAGCAAATTTAAGAACAAAAGGCTGTCAGGATAATGTCCCGAAGTATTTTGCTAGCTTGTCAAGTGCACTCCACTTATTTACAATAATGCTTTCATGCAGGTAGGCAAGTGCTCTGTGCTACACCTTGTTTAAAAGTCAAACGGTCTCCATCACTTCCTCCCTTTAAATCTGCCTAAGGAACAGTAGGAATTTGCCTTTCTGCCTTGATTGCAAATTAGCACACATCAACTGTAATTAAAGGGCTGATCTCAGGCACTTCGGCCACTTTGGCTCAGGGGCTGGATCACATGTACACACAACATCCAGGATCTCCGAGGGAAATCACAGCTTCTGTGTCTCCCTGGAAGAAAAACTTGTTCTTTTATTCTGGAAGAGACATTACAAAGAGATTTCCAGTGGTTACTTAACAGCGACTGTTCTCCAGCAGACCTGAGCTGGGTGACAGTGACGCTCAACACCGCAGTGCTCTGACTGCACATCAGACCCAGCTCCAGCAGCCTGGTTTAAGCTGAGACCCATGGCCTCAAAGCACTTGAATTCAACATCAAACTGCCCATTTGAGAAGTTTTCCCTAAATGCTGCTGAATATTTAAAGGCAGCAGATGATTTCCAGTTCAAACTCAAGCATTAAGAGGGGATTCCCACCAGCCAGTCCTGAGCAGCAGCAGCGATTTGAAGAGCCCCAAATCAGAGGCTGCCCTGTCATCCAAGTTCTTCAGCAAATGCAAACAACAAAACCCAGAGAAGCTGTGGCAGCTCCATCCCTGGAAGTGTCCAAGGCCAGGTTGGACGGGGCTTGGAGCAACCTGGGCTGGTGGGAGGTGTCTCTGCCCATGGCAGGGGGTGGAACTGGATAGGATTGAAGATCCCTTCCAACCCAAAC
Source organism: Sclerurus mexicanus (assembly GCA_013396755.1). Lineage (NCBI taxonomy): Eukaryota > Metazoa > Chordata > Aves > Passeriformes > Furnariidae > Sclerurus > Sclerurus mexicanus. Next base: position 425,198 of record VWZF01001942.1, read on the forward strand.
CATTCCGTGATTCTGTGGTTCCCATAATGACTTTGAACCTCTGAGCTCTGATTTTTGGGAATAAAAATGGGAACTGGGTAGCCAGCCAGGCATCCTGCTGGGAAAAAGAAGCAGAGCTGGTGGCATAAGAACTAAGTACTCCCATTTCCAGCCCTTTCCCCTACTCAGACTATATTTGGAGTCCAAGTCTCCAGAAGCAGCAGATTCGTATCACACTGGTTTCCTTCTGAGGCATGTAGCCCAGGAGCCAGCTCAGATGCTAAAACAAATTACTTCTTTGTTTGCACAAAGGTGAAGGACTTGAAGAGTATTTCCTATTTTTAGTAGGAAAAGAATTGGGAAAAAAAAGTAGCACAGCAGGAGATAAAGGGGATGAAAGTCAAAGGGGATGAAAGTCAGCCTGGAATAAAGCAGTAAGTGCAGAAGATTCTTAAAGCATCCATAAACTTGGTCTTTCCAGTGCTTTCTAAAAAAGCCTATGTGTGCAAAAACTACTTCCCTAATTTCCCAAAATGCTTCACAGTTGTCCTACAGAGATTTAAACCTTTTAGGGACACTACCAAAAGGTTCCTGTCCCAATACCTGCAGAGGAAGTGTGTAAGCACAGGCAGAAACTGTCAACAGAGCACCAAAGTACAGCAGGTCAAAGGACCCAAAAGCAAACACTTCCCACGAAAAGGCATCCCATGCTCCCTCTGAAGCTGTTCATTAATGACTGCTCATTACTGGGCAAGTGAACTGCAGGTCTGCTCCCACTTTGGTCGATCCAACAGAGCAGCAGAGCTTTCAAGGAACCACAGGCACGAGGTGAGCCTTGCCCTGCCAAGCACAAAGCTCCCACTTCTTCAATGTTTTGCTTTTTAAGATCTTGCAGGTTTACAGGCAGATGAAATGCTAGATAGAACACAATCCCTTGACTAAGAAAGAGGTCCAGACCTCGCTCAGATCATGGCAAGGTGAGTGGTTTTGGGAGGGGGTCTGGGTAGATGGAACAGCAGAAAGAGGCTCCAAAAATAGTGTGATCCTTCACCAGCACCACAGGAAGGATCTGAAGAGGGGAAAAGTATTCCATTGACATTTCCCTTCAACAGAGCCCTTGTGTAGGTGGGACCTTGAGGAAACTTGGCCTGGCAGTGTGGGTATATTTAGATTTCATTTATTCCTCTCCCAAATCTCCATCCTCCCACCTGCCCTGGCTCCGCTGACTCCTCGGGGGCAGCACTGCAGAGACCTGACACCCGGGATCACGGAATCCCAGAATGGTTTGGGTTGGAAGAGACCTTAAAGATCATCCAGTCTCACTCCCTGCCATGGGCAGGGACACCTTCCACCAGCCCAGGTTGCTCCAAGCTCCATCCAACCTTGCCTTGGGCACTTCCAGGGACGGGGCAGCCACAGCTTCTCTGCCCAACCTGTGCCAGGGCTCTCACAGGGAAGCATTTCTTCCCAATATCCAAACTAAACCCACCCTCCTTCCTCTTAAGGTCATTGCCATATGTGGCAACTTAATGTACAATCACTTGCTCAGGGCCTGAATTTTCTGTATATTCTTCTCTATACTTAAAAAACAGCCCAGGGTAGGGCCGAGAACACATTTTAAGCTGCACACCTGTTCTAAAAATCCATGTATAGACAAGCTCTGAAACTTCACTGCAGCTGCCTGCAGACCTTGCTTCCACTCGTCCTCAGGGATGAGCATGAATTAAAAATCTGAAGACAGCAGCAAATTTCATTTTTAATTAGCCAGGGCAGCCAGCCAAGGCCTCCCCCACCCAGCCATGGCTAGTGAAGCCTGACAGCTCTAAAGGATTTATGCTTCCCTGTGCATTCCCAGTGGCCATTCCAAGCACACCAACTCAAACAAGCACCAGCCATGCAGCATTTGAGTGCAGTTAATATCCAACCAGGGAAGGACAGCAATACATCCAAAGCACCAGGCTTGGAGGGAACAAAGGGCATGGACTTCAGCTCTGCCTTACCTCATCTCCGGGATCAACCCTGGAGTCCTGAGCTTAGCAGCACTTGGAGAATGAGAGTCCTTAAAAGCAAAGGAATTTGAAGGAAATTATAACACAAGACCCATCTGCTTGTTCTGCCTTTAATATGGAGCTCTTGGCTCCCAGCACTAAGGAGGCAACATGTAAAGCTTCACAACCAGCTGTGTGGGGTGTCTGTGCATGCAAAGATCCAGCGCAGACACTCCATCCCAAACTGGCACAGCTCAAGCTGTTCAGAGGGAAAGGGGAGGTGATTTTACTTAGGCTGGCAATATGCAAACGGAACATAAAGCCTTTCACATCCCAGGCCACCAGCACTGCTCAGATCAGGAGTCAAAGCTCTCAGTAACCTCTACAGGCTCCAGCCCTGTGTCTCACTGATCTACCCAAAAACTGGGGTTCAGCTGCACACAGAATGGGACACAAAGCTTTGTGATGTGAACACAGCTGGCTGCTGGCAACCCCAGCACAGGCTGAGAGCTGGGGGATAAGCAGAGCTCAGTGTTCACAGAATCACAGACTGCTCTGCTTTGGAAGGGGACCTTGAAAATGATCCAGTTCCACCCCTTGCCACGGGCAGGGATACCTTTCAGTAGACCAGGCTGCTCCAAGCTCTGTCCAACCTGGCCTTGATGTTGCTCAAAGCCATCCCAATAGCTCAGCCTGGAGAGGTGGAAACTGGTCCTGCTCTGCCCCAGGGCTGAGCAGGAGCTGCCACCTCCACAGTCCCAGCTCAGCGTCAGCTGCTGGTGCCACACTCGCTTCACCCTCCAAAAGTCATCATTTGGGGTTAGTTAGCCCCAAGAAAATCACCACAGATGAAGTGTTCACCTTCCAGGTTGGCAATTAGAGGGCCCAGCACCAGTTCTTGCCACCAGGCCTGCAAGCACATCATGTTGTTATGCAGGAACTCAGCTGGTCCAACCAGGCCACTGGGCTCCACCAGACCAGCTCTGTGAGAAGCTAAAAACTGGCCTTCGCCTGTCCCACCAAACACACTGCCCTGCTGACAAGCACATCCATTCCCAGGGTTTTCAGGCTGGCATCACCTGACTGCACAGAATCATCTAGAAATATTTATGAGCTAGAAGTCACCAACTGCAACACCACGGTCCAGAAGATGTGAGGTCAATACGCTTCACAAACTGGTTTTCCATGGTGCAGGCAAGAGCTTTCATGCAAAACTCATGTCAATGGTAAGGAAAAAATGGCCATTTATCTCATTTTTTGTAGCCATTTTAGGCAAACAGATGGGAGAGCTATTCAAGGCAATCTCTAAGCCAAAAATCTGTGAGTTTTAGTTACAGCCATATCCTTCCATCAGTTAAACCTACCAGGGATGAGTTTACTTGCCTCAGGGCAAGCAGTACACAGTGCCTAAAGCAAGGGCTTTAAAGCCAAATTTTCATTAAAAAAATGCTATATCTGTTGCAAGACAGAACAGCCTAAAGAAATAAATACAGAAAAAGAACTGGAGCAACCATGAACTGATCCTCTTTTATGGCTTGTTCAAACCAGCTCACTGCTTTAGACTATTCCCTGTTAACAAAGGGGATGTCACTTGTTTTCAAGGGCTTGGGATAGACAAGAGACTTGTATTCCAGGTTTCACAGATGGGAGACTCCAAAAAAAGATCTTCCAGATGTACAAGAGAGCTTCAATCAGATCTGGTCCATACCACAGTGCACGTGCAACTGATGCATCTGCCAAACTAGATTGTTTTCTAATCACCTTCTACACCTGAAGGCACCAAGTTTAAAATTCTTTAACCAGGGAGCAAAGAACAGGTCCATAACCTGAGGTAAGACATCCAAGAGCACTCACCAGCGTTCTCTTCCATTCCTCTTGCACACTATCTTCCTGAGCAATTCCTGCAAAAACAGGAAACAAAAATCAACAAATTACAATTCCAAGTGCGACCAAAGGCTTAGATTTAGTTTCGTTTCTCTATCAGCTCTGCTCAGCCTACACAAAACCAGCGTGGAGGGAACTTAGAGCAGAAATCCTGCCCCAAACCAGGAACAGGAGTGTGGCATCATCACTCCTCTTTGAAGACATCAGTAGCCTCTAATCACACACACGCTGCGTTGGAAAGGAAAGAGAAGGAAAATTAAGGTGGTGTAATTACAAAGCAGCAAATATTTGTTCCCAGGGAAAACACTCCACATCTGCCTCTTCAGGAAGGGATGTGCCTGCTGTAAAAGGGAACAGCTATTGCTTATCTAGCAAAGGCAGCACAGCACATGCACAGGAAGTATTTCAGATGTCACAGCATCAAGGCACTTCTGAACGTACTGGGAGGGGGGAAGGACAAAAAAAAGGAACCAGAATTTTGGTGGCAAAGCCAGCTTTTCTCTGGAGAAAGTTCTGAAATGAGGTGCAAGAGGAACTAAGTTTGGGGAAACCAGGATGCGTCTTGGTTCTGACATATTCCATAGCACACTGAAAACGCGCTGAAAGCTTTAGAAAAAAGGGAGGTTCTGCCCCAAAAACCTTGCAGTTCAAACTTAGACAACCACAACAGGGCACATCAGCAGGCACAGCACGGGGTGACTGGGGAAGAACTACAACATCAGGTTGTTTCCAGTGCCGAGGAGTCAAAGCCAGACTATCCATAACCCATTTCAGCCTAACTCTTCCCTACCAAACCCAGGCCAGCTCATCACCACCTCTCCCAGCAGCAAAGCGCAGTTTGGTGGCTCTAATTCAACATCAGATCAGCTGGATCATCCTCATGTGACAGCCTGCTGAGTGTGCAGCACGTGCTCAGCTTGCAAAGAGCACCGGAGCATCCCGGGGCTGCGGTGTCAGCAGAGACAGCCCCACCACCCCATCCCTGCGAGCTCTGCCCAGAGGGGCTTCTCAGCCCTGCTTTGCTCAGGTGTCTGGGTGGAAACACTTCTCTGGATCAGACAACCACGCCCCAGGGCTCTGCTGTCTGCTGCAGCTCCAGTACCATCACAGAGATGGTCTTGGATGGGGTGAAACACCCCGACAGAGCCATTACGCTCTCAAAACAGTGTTGGTGATCACAGCATTCAACAGGTATGTGAAGAGAAGGGCTTCTGGGCAGCAAAATCAGTCAGGAACATCAGATGATCTTGATTTCAGAGGCAGACTGACACGAGTCACTTGGGAAACACCTCCAGAATCCCTACAGCTTCATCCACGAACGCTGTTAAATTTAACTTTCACATGCATTTTGGATTCTTGGTTTGGTATCTCCACGTACTGCATCAAGGACACCATTTGCAAGAACTCAAATGAGTCACAGAGTCATGAGGGCTTTTCCAGCCCTCAACCCTCAAGTCCAACAGCACTGCCATGATCACCACTAACCCACGTCCCCAGGTGCCACATCCACATGTTTCTGAACACTTCCAGGGATAGTGGCTCCACCACTGCCCTGGGCAGCCTCTTCCAGGGCTTGACAACCCTTTTGGCGAATAAATTTTCCTTAATATCCAATCTAAGCCTCCCCTGGCACAACTTGAGGCCATTTCCGCTGCCACTTGTTCCCTGGGAGCAGAGCCTGACTCCCACCTGGCTCCATCCTCCTGTCAGGGAATGCTCCCCACTGAAGGCAGAAGATCCATCATCCCTTCCTGCCCTCTCAGCAAACCCTTCTGGGAAGGGAAAGCAGAAGGGAAACAAAAAAGCAGCCACCTCAAAGCTTACTTGAACCTCAGTGCAGGTGATGGAGCGCTCCCACTCCCCCAGAGCCACCAGGGAGCTGGGTTTAATTTGCCTTTCAAGGGCATTCCTGCACAGGCTGGGCTGAGGTTTGCATATTCCAAGGGGCACATTTGTGCCTGGAATACTAATCCTGGCAGCCCCATCGATGCTGGACACTCACCGTACCCAAGGACATCTGTCACTGCCTGACAGCATGGCTGGAAGCACCTCAGCCTGTGCTGGGAGGATCCTTCTGAGCAAAACACTAAATCCACAATATCTGGTTATTAATAGAACAAGCACAAAAGGAACACTGGGAAAAAAGGAAAAAAAAGGATGCCAGACTGGAGGAAGAAGGAGCAAAGTCCAGGCTCCCAGAACATTGCCACAGGCTGGCAAAGCAGGAATACAGAGCTCCAAGGATCAGGCACTTTCTCACCAAAGGAGTGGATTAGGCAGTGCAGGTCCTGCTGCCAGCCTTAACAAGAGCGGGCTAATTGGGAAGCTCGTTTGAGATGACCTGCCCTGCAGAACAGGAATTTGCTTTTATCCCCTGTAGGATCAGAGGTTTCCCAGATACATAACCCTGAGAAAACTTGGATTTTGCATTTCCTCTAGCATGACACATGCCACACTCTGAATATTCATGTGCTCCGAGTGCTCACACATTCCCCGGGCCTGACAGCTGTGTGAAATTCCTATGTTTCCAAGAGTTCCCGGCACAGCTCCGGACTCTGCAGCCCCTCCTGCTCTCCCCATCGCAGCAGCAGAACCACGGCCTTTGTCTGCCTCGGGACTTCAAACACTCCACAGTTTTTCCCCCAGCTCTTTGTACCAGTCCAAGAATATATCCCTGTTCCATTGACCCGGCTCTGAACTCCCAGCAGCAAGGTGATGGCTTTTTTCCAGCTGGGCCGCTAATCCACACACAATAGAAAATCACTGCTTCGAGGCCATGCCAGAGTGTTTTCCACAGTTTTCCACCCCGTCTCCTCAGCCTTAACACACTCCCTGCTGCACAGGGAGTTTTGTCCTTCCCAGCTCTGCCCATGTGCTCAGCTCTGTTGCATCCTCCCGAGGGTGGGTGCATCCCACAGGAACACAAACCAGCCCAATTCCACACCTTGGACCTCGTCCTGTGTCTTCCCACCCATTCCTTGCCTCGGCACTGGTCCAGCTGCCCTGGGAACAGTGAAAGCTGACCCAGATGTACACTGGGCACGTCCAGAGGAGTGGGTTGGGAAGGACAGGACCTCACTGTCACCATGGAGCTGCACACCAAGGTGCCACTGTCTTTCCAGCCTCGGGCAATCCACATCCATGAGCTTTACCAATGACCTGCTTCCCCACTTCCTCATGGACTCATTTGCAGTGACCCTTCTCCAGACCTCTGGAATATGAGGCATTCCGCTTGCTCCAGAGTGAAGCTCATTATCTGGACCCCTCTGTCCTCACTGCTCATCTCCTCCAGCAACAGGAGCAGCTTCCTTCAAAACACCATGGGATGTTTCCAAAAGTCCAGCTAAAACCCGAGCCAATGTTGGTTGTTTTTCCCAACTGAACTAGAAAACTGACACCTCTTCCAAGCAGAAGTGGCACATTACTTCTCCACAGTGGCTGCCAGCAGGGTTGCCTTAGGCATGGAAAGGCCCTTTCCATGCTGGCTCAGCTCTAAATCACCATCCAGAGAGGGCCCTGACAGCAGCTGGGCAGCTACTACAGGGCTTTTACTGTAATGAGACACAAAACCCGAAGCTGTCTTGGAAAAAAAAAAGGCATGTAGGGGAGAGAAAGGATGCTCTTTTAAGGGTTTGGAGCTACATCCATCAGTTGGAGGGAAAGGGAAGGGTTAACAAACACCCAAGAACGAGGTCCTGTGTTAATACAGACCATGACCCATGAAATTAAACAAGCTCACCTGACAGCTCCCAGAAGGTATTTAATTTTGACCTGACATGGTGCTACCAGCAGCCAATAAACAAATTTAATATTGTAATTCATTATGCCAGTTCAGCCCTTTGCTTTACACTATTTTAAAATGCCATTGCCACCCCAGCACCCACAAAGCCCAATCCTGAGCAGGTTCCCACTGCAGCAGATGGTAGGAGCCCAGGGAGGGACCGCTGCTGCCTGGGAGAGCTCACCATTTTGACATGAAAAAGTGGACATCAGAAATAAGGCCAGCTGGGAGATGAGGCCAGGCACTGAGCAGCCTCCTCTGCATCACACAGGGAACACTCTGAGCCTTCCCTGTGTTGCCAAACCCCACTGGAATGGCTGGGCCAAACCATCAGGACTCTGCCCATCCTGCATGTGTTTCTCAAGGGCCAGACTCACAAACCAGCCCCACGGATCTGGCTGCCCATCCCTTTGTATAAATGCAACTTAAAAAATGAAAATCAATTCACCATTTTCTTGTCTCCCCAATCAATTACTCATTCCGGGAAGGCAGAGGAGCGGATTTTTGCAAAGCTGAGATAACTCCACCTAATACCATGGGTCTGTTGGCCATGAAGCCCCATGAGGTCCCCCAGGGGAAGGGCTAAAGAAACTCATTTTATCTGCCAGGCATGAGATTAAGAGCGCGGTAAACAATATTAAAATTCTGTTCTGTAAAACAGAGCAACTCAACAGCACCAAGGGGTTCTCCCAAGGGGCAGATTTCATCATGGGGGCACAGACTGGAGCTTAAATATTACAAGGGAAGTCCTTAAAAAAACTAAACAGATCAACCATGGCAAATGCACTACTACAGAACACAAGACAAGGTGTGAAAGTATAATTAACCTCTTGTTGGAATGAGCAGTACAGAGGGGAAAAGATGCACAAGCCCTTCTTCAGGTCAGTAGATGCCAAAAAGCTCATCTGTTTTCCTGACTTCACTTAAAAACAAACCAGCTCCTCCTAAAAATCTTGGTTTGCTCATGTCCTTCAGTTACACGGTTTGAACATCATTTGCTACAAACGCTGGTTTCAAAATCCTCCGAGCAGCCTCGGCTGACCCAGTTTGTTCTGCACTAATCACACACGGAGCAGTGGAGAGGTCAGATGGAGGAAATCACAATATTCCCCCTCAACAAAACCACACAGATTAAAGCCCGTCGTTCTCACAGCCCAATCTGGCAACAGGTCAATTAATGGGGTGCACCAGTAATTAACAGCCCAGCAGTTTCTCTCTCTTCCCAAGGATCCCGACACTTCAGGCATTTCCTCACTTGTTGGGAAGCAACAGCTTTGAGCAGGAACAGAGCAGCTGGTTAGCACAAGGTTTTGTGGAAGAAGTGGAAAAATCAGACAATGTTATAACAACTCTACATGCAGTTCAAATAGAAAACTGAAATAATGAAGACTGAGAAACCTCAACACAGCTGATATCGCAGTGCACGAAACCAGCGGCTTTTTGTCACAGATTTAACATTCGATAACTGGCTCCCCGTGCAAGCAGCAAAGATTTTCCAGCAGCTCAGTAGCTGCCTGTGGGTGGCACAGTAATATAACATTACCAGGGAGGAATGGGAAGGGAAGGGAGCTGCATCCTGCAGGGCTGTGCCACGGGGAAGATGAGCGGGTTTTCCCAACAATTATGCAAAGGAAACCTTAGAAATACTCGTAGACATGCTGTGCAGAGCTTTGGAGTGGGAGTCCAGACCCCCATCACCCACAGCTCTGCTTCTGACCAGCACTGAATCATTTAGGCTGGAAAAGACACCCAAGATCGAGTCCAGGCTGTGCCTGATCCCCCACCTTGTCACCCAGCCCAAACACCGAGTGCCCCATCCAGTCACTCCTTGGACACCTCCAGGGGTGCTGGATGTTGGACCCTGGACAAGGCCCTTTATCTGTGCCTCAGTTTCCATCCTTCTTCAAGAGGGGATTGACTTCTTTTGCCATTCAAAACCGAATTAATACTTGCAACACCCCATTTCCTAGAAACGTTCACCTTACATCGGACTCCACAGTAGCACCTGGCCACTTTATTCATGTAACAAGCCAAACACAGCCAGCTTTTCCACATTTCTACTTGAACCAGACCACACAAAGTCTGAAAGAGCCTCTCCCAGGTGTTTCAGAGCCATATTTACCCAACCTGGAACAAAAAGCCAGCGGCCCATAGGAAAGCACAAACAACAGCACAGCTTCTGTGCCAGCCCCCAGTGACAAATGCTATTTCTATTCAGTTATCAGTATGGAAAACACCTCTAATTCGCCTCCAGACCTTTTGGCAGCTGATCAACCGCTCTGGAGGTGTGGATGCACGCAGGGAAAAAAACCTGCAGCATGAACAGAGCAAACCAGCTTCTCTCCTCGCTGTCCTTGAAGCAGCTGCCTCAACCAGAATTATCTCCCTGATAAAAGCAGAGGGTAAAATTAAAGCAGAATGGCCCATTGGTGCAGAGACAGATGCTGTTATTATCACGGAGCATCCAAAGGGAGGTAGCAAGGCATGGCTATTCCTTCATCAGCTGCTTGATATATTAAAGAACTTCTAGACATCCAGCAGACCAATACATACTAACCCTCCAAACACGTTAATAAATTGTCACACTGTAGAAGGCAATTCCCACATTTTGCTGTTACCCAGAAAAGTCTGGGAGCACCAAAAGGAGAAAAGGAAGGGAACTGATGTCTTTGTAAATCAGCTTCCACAGAAGATCCCAGTTATCCAGGACCCAACTCATTTTTGCACAGCAGGACTTAAGAAAAGGAACCAGCTCCACCAGCTCCAGCTTCAGCAAAGCAAAAAATAATGAGTATTTGAAGTGCAGAGCTCAACTGCCCAAAATCTGAGCTGTATTTCCTATTTCTCTCTCTTTCCAAAAAGCACAAGATGACAAACAATTCTTGACTATGTAAATCCATATTAGGACGAACTTTATTGCTGCTGGAGCCACCAGGGCATCCCCAGTTAGCTACAAAAACACCAGCTGAGCCTCTGCAAACCCAACCACAGCCCAAGCACAAGGTCTGTATAAATTAATTAGTGCAGTAATTGGAAGCACAGAGGAGGTGGGGAAATGCCTCCAGTCCAATTCACCTTTCAGAGGGGGTTATATTAGAGCAAAGGGAAAACATCCAGGAGTGTGGTCCCTATTCCTCAGAACTGTGATTGTTAAGAACAGGAAGACTTGAGATACTTCTTTTTCCCCCCCAAAGGTTATAAAACAACACACAACATGTTAAACATTGAGAATCTAAGATTCAACCTCCCCAAAAGTCAGCCTGATTGCCTTAAACCACCCAAAATGCAGGTCACCGATAAAAGGGTTTTTCAGCCAGATTCCTTCCAGCTTGTGTTGCCACAAAAACATTAATTCCATGGGGGTTTTTTAAGGGAAAAAACAGGGCTGCAGACTGCAGAAGGTTTCTCTTCCAAAAGCAACTGAGGTCAGCTTCCAACCCCTGTGAAATCCCAGCCCCAGCAGCACCACACTGGTTTCAGCTCTGGAATTGGCACATTTCCCTCGTGTCTTTCTGCACAACTGATTTCAGGACAATAGGGCTTGTCAGAAATTAAAATTCCTCTGTGATCTGCACATACCTGCTCATGCAACAGTTCATTCTGGTACCATACCTCGCAGGGAATTTTGATTTACTCAAAAAAACCCTCCAACCAGCTCTATCTGTACAGAACCACAGACACAGTTAGAAATGAGAGGATTAGTGACTCAGGGGAAGAAACTGCAGCAGCCTGAAAGTGTGGGATAGTGTCTGAAGTTCCAAAACTGCAAAGCAGACAACAGTACATATGAAGTTACATTTCTCCCAGGTTTTAACAATTAGTTTTTTAGCTTGTACAGAAACCAGTGAGGAATCTCACACCTCTGTCACAAAGGTTGATCAGAAAGAATCAGCACATTCATCAGGTCTCAACACTGATTCAGCAAAAAGGCTTTACTGGTTCCAAAGAAGCTTTTGAAATAGCAAAATCAGCCTTGAGAACCCAACAGGCCCTTCCAAGCACACCTGCATCTTGTGAACAAAATCCTGGAGCCATGGAGTTGATAAGGGAACTGGAACCAGGCTGGGAGAGCTGGGGGGGGTTCACCTGGAGAAGAGAAGCTCCAGGGAGACCTGAGAGCCCCTTCCAGTGCCTGAAGGGGCTCCAGGAGAGCTGGAGAGGGACTGGAGACAAGGGATGGAGGGACAGGACAAGGGAATGGCTTCAAAGTGACAGAGGGTACCGGGATATTGGGAAGAAATTGTTCCCTGGGAGGGTGGGCAGGCCCTGGCACAGGTTGGGCAGAGAAGCTGTGGCTGCCCCTGGATCCCTGGAAGTGTCCAAGGCCAGGCTGGAGCAACCTGGGCTGGTGGAAGGTGACCCTGCCCATGGCAGGGGGTGGCACTGGATGGGCTTTAAGGTCCTTTCCAACCCAAACCATTTTGGGATTCTCTGATTTTAACCTGATGAAAGCCACTGAAAAGCATGAGCTCAGTCCTCTGCTTGTTCCTCTCTGCCCTGAAGGATCAGAATGAGCTGGTCTGGATGAACTCAACCCAAAACCTCCATGCCAGACCCACCATTACAGGAGCAGCTGAGGACTGTGGGTTGCTCATAATCTGTGTTTGTAACACACACCCAAAAGGCACAAAATAACAGGGTTATTTATTTACCTCTGGCTTCTTGGGTAAGATTCAAACCATCTTTGCCGTCGTTTTGTGGTTTCCATTTTTGTCAGACTTTCAATGAAAACGAAGCAGTGCTGTGGTCATGGCCCTGTAACTCTGACTCGATACACGACTTCATTTGCAACCACCATTTCCTCCCCCAAACGAGGCCGCTTTTGGTCTCAGCTGCTGCAGAGCCAGTCTGAAGAGTGTTTCTTTTTGAGAAGTGATAAGAACGAGTTCAACCACCATGAAAGCACTAAAATGAACTTGTTAGAAAGCTCACCTGAACTCCCAAAAATTCAGCAGCAGCAAAGCTGAATGTGCAGTGCTGCCATATGGATCTTTCCAAAAGGACCTTGCCCGGCTGCTTCCTGGGATACACAGATTTCACAGGCCATGTGAAATCTGATTAAACCCCATGTTTTGCCCGCTGCACATTCCAGCACAAACCAGAGGCACCTCTAAGCAAATTCCACACTGGAAGGCAATGCAAATTTCCACATAGGACATAGGAAATCTCTGCTGTGTCAGTGTCTTTATCAACTTATAGAATCAACACTTTTTAACTGGGCACAGCTCAGCTACTTGAAATTAAAGCTCATTCTGAATGGAAATTACATCACTGAATCTACAGGAGCCTTAAATTTCACCTTTTGAGGCAGATTTTGCCAAGCAATTCAGGTAGTTTGTAAATCAGCTGTAGCCTTAATTTTTCCTTCACAGTCTCACTTGCATGATTGCTGATTAGTTCTAATTAAGATATCAAATTTCCTTAAAGAAACCCTCCCCAGGCAATGTATTACTCTTAAAGCTCCAGCTTTAATAAAAAGGTGCCCTGGCCACAACTGGGAAAACAGAGAAATTAATTCCCACTACTGATCTGGCAAAGTCTTTATAACAAAGTGCAGGAAGCGAGGCATCCCACTGTGAAAATAAGGCCATAAAGTTCCTGAACAAGAACATTTCCTTAAACAAAAAAATAAAATAATTTGTACCTAAAGTTTACGAAGCAGCAACAGTGTTTGCCTGAGGACAGTGCTTAGTGCAGCCATCTGACCTAAACCTAACAGGCCCTGAGTTGATTTTAATCTCAGGGGAAAGCTGTGCCTTTCCCAGTGCTCTTCCAAATGCTTCTGGATAGGGATAAACACCATCCACACACAGAACCATGGAATGGGTTGGGTTGGAAGGGATCTTAAAGATCATACAACTCCAGGCTCATGCCATGGGAAGGGACACCTTCCACTAGCACAAGCTGCTCAGCACATGGTCACTCACCTTTCAGATCTGTGGGAGGTCTTGGTCTGATACACTCCTCCAAATAATCTCAAATTAAATCTTAGATGGGATAATCCTAAAGGCAGTGATCCTCTGGAACTCCCCCAAGAAAAGGAACATTTCAGCTCTCTCTCACTCTCATTTAGAGATGACATTTCCCAGTCAACATGTTTAGTTCCATCAAGAGCTCAACAAAACTATCACTGGCTTCTTTGCAGCCACAAAAGGATCTTCCACAGTAACAAGGGCTAAAAAAAACACCCCACTGAAGCAGCAAATCTCTTCTCATGCCCTGCAGGCAGATGAGTTGACCTGGGCCAGAAAGGCAACCAGGGAAAACTGTGAATCAAACCAGGCAAAGCATTTCAACGGCAACAGCAGAGAGGACATGGAAGGAGAAAACATCAAGAGTCTCAAACATTCCCAAGGCACAGAAGCTGAGGAATTGCCTTTGGGTGGGCTGGACTAACAGGAAGGTCACTGGCTCTGCAGACCTGGCAGTGAAAACCTGGTTCACAAGCAGAGGATCCTCCACAAGACATGCCTTGGACAGGAGCACTCCAGGTAAATCCCAGCCCTGCTCAGGAACCATCACACACAGGTGATTTGTCAGATCACCTGAATCAATCCATCTCAAAGCCATCAAGAATTATATACACCTCACAAAGTGATATAATACAAGTCCAGCATGAGAAAGAACCTTAAAATCCAGGAAAAAAGGGGGAAAAAAAACCCTTAAAAAATAAGCAAGTTGAACTGTGAGCGGGGACTTTTTGGTGACCTCTGCTGTCCACCAGACTCAGCCTTTCTGTTCTGCGTCCTTGGACATCGGAGCGGGTTCATTTCGTGACCCCCCACACTCCCCAGCACAGTTATCAGCCAGCCAGAAACTGCTGGTTTGCTCAGCAAACAGAACCTTTCCATAGGTGCCAGCACCAGGAATGGTTACAAACGTACCCCCACTCCCTCCACCTACACCAGCACTCCCAGCACATCCTTAGCAAGGTTTCTGGGAAGGGAGTTAACTATATCAGATGAAAAGGAGCAAAACTGAAGGAGAATGTCACCACTCACAAAATGTAATGTGGAAAAGGTATACGAAGGAAAAACGTTAACACTGGTGAGACCTAAATCCATGCTGAGGCATAGAAATGGAACAAAAAACGCTTTGCAAGGTTTTTAAGACCTCAAAGGCAGCCCCAGGTGTTAGAAAGCTGCACAGCTCATTGTACAATGGCCAAATGAAGTGTTTGTGCAGATGACACCGACCTACAGTGATAAGTTTACTGAAGGGAAACTTGGGTCTGCAATAAAAATGGCACTGAGGAATAGTTTTGTTGTGAAAAGGAACTGAAGCTTGATCCAAACCGACCCAGCTTTGCTCAGTAAATTAATGATGCCAGGATTGAGAGGTATCCTTCCCCTCTGCTACAACTCCAAGCTGGATGGATGATGTCACTCGTTTGAAGGCCACAGAGGGTGTTTATCAGTCAGCTTTGAGGTTTGCCTATAAATAGAGATTTCCTAAATGACTTCATCTGAGGAACACTTCAATTCACAAAGAGGTGCCCACAAAAATCAGTGTTTAGATACACAACAGCTTCCCTGGAGCACAGGAGCTGTGAAACACCCACACAGCACCCAACACAAACTACAGCAGCTTTCAGAGGGACTTCAGCCCACAGGTTTGCATCCTCCCATCCCAACGGCCAGGAATGACATGTAGAAAGCTGCAGGAGCTTGGCCAGTTCTCAGGAATTTAAGTAATTGTAAATTTATTTGCTGGAACCTGTACCTGCACCTCTCCACAACCTCTTATGATCCTCTAAATGGGGCAGGGAGCTCCAGGGACCAGGGAGCTCCAGGGACCAGGGAGCTCCAGGGACCAGGGAGCTCAGACCACTCAGCCATAACACAATTCTACCTCCATCCCAGTTTCAGCAGCCAGGAGGAATGGAAAGACTGGTTTCAACTGCCCTCTCCATCATTACGGCTTCCTTTCAGCCTTGTGTTAGGTCTGGTATTAACTATCCTGCTGCAGAATCAAGCTTTGAGTAGCTTTTACCACAGAAGTAATTAATGAGGTCTCAAATTGCTTTATTTCCAGTAGAGAACCCACCACAAAGAACCAGAACTTCCCTGATGTCTTAGTGGTGTATTTGGGATAAAAATCAGCTTTGTATCAGGAAAAAGCAACCTGGTCTGCTGGAAGGTGTCCCTGCCCATGGCAGCAGGGTTGGAACGAGATGATCTTTAAAATTCCTTCCAGGCCAGGCCATTCCACGATCTGTGGGAGCCAATGGAAAGACCAGGCTTCCCACCAAAATTAACAGGCCTGAAAGCCCCTCTACCAATGCTGCTGTCCCCAAGGAGCTCAGCATGACCCTGCCACACCTACAGCCTCACAGCTCTTTGGGGTCAGTGTGACCTGAAAACGAAACTGGAGAAACAGCTCAACCTGAAAACTCCCTGGGGGAAGGCACTGAGTGAGGGGACAGAGGCACAGCCACAGGAGCTGCACTGGAACCCCAAAATACCCCTGTGCACAACCTAATTAAAGCTGTGGCTCCCCAGGCTCTGCCTGCCCTCCTCTCTTAGCACCAGGGATCTCATGGAGCAGCTGACCCCAGTCAAAGCCAGCCTGGTGCAGCAGCAGCTGGTTTGAATCCAGCTCAGTTCCTCAATTTGTTTGTCACATGGCCCACAGGCAGTTGTTGCAGAATAAGGGAAGGCAGTGAACACACAGGACCTGTTGAGCAGTGTGGGGTGTTTACACAGCTGCAGCCCCAAACAGGGCTCCGACAGCCTGTCCTTACAGGGAAGGGGTAGGACTGGGTTTGGAAGGCATCAAGTCAGGCTTCCCAGCACCAGACAGGCTGGAATCATCAGATCCTACCCACTCTATTCCTTTCTCCATAGCAAACAGCATACGGAAGGTGCCACCCTCATCTCTCCATGCTGAGCCAGTTCAATCACCAAGCCACGGCTGTCTGTCCTACATGTCCTCAGAGTATGTGACAGAACAGTTTACTCTTATAAATGAGATTATTTATGAGCTACCTGAAGCATCAGAACACCTGAAGCACCAACAGATCCCAAGGCACCAGGATGTGCCAGCCCCAGGTTTTGAAGTGAGCAGGACCTTGCTGATCAGGACCCAAGGCCAAGCACAACCCAGGAATTCCAGTTCAACCAGTTCCACCCTTTCTGCCCCTCATTCCTCCCCTTTTCTTGGAACAACAAACAGCAACAAAACCCTGCCCCAATCTAGACCGGAATAAACAATTCACTGAGATGAAAAGCCACCTGCTCCCCCCATACAATTAAAAGCACTTCCAAATTCCAGCTCTCCCTCAGCCAGCGCAGATGGACACACCAGGCACGCACAGACACCACTCTGCTTCCAGCACAGCCTTTGTGCTGCTCAGACACAAAGCCTGATGGCAGAGCTGTTTTGTTAAGGGATCACAACATAAACCAGCAATTCTCCAGCCACAAAAACAGCTCAAACTCACTCCTAGGCCAATTAAACTGCAATCTGCTAAAACACACAGGCTCTCTGTGGCTTTTGGGGACCGTGGCTCTCTGCTGGCACATCACATCCTGAGATCCAGCTGATTAATCACCTGCCCCGTGTGTCCCCAGATGACTAAATTGAACATGCAAGGGCTCAGTCACCACCAGAGATTTTCACTTTCTCGCACAGCCTGCTCCCATTCCGGGCAATGCTGCAGGAAGGAAATAAGCCCTTTGCAAAGGAAGCGATAGCCCCGAGAGGAGGCAATAAAATGCTGAAATGGGAACCGATCCCTGCCTCACGGGCTCCTGCACAACCTGCCCCGTAATCCCTCAGGTCTGCAGGGATTTAGGATTGTGAATCCCTGGATTCACAGCAGGAACAGGGCTGGCCAATGGGGGCCTGGGCACCACGGACTGCTGAATCCTCACACAGATACTGCAGCTGCCTTTGCCAAGACACAAAATCAGTGCCCTGCAACACACACCAAGCTCGATAAGCACCAGACACCAAAATCTCCTTCCCTGCTGGTGGTTCCTGTGCTGTTTAGCAAGTCTGGCCATCTGCAGAACGCTTCCATTTGGAGCTGGCTATCCACAGGATGGATTCCTGCCCTGGTTAATCATTCCCCCAGCAGACCTGAGGCAGATCTGGTGTCCCACGGCTCCCAGTCCCTCCCAGAAGCTGTGGGCTGGCACAGCCCTCATGTCCCCAGACAGCACTGCCCTGGTGCCACCCTTGGGGAAGCACTCACATTGCCCAGCACCAGTTCTCCCAGTCCCTCAAGTGTACTGGGATCTCTATCCACAAGATCCACCCTATCAACCCAGCTCAGGAACTGTTCTGTCAACTTTTGGCTTTCAGCTCAGCTTTCTTTGAAGACAAATGCTAATATCCTTGTAAAAAAACCCTAAATCTGATCCAAACCCAGGCTCATCACTGGTATGAATCACAGAGTGTTATTAATTCTCCTACCCGTCAAAACAGAAATGTCTCACCTTGCAAAACAATTGCTGTGGTTGCCCAGGCTCACAAAAATCTGTCCCATCTGTTAAAAAGCTGAGTGCACTGAATGAAACTATTTGACAAGCACTCTGCTGAAAGGCAGCAAACATTTCACCCCGCAAAGGCTACTTCAAACCCAGACAGTGATTACAGGCAGCTCAGCTCGGTTCCTATCAGCCAGCACAAACACAGCCTTCCAGCAAGGAATTCATTTTGAAGACAGAGCCTGTGGGGACACTGAATTTAAGAATCAAGCCTGAAACTCCACAGAACCAGGATTAGATGATCTCATGCCCCAAACTGCTACAAACAAAAAGCAAGGAGTAAAGTGTTCCTGCCTCCAACACTGTAACAGAGAAGGCAAATAAACCAAGACCTCCACTTTACCTGCAGAGTCTGTGTAACAGGCAAAGCTTCTGTGACTTCCAGCTGCAGGGGACACCCACAATAACACGGGAATTATTCCCCATGGAGGGGGAGACACGAAGAGCACCCACAGAGCTGAGCAGTGCTGACATCCACCACCCCAGCTCCTCGTGCACCACATTCCCAGCTGCTCTAGAGCTGGATTTTGAACAGCAGGTTCACCCCATACATGATTCACCTCAGGGACAGGGGCAAAAGTCATCCTGCTGCCAGTGAGCCCCATGCACAGAAAGTGAAGCACAACAGTTCTCAGCCAACACCTCCCTGACAGACTCTTGGAAACAGACTCACTCCTCTCCTTTTTAATACAGATAGAAACCCAACATATTCCTGTTTCAGCTGCCCTTGCTGTCACAAACAAGTCACGTGCCACATCAGAAGCAGAATTTTGGACAAGGAAGCTTTACTTGCTTTTAAAGTGCTCACATTTAAAACAGGGCAAGGATGAACAGAGGGGATGATCGATGCAGGCAAACACCAAGCTGTCACACTTTTCCAACAGCAACCACTAAACCCAGCTTCAGACGAGGCTTTGTTGAAGCCCAGCTCCTCGGCAGCACCATCAACCATCCCAAAGGACCCTCATCCCACTGAGGGATCCACCAGGTAATGCCCTTCCTCCACGATCAGCGTTCTGCTCCAAGTTCAGGAACGCACTATATTTTTATAGGACACCAGAGCAAGGTGACATGTGGCTCTAAATCCACACAGGAACACTATCCACCACATTATCTTGATGATGCAAATCAAACCCCTTGCTGCTGGCATTAAGAATGAAGGCTCCAACAGCTTCCTGCAGCAAAGTCACCTTGGAAATACCAAAGAATTTGAGCTTTCAGTACAACAGGGCTGAACCACAGCTGTAAAGAGTGTTCCAATAACTTCTGAGCGACAGATAATGTCAAACCCTGAGGGAAGGGTTTGTGGAGAGCACAGGAGGACTCAAGTCATCTACAATCACGAGTTCTGTTATCTTAACTGATAATCAAAAGGTAGCAAGATGAACATTCACATCAACATAAGGAATCCTACTCTGCATTTACTCAGCATTTACTCAGCAGTGCAGCCACACAGCACCGCACAAACCAATCCAAAGCAATGCCATAATATTAAAAATAATTCTACTATTAAAAATAATAATGCCATTAAAAAGCAAGGGCTATTTCAGTCCTCATTACACGCACCACAAACGCAGAATATCCCTCCATATTATCCCCTGTAAAAGTGGCTCTGCTCAGCAAAACACAGGAATGGATCGGCCACAAACCTGCCACGGACTGAGAGTGAACTCCACCCTCTCATTAAAGGTTTCACTGCTACAGAAACTATGATTAAACACACAAGAGCCGTGAATCAGCCACCAGAAACAAGGGTACGCCTCAGTGGGCACAGCAGCAGTGATATTTCACTCCCCAGCCCCCCAAAACTGCATTGTGCAAATAAACAGCATTATCCAGACATTTCAGCTCCCACAAGCTTTTCACGTTTCTTACCTGTGGGGTTGGTTTAGGGGCTCCCCTGTTTTTGCAGCGCTCAAAGCTGCACACGCCTGTTACACGAACAGCAAATGGGCTCCAAAATCCATTTTGCCACAACTGGATAAAGCACCTCAAGCTCAACCCCTGGTGCCTCTGGACCAGCTGTGTCCCTGCACTGCAATTCCAATCAAGCCAGCAGAAAAGCAGGAGGAAGATGGCAGGGCTTACCAGCAGTTCCCCAGTCTGGTCTCTGAACAAAGTGGATTTAAAAGAGGTTTAATTTTCTCAGAGACTAATGCTCTCAAATCGGAATAAATCCTCCAAAAGAAGAGATTATCCATAAATTTACTAGTTAGAAATGTTAATATATCCAGTGTTTATGCAAGGGTGGCTGCTCTCCATGCAGGAGTATCACCTACAGAATTCCATATTAAAGGAGAAACAGATTTCTGGGAGTTTCTCCCCCACCTCCCTTTCCATGCTGAAATGTAGCACAGCAGCTTTATAAATCCCACTTCCCAAGGGCAGCAGGAATTTACTGCAGAATCAAGGCAAACTTGTTCCTATTTCCCTGGAGAAGCTCTGAAAAATCCTCCCTTGCTAAAGAACTTCATAGAAAAAAAAAACCAAGATCCACAGGCAGAAAAGCCCAGTGTGAAACCCGAATAGACACTTAAATTAAAAAACTGCAGAGTTCAAACTTCAAATTACACATTCACAAAATGCAGGACGAGGTGCAAATGAAGAAACAACTCCTTGAGCCTGATGCTGGACCTACCCAACACATCCCTGCTGCTCAAATGCTTCCTCCTGTTATTCATATTCCATCGACTAAAGGTCCCACCTACACACGGAGTAGGACAGGACCTAGACCAGTAGAACCTGGCTGCTAATTACGGCCCTTAAGGCTCAGATGAATTAATTTGTCCCTCCAGCTACGAACAGGAGGGTGACTACACCCTCACTAAGCACTAATCTTGGAGAGGATAGACAGGAGGACGAAACAAGGAAAAAGTGACTTGCCTAACATCAAACACCACAGCAGCAACATAGCTGGGAGCTAAATCAGGCCTCCTGTCCACCCAAACATCTTTATTTTCCCTGGACTCATAGTTGATACGTAGAGAGAACCCAGTCATTAACATACAGATTGAAGGCTTCGTTTGGAAGCTAAAAGCAGGTGAGGAATAACACTGATTAGTGTAATCACTGGTGTCAAATGGATTTGGGGGATTCAGCAGCCTCAGAGCACTCCTTCATCCCGCTTCCCAAGCCTGATGTGCTCACACAGGTTTCTGGAAGCCAGACACTGCAGGTGAGCAAACTGCAACACGTTCAGGACCAGCTTAATAAATTCATCCTGAAAGTTCCATTGCTTTCTGCCAGATGTATTCTGTAAACCCACCAATCCCCTCAGGAAGCTGGATACTTAACACTCCCAATTAACAGCCTCCCTGTGTGAGGGACAGAAGAATCTCAGGTATCAGCAACTGAGCAGTCCGTGCATGAGTAAAACTTTCCAGCCCAGGAACTTCCTCCCACACACACAGAAACTATTTATCCTCATAGTCAAGAAATAATCCTGTACTTATAAGACAAATGAAATGAACAATAATAGCAAAACAGCACTTTTTATCATGTCAGGTATGGATTTTCCTGAAGTTTCCCTGCTGTGCCTGCCCTCTATTAACTGCCTTCACCTTGCTCTAAACAGGTACAGAAAAGCCATCCCTAACTCCAAAACTGCTGGGAAACAGCCTGACACACTCACTTGACAATTCCACCCAAAGGTGGATACTGCTTTAAGACGGTGCTCCAGCTGAGCCAGGAGAAATCCCATTTACACTCACCTGTAATCTCAGGGTTTCTGTCCTTAAGTGTGGGACTGTACGTTAAAAACTGATTTGGAACTACAAGATGAAAAATTCCATGACCTTGCTCCCCTCTGGCCCTGATCCACAGGCAGGAAGAACAGGCTACAGAGCAAGTCAGGAGCAGGATACAAACACTAATTTAACTCTCAGCACAAGGTAAATGAATCTTCCATGACCCTACAGGGAACGTGCCACTTCTCACCTGCTGCTGATCAAAAAACGTACAGGAAGAAGACTTTGCTTCTAATTATTTGTTCTCTCCTCTGGCATCACACAAACACCTTTTTTTTTTTACAGGGGAACAAATCCAACAGGAGTTGGACTCAATGCTTCTGATGGGTCCCTTCCAACTCAGCATATTCGGATTCTGTAACAGCCCTTTTCCTGCTTCTGCTGTTTCCCACCTACCAGTAAATTACACCTGGTTTGCAACAGATGCTAAACTTAATACCCCAAATAATAGCAGCCCAAATTTCCTAGCACAAATCTGACAGCTTATCACTATTTCAGTAATTATTATCCTCCTCCTTGGTCCCAGCTGATCAAGAGAACTTTGGCAGCACAAGGTCACTCCATCCAGGAGCACAGAGCAGGAATTCTGTGGATCCATCCAGATTTCCTCTATCAACACTGCAGCAGAGCAGCTTTAGAAGTGCATTCCCACAGAACCTGAGGCAGCCAGCAGAGACCAGCCCAAACCCTCCTGACCTTGCTTCTGTCCCAGAATCCCAGTGAAGCCTCTCCTGCACTGGGACCTGGAGGCTGGCAGGTGCCAGCTGTACCTGCAAACCCACTTCCTGAGGATCTTGGCACTGCAGCAAACCAGCAAAAATTTTCAGACAGCTCTGGAGAGGAGAGGGATTGATAACACCTCCCCAGCAGCACTTCTGTGCATCTGCAGGGGAGCTCTTGCCAACACAGAAATAATATTGACCAAATCCCACCTCCAGCAGGCATGGCCAATCCCTTTGACCTGCACCAGCGGGTTCAGCTGGTAACAAACAACCCTGATTTGATTTTGAGGAGGAGAATTAGTCAAGGGAACAACCTTCAAAGGCACGTGAGTGCAGCCAAAGTCCCCTGAAAACCGGCACAGTGACTCGCTTTGTTCAAAGCTCAAATTCTCTGAAGGCGACGACCTTTGGCTTTACCCCCCATCCGTAAATGCCTCTGGAAGCTTCACCTCCATGGCTGTGTTACATGCACGTCTGAGACATGGCTTGTGATCCCAACCTCAAGGCCACGTCCAGCAATACCCTCTTTTTTTTTTGCTAAGACACCCTGTTGACACACAGAGGGCCCTGAGCTTGCCCTGGCACTAAACACTGCGCAGACACCAAGTCAATGCCTCCCAAACTTTGATGCAAGTTTACAAATCAAGGCTTCTCTGTAGGACTAGGGCCAAATTTGTTCTTGCTTGCACCCTTAAAAGCTAAGGGAGAGAACTGAGGAGAGAAAAGCACATTAGGAGAGGTTCACTCCTCCCACTGATAAGCGTGAGGTGATGAAAGAAGCCCATATGGGGCTGACTGGTTTAAATCAATGGTGGGGATTAATCTTGCTGGATTTTAGACAACTAAATCTGTGGCAACACAGCTCTAATTAGGGGGTTCACTTTTGGGGATTGGTTAAAGGAAAACCTTGTAAACAAGTGAGGTGCTGGCAGCAAGAAAGCTGCTTTCAGCAGCAGCTTTCTGGAGCTGGCAGTGAAAAGGTTCAAACCCTCAGGTCTAACAGCACTTAAACTTGTACCAAAGTCCAGCGATCTCTCCCAAATCTGTTTCAAAAGGCACCGACTGCAGAAGTGCCAGGCTTGCACAAACCGACCTCATCAGTATGCACCTTGTTTGGCCCCATGACACTCAGCAGCCGTGGTTAATTAGCCCCTGATAATGAATTGCCCATCACGACTTCACAGTGCAGCTGGTAGGTGAGCGATTCCTAACTGTGTTTTGGAATCAGCATTCCAAAAGCACAAACACAAAAGAATAAAGTTAGCAATCTGTTTACCCGTTCTCCCCCTCCTCCAGTAGCTGCTGCCAGCCAAAGACTTGGGGGAAAAAAATTAATAAATCTATTTCCAGGGTTCAGCAGAGAGAAACCATTTGGACTGCTCTCAATTTTCATATCTTTGCCACCGGTGCTTCGTGTTATTTCACACAACTCATTCAAGTTGGGAGATGAAGCCTGTTCCTTTGGCTAATAGCATTAAAAACTTCTCTCCGGAGATAATTAGTCCTCCCTCCCCCATCCAGTCCCCAGTGAAAAGAGCAGAGTCACCAACAAACAAAGAAATTCAGGCAGTGACAACTAGGCTGGAGCTGCCTCTCACCTCCCTATCTCAGCACTCACGAGATTCGAAATCAAGTGACACCACACGCAACAAAACGAACAACACATGAACAGCACCTTCAGATTAAGGGCTTCGTCATTTAGAAACCAGGAAAACAGCAATTCCTCATCTGCAAGGAGCAAAACACCAGTGTGTCATCGCCAGAGGCTCCGCATGGTCACCTTCCACCCCCAGGTTGCCCTGAGTCACTCAAAGCCAGCAGATAAGAGCCAGAATTGGGAAATCTGCAGCCTTTTATCTCGGATCCCAAGCCTGTCACTCAGACATCAGCAAATCACAGCAACCTCCACACTCTGCTCCTTCAGGGCAGAGGAATAATTAAGGACAATCACCATCTGCAAAGCACCTCTGCTAAAGATTCACGATATTCTGTATATCTCTATGTTAGTTCCTCATCTGGAATCTGCCCTTGGATTGGGGGGCACAGTTTGGAAGGCGTTAAACCCCCAGCATGGTCACCTTCCACCCCGAGATTGTCCTGAGTCACTCAGAACCAGCAGATAAGAGCCAGAACTGGGAAATCTGCAGCCTTTTACCTCTGATCCCAAACCTGTCGCTCAGCCATCAGCAAACCTCCACACTCAGCTCCTCACGATACAACAACTCCTCCGGGGCAGAGGAGAAATTAAGGATAATCACCATTTCTAAAGCAGCTCAGCTGAGGATTCACAATATATATATGCTGGTTCCTCCCCTGGAAATTCGCCCTTGGATTTGGGGGCACGGTTTGGAAGGGGTTAAACCCCCAGCCAAGGGGGTGAGCGCTGGCTGCTGCATTCCCTGCCTGAAGTGACCCCACTGCAGGGAAGAACTGGGAATAGTTATCACCACAGCACTGACAAGTCAGCAAGAGCTACTAATTAACTGATAAAAATAGATCTCCGAAAGGGCTTTTTCCCCGCCCTCAACACAAAGCCGAGGCCCAGCGTGCTGCAGTCTCACATCCATTAGTTTTCCAAGGGCTCCAAACTCACCAGCTAAAAAACCAAAAGCATTCTCACACTCAAAAATCAACCCATGTAGCAGCTGCATGCAGAAAATCCCAACTAAACAGAATTAGGGAACGGATTCTGAGCTCTCCTTGCTGTGCACACCCCACTCCCACCTTAATGGAAGCAGGAACGAGATGACATCTTTGCCCCCCAACAGGAGTATCGGCTTCCTCACACTCCCTGCAGCCCAAAGTTCTGGTTTTGCCTGAAAAATGGAATGTTTTGAGAGTGATCTAGATGATCCCAAGGATATTTGCAGCATCACTGAGACCAGTGAGAAAAGCCCAGTCTTGCTCTAAGCCCCTCCTCTCCCACTCCCTGCCAGCCCCAGGTTTTGTACAGCTCGTAACTGAATATTCATCACCAACTAATAAACCTGCAGGAACTGCAGTCTCAGCGATTTTTAATCCATATAATGCCCCAACACATGCCAAACACAATGAAATTTGATCAAAATAGAAGCCATTTGTTTAAATACAAGCGATTTGGCTCTCAAAACTGTCATCAAATTAAACTGGAAATCAAATTAACCAGTGATTGAATGAAGTAGAGGGCTGTATAATCACAGATCACTGATCTAGCAGCATGAAAACAGGGATGCAGTCGCATTCCCCTGGTTTGTGGCACTGCCCCGTGCTCCCAACAGGATTTCCACCCCATCTCCCAGGTCTTGAGGATGCTCTGTGCCTCAGGCACAGCTCATTTCTTGGTAATCCAGAAGGAAAACCTTCCTTACAAAGCACCCTGTGAGATGTTATCGGATAACAGAGTGAAAGGACACGATGACACACTTGAAACCACCCTGATTTAGGACAGAACAGGCACAGTCATTTCCAGGATTGTTGGGAAGAACGAGTTTAAAACTACTCTGAATGGGAAGGTTTGGTCATCACTGTCCAAACTATCAACTTCGCTTGGTGTAACTGTGCCTGCCAACTGTCCCTCAAAAGTGGCCTCATTTTGGCTTTGTTCCCCCCCCCTTTTTTTCTTTTCACTCTCCTCATAAAGGAATTTAAACCAAGCAAATTTGCAATTTTAGGTGCTGCTCTAGAAAGCAATTTGGGTTAATTTAAAAGGTTTGTTTGAAGAGCAAGAGGCACTTGTGAGGAAACCATAGCGGGCAGAGGAATCCAATTAAACTCTACACTTCTACAGCACATCAAACTAATTCAGATGAACATCCTTCACCCTCTGAGAGTGGAGCACAGAAAACTTCATCGCTCCCCTTCCCTCTTTCTGCCCAGGACTTGCTGATGTTCCCCTTTTTCAAAGGCAAACTTCAAGTTTAACACTCACCCCGGCCCAATTCCAAGTTCCTTCAAGTACAAGGAGAGGGGAAGGCTCCTGGGAGATCTCACTGGGAGCCTTCCAGGACTGTCAAAAAGAGGGAGAGCGACTTTTTACACAGGCAGAAAGTGATAGGGGAACACTTTTCAGCTAAAAGAGGAGAGATTTAGATGGGATATTGGGAAGAAATTGTTGCCTGGGAGGGAGGGCAGGCCCTGGCACAGGTTGGGCAGAGAAGCTGTGGCTGCCCCATCCCTGGAAGTGTCCAAGGCCAGGCTGGATCAGCCTGGGCTGGTGGAAGGTGTCCCTGCCCATGGCAGGGGGTGGAACGAGATAATCTTTAAGGTCCCTTTCCAACCAAAACCACTGCACTTTGCCATGACTCCCACCCCTCTTTCTAGGCTTGTGGAAGCAACATTTAAACAACGAAAAGTTTGAGAAGTGAAGCTTTACAGGTCATTTCAGCCTCGATGAAGCGCCTGCTCACATTATTCACTCTTCCCTCGGTGTCCCAGCCCCAGAGAGGGGCACCAAGCCCTCACCTACCTCCACCTGGGCAAACACAACCCGCAGCCGGGCACGGAGGTAAATAATTCATCTGCGTGCAAACACAGGGAAGGAACAATTAAGCCACAAAGCACAGCGGGCACGGTTCAAATTTCAGTCAACATTAAGCCGGGGGAGATCAAACAAAGAAATACCAGCGGGGCTGCCCGGGACAGAACTTTGGGGAGAGGGGGAAACTCTGGCGGGCGAGGCGCGGGAGGGCAGCAGCACCGAAACCAGCGGGTTTCAGCGCAGCCCCAGCCCCGAGCCCTTCGGGGCGACCCCCAATCGCCACGGGGGGCGAAACTCCGCTTCGGGGCCGGTTTGAGGGGTGGGTTCCACACAGAGGCACACGGAGCCCCAACCACCGGCAGGGCCCCCGCGGCCCCTCAGGGGCCACCCCCCTCA
>VWZF01001942.1:464709-486695 GCA_013396755.1 Sclerurus mexicanus
GGAAGCACTCCAGGGATCGGGTTCCTGCTCCCTGCTGACTCAGGGTTTGGGGACAAAGAGCTGCCGCTCCACCAGGATCCCTGGGAAAGGACAGCAACAGCGAGGCCCCGGCAAGACAAATCCGTGGGACAGACAGCAGCATTCCAGCCGGCTGGAATTCCAACCCAGCAGGAGGAGCAGAGGAGCCGGGAGCCAGCCCGAGGCTCTTCGGTGACAGCTCAGGGTGACCTTTGAAGGTGCATTTTATCGCCCCCCCCGTGTTTTGCTGCATTAAGCAATCCCGGGGGTGCCGGGATTTAACCCTCGCTGTGCTGCCTCTGGATAAGGTGTCCCCTCCTGCTTCCACTGACGGGGAATCACATCACGGAATAGCTCAGGTTGGAAAAGCCCCCTGAGATCATCGAGTCCAACCATCACCCCAGCACTACCAAAGCCACCACTAACCCATGTCCCCCAGGTGCCACATCCACACATCTTCCAAATCCCCCCAGAGACTGATCCCACCACTTTCCTGGGCAGCTGTCCCAGGGCTGGACAACGCTTCCCATCAAGAATTTTTCCCTAATATCCCATCTCCACCTCCTCTGGCACAACTTGAGGCTGTTTCCTTCCCCTTGTCCTGTCAGACTGAGGGGAAACTGAGGCACGGAGGTGCTGTGACCTGCACCAGGCACACAACCTGCTCCCAGGCTCCAGCTGGCACAGGGCAGGCAGGGGGTCTCCAGGAGAAGGAGATAATCCCGCAGGAGTGGGAAGATGGGTGTGCTGCGCACTAAACCCCTCTCCCCACACTGGTGCCAGTGCTTAGTCAGGTGTGGGAAAACCATCCCTGACAAGGTGAGGTTAAACAAACACCATCCCAGCCGCCCAGCAGACGGGGATTTGCCTCTCCTAACCCTGATCCTGCCAAAAACTGGGCAGGAGGATGTTCCTGGGGGGCAGGAGGATGTTCCTGGGGGGCAGGAGGAGTGCCAGGGCTTGGCCTCTCCTACACACGGAGCTGATGGGTGGGTGCAACCCCCTTGGTATTAGCTGCCCACCCAGCCAGACCCTCCTGGGGAGCAAACCCAGTTGCCACCACACTCCAGCAAGGAGGGCAATGGGACCCCTGCATCGTGAATCCCTGAAAACCTTCCCCCACCCACTGTCCCGCAATTTCCAGGCCATTGCAGGAGTCACCATCCTGCACTGACACAGCTAGAGAGCCATCACCTACCCCAGAGCTTCAGAGCAACCCCTGGGGAAACCCTGGGGAGGGGAACGCCGGAGCAGGACATAAAAAAATGCAACTTTTTTGTTGTTGTCTTGCACATAGAGGCAATTTTCAGCTTTTCAGGACACTGAGGATGTCGGTGGCCTGACTTTGCAGAACGCTCTGGTTGCCTGGGAGGGTCAGGGAGATCCTGCAAAGCTCCACGGACACCCCAGGACCCCGGTTTTCCACTCTGGACGAGCCCTGGGGGATGCGAGACACTTCCAGGACGCGTGTGTTACTGGGGACATCAGAGATCCCATACCCAGCCTGGGAAGAGCAGCAGGAGCAGAACAGGAGCCCCTGGAGCGCCCCGTCCTCCTGCCAAACCCCGCGGGCACATCCCACCCCCCCCCGTGCCTCAGTTTCCCTCTGTCCCTGGCCACGCCTGCGGGCTCTGCCCGGCTCCCACGCTCATCCCCCCTCCTGGAGGGACCGGCGACACCAAACCCCCCCCGGCCATCCCTCCAGGGTCCCCNCAGCCGCCCCCCCCTCGGAGTTGTGGAGTGTCCTGCGGGAAAAGGGGAGAGGAACAGGGAGGGGACCCCGGTCTGCTCCGCAAAGGTGGGACCACACCTGCACCGGCCCCGGGGTGCTCAGCACAAGAAGGATGTGGAGCTGCTGGAGGAGTCCAGAGGAGGCCACGGAGATGCTCCAAGGGCTGGACCCCCTCTGCTCTGGAGCCAGGCTGGGAGAGCTGGGGGTGCTCACCTGGAGAAGAGAAGCTCCAGGGACACCCGAGAGTCCCTTGCAGTGCCTAAAGGGGCTCCAGGAGAGCTGGAAAGGGACTTGGGACAAGGGATGGAGGGACAGGACAAGGGGAATGGCTTCCCACTGGCAGAGGGTTATATGGAATACTGGGGAGAAATTGTTCCCAGGGAGGGTGGGCAGGCCCTGGCACAGCGTGGGCAGAGAAGCTGTGGCTGCCCCTGGATCCCTGGGAGTGTCCAAGGCCAGGTTGGACAGGGCTTGGAGCAACCTGGACTGGTGGGAGGTGTCCCTGCCCACGGCAGGGAGATGGAAAAGGATGAGCTTTGAGGTCCCTTCCAACCCAAACCATTCCAGGAATCTCTGAAATGGCACACGAGGAGTCTGCACACGTTTCCAGGCAGAGTTCTGTGTCCAAAGTCGCTGAGCTGCCCTGTCATAGAGTCACAAAATACCCTGGACTGGAAGGGACCCACCAGGGTCATGAAGTCCAGGTCCTGTGCAGAGCCAGGACCCTCTGTCCCTCCTCTGTCCCATGGCTCTGTGTGGCCATGTGCCATCACCATGTTCCCAGTCCAGCCACCCCCTGCTCCCTGTGGATCTCCCATGGAAGAGTTTGATTAACCCCGTGCAGAGAAGCCCCAAGAATGGAGCAGCTTTCCCCTCCCAGTCTGTATAAAGTCCCAGACCAGCTCTTGTCCCTTTGGATAAACATCAAACTCAGTAAAAGAGTCTTAGAATGCCAGAATGATTCGTTTTGGAAAGGATCTTAAAGCTCACCTAATTTCACCTCCTGTCATGGGCAGGGACACCTTCCATTGTCCCAGGTTGCTCTAAGCCCTGTCCAACCTGGCCTTGAAAAAAAAAAAAAGGGGTGAAAAGAAGAAAAATAAGGAAGAAAAAAGGTTAAAAGGAGGGAAAAGACCACCCCAAGCACAAGCTGCCCCAGACACAGCACTGGTACCAACCTGGTGCTGCCTGACAGCCCAACATGGCAAAGTCCAGCAAATGGGAATTGCTGCACAAACAACTCAGCATTTGCCTGGCAACAGCCTCCTCCAGCTCCGGGCCTGAGCTCCTGCCAACAAAGGGAACGTGTTAGGGCTCCACAGCCAGCACAGCCACACCAGCCCCTGCAGGGAGGGAGCGCAGCCCAGTTTCAGATGTCCCTGCTCACTGCTCCTCGTCCTTGTCCCCTTCCCCGCGCTATTTTTAGGGTGTTTTGCAAACACAAGGGTGTTTCTTTAGGGTGTTGTGCACCGAGGGTGTGAGGTCTGGGCGGCTCTGGCCACCCTGAAGTTCCTGCTCCTTTTTTTCCACCTGTGTCATTTCAGAGGCACAGTTTGGGGGGTTTGTTACATCTGCTCTCAGGAGGACCCGGCCCTGTGCTGCCCTGGGGCTGGAGGGTCTGTTCCAGCCCCTGGCACCTCAGTCCAGCTCCACCACCAGCTCCTTTGGCCACAGACACAGGGCACAAGCTGAGGAGCTGCTGGTCCCCAGCCAGCCCTGGGGCTGCCCCATCCCTGGAAGCGTCCAAGGCCAGGCTGGATGGAGCTTGGAGCAACCTGGGCTGGTGGAAGATGTTTCTGCCCATGGCAGGGGGTGGAACGGGATGACCTTTAAAGTCCCTTCCAACCCAAACCATTCCATGATGATTCTGTGATTCCCCCTGAGGCCACAGCTCTGTGTTTGCTCTGGCTGAACACGTCAGCCCGGAGAGGAAAATCCATCTTCTCCTCTGCAGCAGTGAAGGCAACACGGTGTAAGCAGAGCAGAGGGAGGGGCTGCCTCTGTTCCCCCTTTTCTGCCCCCTAAAAAGCTCTGGCTGTGAGGGGGACAGGCTGAGACGGACCTGGGGACCCCAGGGCTGGGGCGTGTGTCAGGTGGCAATCCAGCTGGAGATGCTGCCAAGTATTTAATACAAAAATATCCCATCAGAAGACAGGGAGGGCTGTGCCAGGAGGATATTTATCCCTGTGTGCTGAGCAGGGGTGGGAGGGGCTGAGCATGGCTCGGTGGGCACAGGGTGGGCACAGAGCTCCAGTTTGGAGCAGCAGAGAATCCCCCACCTGCTCCTCACCTGTGTCAGCCCCCCCGGCCCATCCCAGGCAGGTCAGCTGCAGCCTCAGCACTTTTCCCAGATGGTTCCTGATGCTCCTGCCCACGGAGCAGCTGGGTCAGGCTGTTGGGAGCATCTCCCCCCTCCAACAGCAGCCTGGCACAGGGAAGTCTCTGGCCACCACTGCCACTGCCAGGGGCTTGGACCTTCCCATGCTGTGAGCCAGGAACGGGCAATGCCATCGAGTCCAACCACCCCCAGCCCTGCCAAGGCCACCACTGACCCGTGTCCCCAGGTGTCACATCCACATGGCTTTTAAATCCCTCCAGGGATGTGACTCCACAACCTCCCTGGGCGGCTGTGCCAGGGCTGGATGGCCCTTTCCAGGAGAAATTTTCCCAATATCCAACTTAAACCTCTCCTGGCCCAACCTGAGGTTGGTTTCCTCTCCTCCTGTCCCTGTCCCCTGGGAGCAGAGCCCACACCCCCCAGCTCCCCCCTCCTCTCAGGGGGTTGCAAAACCAGAAGGTCTCCCCTGAGCCTCCTTTTCTCCAGGCTGAGCCCCCCCAGCTCCCTCAGCTGCTCCAGCCCCTTCCCCAGCTCTGTTCCCTTCTCTGGACACACCAAGTCCAGCTCAAGCCCTTTCACCAGCCAAGGCACTTGAGGTCTCTCCTGTTGTGCAAATTTGAGCTCAGCAGTGCTCGTTCCTCCAGGAAATACAACTGCAGGAGGGTTTTCCACTCTGGCTGATTCCCAGCCAGGCTCATCACAACATTCATGGGAAAAGGGTGGCAAGGGAGAGGCAAAATTTCTTCAAGAACAAACCCAAGCCCCTGTTTCCAGAAACACCGATCCCAGGAAACACACACAGCAGGTAATTATTTGGGGACTGACAGAGCCCTGGTCATCATCCTGCTGACTGGACAAGTCTGGTGCTCCAGGAGAGCTAAACAGGAAGGGAAGGCCGATTGCTCAAGGTGTGTCACCTCAGAGCAAGGTTGGCTGGGGACAACTCCTGCCTTTTCCCACCAGCCAGCACTTCTGGGCAGCCCAGACTCCCAGGACAAAGGGAAGCAGCACAGAGCATGTGGGAACACTCTGAGGGAGATCCTGGGGCAGGGAAAGGGAGAGAAGAGGGATCACACCAAGCTGCAGAAGTCATCGAAGCCCCAGAGGTCACCACGTAACCAGGGCACTGGTGGGGGGAATTTAGGATGGGTTTGGGGCTGTATCACTCCACTCTGGCTCCCAACCCAAAAGCTCTCATCAGGAAAACAAGGAAACACAAGTGGACATCTCACAGGAAACGGGCAAAGCTCCATGACAAAGGAGTAGAGCTCACTGGCTGTGCCAGCTGTACCCCCTTACCGAGATCAGCGGCAACATTTCCCATCCCTAAAATCCCAATTCCTCTCTTCCCTCACCTCTGGAACAAGCCTTGTGCTCTCCTCTCCTGCCTCAGCCACAAAAACAAGTCCCTAAAGCTTTACAGGATTAGAAAATGCTCAGGGTTGGTTTTTTTAAAGACAATTTTGAAGCCTGTTGCCCTCAGGTCATGCTGCCTGAGCCAGCACTCCCAGAAAACCCAGAAACTGGGGAGGAATGGAAGGGAGAGTGTTTGTGGGTAATTACCAGCTGGTTAAATTGGCTCAATTCTGCTGCAGGTTCCATCCTGCTCTGGGTTCAATTCTTCTGTCAGGTTGCAAAAGAGTTTATATTCATTTCCATACTAAAGTTTCAGATCCTTGCCCTGGGCCCTGCAAGTTTGGAAAGGAGATATTTATTCAAGCAATTATTTAAAAAAATAAAATCTAATCTTCTCGCTTGGCAGAGCTCAGGAAATGCTTTGTAAGAGGTTTTTCTTGTGCCCTGAAAACCCAGCCACCTCCAGCTCCCCAGGGCAGCACTTCTTGGAGCTTCTGGATCTTCAGGAGCGATTTCTGCTGGAAGCAGGTGAGGGGCAGCCAAACCTCAGCTTGTGGAACAAGGAAAAACACTGACCAAACCCTGAAATTCTCATTTTCGACTTTGATTTCATCATTAGCAGGTGGCTGAGATCAGTCTACAATACTTGTGTATTCAGTTACTGTCAAAGCCCTGTTTTCCTAATGCTTTGAAATAAAGGAACCACAGCCCCCAACTCATTAAAACATATGGACATATCCCTCTGCAAACATTCCAATTGCTCTGGAAGCAGGGGATAAAAGAGGGAGGGAAGGAATGTGCTCACAGATAGAGGCAGGAGCAGCCATTTCTTAGCCAGGGCCTGGCTGGGAAACGCTGAAATCGCCTGCCATCCCTTTGGAATCCTCCCTGCAGCTCTGCCAAGGTGGGGAAAGACAGAGCAGCCCCTGGGAAACAGCACGGGAGAGCGAGGATCCCAACTTGGAGCCCAGCCTTTGGAAGAGCAGCTCCCAGCTCTCTCCTGACCTGCTGCAAAGGAGGACACTTGGGCTGGTTCCAGGTGTGTGCTGTGCTCAGCACAGATAAGGAGCTGGGAAGAGGTGCCAGGATCACCCTCTCCACGGGTATCCCCAGCAGCCTCTGGGCAGGTAGTGATGGGACAGCGGGGAATGGTTTTGAATTAAGAGGATTTAGATGGATATTGGGAAGGAATTGTTCCCAGTGAGGGTGGGCAGGCCCTGGCACAGGTTGGGCAGAGAAGCTGTGGCTGCCCCATCCCTGGAAGTGTCCAAGGCCAGGTTGGAGCAACCTGGGCTGGTGGAAAGTGACCCTGTCCAGGGCAGGGGTGGAACTGGATGGGGTGTAAGGTCCCTTCCAACCCAAACCAGTCCATGATTCTATGAAACCCGGGATGAGAACCCTGTCCAGTGCACACCATCAACCTCTGGCATGAGATGCCAAAGAAACTGGAGGAATAACACAGAGACTGAAAGAATAACACCATGAGGAAGATTTTCATAGAAACTTATTTCTCTTCACTGCATTTAACTCTGTTTGGGCAGTTGTCATAATTAATGCTTCCCAGAAAATGGCTATTTTCCATGTGCAGCTCCAGGCTTTGAAAAAAACCATAAAGAAACTGTATTTTGAGCTGGAGGTGTTTCCAACAGAGCCAAGGTTTGCCTCTTCCCACCCCAGGAACAGACATTCAGTGCCATGGCAGCTCCTTGGCCCGGAGTGCTGCTCCTCTTCCCAGGATCCTGCACCCACAGCACAAGGAAAGCATGGAAAGAGCCTTATGGGTCCCTTCCAACTCAGGATATTCCAGGATTTGATGGAAATGCTGAACTACACTCCCACAAGGACGGGGGCATTTCCCAATGGAAAACTCCGGGGAGTTTTTGCACTACCAAATTTCTGCTGGAAAATTAGAAGCTTTAAGAAAAAAAACAAACAAAAAACCCCAAACCACTCCATTTTCCCCCCAGATTTATGGCTGAGGGAAAGATTTTAGAGACAACACACGAGGTTCACTCACCTCATTTCCATCCATGTCTTAAAGAAACAACTCCCTTATCCTCATGTTTTCTTTTTCCTACCAAGACTGTATTGTTTCCTTGCTCTGTCTTTGTGTGTTTTGAGGAAGAAAATAGGGAATAAATCTTGGCTACAGCTGGATGAGTCCTGGGAAGCTGGATGTAACCAAGTAACGAGACTCCTTAGCAACAGGCTTGATGGGAGGGTTTAAAGATAGAAAGAAAAGTAGGAGCAAAGCAAACAATGGGAAAATGCCGACTCCTTCCTGTAACTCTGGAGCAGGAGATAAATCAGCTCCCAGCAGGCAAAGGTACCTCAGTTGTTTTGGGTGTTTTTTCCCTTTTTTTTAAAGCAAACAGAAATCATCAGCCACGGAGGAGGATTTTTTAAACCACTTTTACAGGTGTCATTTGTACAAATCCAAGCGTCCCTTGAAAATCTGGTTATTACAAACATACAAAGAAACGATGTTGGTGCTACAAATCAGCTACGCGACGGCAGGAGCGATTTCTCACGATTAAAAACCCCAAGGGAACAGTATTTACAGGGCCCTTCTCCCTCTTTTTATTCCTGTGGCTTGAGGGAAGCAAAAAAAGCAAAGCCCCCCCCCCCCCCCACCCCCGTTAAAAAAAACTCCCACCAATGCACCTCATTTTCTAAAAAGTATAAAATTGGGTGAGTTTTTCCTGCTGTCACACTCTTGGCAAAGTGTAACAACTTGTGGTTTTGCTTGTTTTCACGTCAGAAGTCTCTTAGAAAAACCAAAAAATAAAGAAGAAAAAACTACATGGCAGTGTCCAATGAAAACGTGCTCCTTCTGTGCCAGAAGCCAACATCATCCCAAAAAAAGTGCCTTTGAGTAAAATCAACTTTAGTAACAAATAAAAAAAACAAAAAAAAAAAAACAAACCACAAAAAAACCAAAAGGATGAAAAAAAAAATTAATCACAATCTCTGTTTAAAAGCTTCATCAAAGTCCTGACAGAGCGACCGCCCTGCAGCAAAAGGATGAGTTCTCTTACCTGCCTTCAGTCCCTGCTCGGGGGTCTCCAAGCCCTGAGATGTTTCTCCACCCCCTGACCGGAGTTTGGGATGCCAAGGAGCTCCTGCCAGCTGGGAGTTTCCCCTCCAAGTGCCTTTTATCCACCAAAAGAGGTGCCCGGGGGGCCCCACCCCGGCTGGCCTGGCTGGAAGGGTCAGTGGTGGCCGTGCTGTTTTGAGGCAGCACATCCCTGGTACAGGGAACGCTCATAGCCCTTTGATCCTGCTGGTTTGGAATCAGCAGTGAGAAAAATTCCTGGAGAGCCCCCAAAAAACACTCCCTGGCTCAGGTCGCTGCCTGACTAAGTGCTTTCCTGGAGCCAACCTGGCCCCTGCATCTGGAAGGGGCAGGGAAAGGGGGAGAAGAGGGATCACACCAAGCTGCAGAAGTCATCGAAGCCCCAGAGGTCACCACGTAACCAGGGCACTGGTGGGGGGAATTTAGGATGGGTTTGGGGCTGTATCACTCCACTCTGGCTCCCAACCCAAAAGCTCTCATCAGAAAAACAAGGAAACACAAGACCAGGCAGTTTGGTTTGCCAAGTTGACAGAGAAAAGAAGAAAAAAACCCCAAAACAAAACCACAAAAATCTTCCAAGATAAATACACAGCCCCCATTTTGGAAGCATCTTCAAAAAACTGGATCAACCGTTGTCAGCAGTGGCACAACCTTCCAGGAACATCTGTTGGGCTGGTGAGTTCTCGGCTCCCTTTTGAAGAGGGAACAGTTCAAGGGGAAAAAAAGGAAAATAAAAAAATCCAGCTCCCACCACACGCAGCTCCCGTTTTATCTGCGGAACAACTGGCCACAGCAATTCCCTCACAGCAGCAGGCTGGGAACCAGCAAGGAGCCCCTAATGCAGCAGGTTCCTGTTTGCTCCTGGAAAGGGCTGGCAGTGGTAGCAACTGGCTAGGGAAAAGATTTCTCCCAGAAAACAGTACTTCAGGGGGGATTTAGGAAGGCTGGGACCTCTCCCTGTGGATCGAAACCGGCCACGCTCGAGCATGCTGTCGGAAGGCAACACACATCAGGAATTCCCATGGAGTCCACGGCAGTGGGATAGTGACAACACGGAGGTTTTGGCTTCCAGGGATGCAGCGGGTCTCCCAGACTCCTTGGCTAATGCTGGGGAAAGCTCCCAGATTGGGGGGTTGGCTTTAAGGGGAGGTTATTGCTCCCGACTTCTCCGGCTTTTTGCCTTTCGACAGGGCAGCTGCTTGCTTCAGGAGTTCCCTGTTCTTGGCCTGGAAACAGGGAAAAGGGTGGTTAATGGCATGGATCATCATCAGCTCTTGGGATCCCAGAACCACCTGGGCAGGAGCTGCACACAGGTGGAAAAGGGGGTTACATGTTGAGCTCACCTTTAACTACCTGGAAGGGGCTCTCCCATCCCAACCCCCCTGGAAAAGACACAGATAAAATAATAAACCCCAAAAGCCTGTTCAAAAAATGAAACATATGAAGAGTTCAAAGCACCTACAATATACAGAGAGGATTTGAGCTTCTATTCTGGAAAAAGTGAAGTTTCCAGAGCCCCAGCCAACACCAGTGGAAAAAATGCAGCCACCAGAGTTCAGGGCAGTCCCAGCCCGAGCTGAGCACAACGTGGAAATGCCCAGGAGAGGCAGATGGCTGGGACACACCTGCTCCTGGAGCTGATGCTCCTTTCTCCTCAGAACAGAGCAAGTTTAAGGCTGTGGGAAGGTGTCAGACAGCTTTCAGGGCAGACATCCTCTTGAAGCCCAGGGAATGCTGTTCCCAGGCAGCTGATGTGCTCTGTCTTGGAAAACCATGGCAAGGAGAGGGGGGATCTCCCACCCATCCCTGACCTCACAGCCAAGGCTGTCAGGGCACCTAAAAAGTGCCACTGGAAAACTGTGTATTCCAAACTGGAGCAGAGAAAACCAACTGGTCTGTGCAAGCCACACAAACTATGGGATGGGAATGGCTCTGGGCTGACACAGGATCAGTAACAGAGAAGGGACAAGGCTCTGGCTGTCACCAGTCCCTCACACAGAAACCCTCACTGGGAGAAGGAGGCACATCCAGCCCTTTCCACACCACACACAGATATTCCGGGCCTCAGCCTGGAAGGAGACCAGCACTCTGACAGCAGCTGGAGGCTCCAAAACCCGCCCTCCACTGGGATACTTCCCCGGAGTGTGTGGATGGAGGAGGGGCTCTTTCCTCAGGGGCAATAGAAGCCTTTTGTCTCATCCCCTCCCATCTCTCATCGCTGGGGCTTTAGATCTTTATATACCCATAGTAATTAAAGGGTGCAAAGTTCATTTGTGTGTCTGATTTCTTCCCTTTTGACCCGATCCCTTTGGTGGCTCAGGCTATTCATGCTGATAATCTGCTGTGTCTCCACGGGCCATGACAAAAATCCTGCTCTCCCAGTTCCCTCCAGCTCAGGGACTTCTTTATTTGGACTACAGAGATACAGGGCTAAAGGAACTGCCAATTGTTCCTTTGTTCTCTCTGATTACTGGTCACACAAATCACAGAGAGGTGATTTAGAGGAGCAGGGAGCTGACAAAGGTTCTGCTGGCAAAGGCTGGAGAAATAGGTTCAAACCTCATTTTGGCAACAGGTGAAATGAGTTGGATGGTTCCTGTCTAGTCCATAAGGGACACAATATGGCACTTTACAACACAGTAAGTGTGAGCCCAAGTAGAGAAACGAGGATGTAAATGGAGGTTGGGATGCAGTGCAGAGCTGGGAAGGGGCTTGCCTGGCAGTGCAGAGGGTGTAGGACAGGGCCGAGATGGGCTAGCAGAGCTGTGTGTGCAGGAGGTCATGGGGTGTTGTGATCAGGAGCGTCCTCAGTCCCTCCTGGATACAGCTCAGGAGTGTTCTCAGCCACTCCTAGAAAAAGCACAGCTCAGCAAATTAAACAAAAATGTGTCACCTGTAACTGCTCCATGACCTCCTTGTGTGTCTTCTCCATCTGGTTCATCTTTGCCCTCATCTGCGACTCCTGGTACTGCAGGTCGGCTTTGAGCTCCGTGATCTGTGGGGAAACCAGGAAGGAGCAAGTGAGCTTGAAGAGGCACTGCCTGCCCTCACCCCAGATGCACCCTGCCATGGAAAACACCTCTGCACAAGGTGTGTGAGACTGGCTGAGGTCAGAGACG
The DNA here is from genome assembly GCA_013396755.1 of Sclerurus mexicanus. NCBI lineage: Eukaryota > Metazoa > Chordata > Aves > Passeriformes > Furnariidae > Sclerurus > Sclerurus mexicanus. Next base: position 476,349 of record VWZF01001942.1, read on the forward strand.
TGCTGGGGAGTGCAACCAGACCAGAACTGGGCCACTGAGCAGCACAGAGCAGCAGGAAGAGTCAGCACTGCAAGGAGCAGTGCATTCATTCCCAATCTTGCCCACACACGGAGGTCTCCAAGAGAATGGTCAGGAAATGACCCTTTATGAAATGAGATCTCCTGGGTGGGTCCAGAGAGCCTGTTTGGCTTTGGAAAGGAGGCAGCCTGGAAACAGCCAGACATGCTCTTGCTCACTCCCAGATAAAAAGCCAGGCTGTGTCTCGGAGTGTGATCTGTGAGAACATGTCAGCCTGCTGGGGGGGAAAGCGAGCCAAGGGCTGTACCTTCTTCTCCTTCTCCAAAATCATCTGATCCTTCTGGTGCAGCATCTTTTTTAAAGTAGCCACTTCCTCCTTCAGCTGGGCAATGATGACAAAGTGGTCAGTGCCAGGGGAGTCCAGGGCGAGGTCTGGAGAAAAGCTGCAGCAAAGAACAGGGAGAGGCTCTCAACACAACCCTCCTTCTCATTGAGGCAGAAGGAGAATGGGAATCATTTCATGATCCTTCAGGATCCTTTTTCAAACCAAAGAGTTGAAGACAGCAATCAGAGAAATACCAAAACTTTATGATCCCTTTGGAACTCCCTTTGCTCACAGGCAGTCCTTGGATGCACCACAAAACTTCCCACTGAGTGTAAACAAACATCGTGGCAAGGAGGGGACATGAAAGAGAAACAAATAACGCCCAAGTTCAACAAACAGAGCAAAGGGAAACAGCTAAATTGAAGTCAGCACTATCCTCAGCAGGGAAAAGGGGTAAAAAACATGCTGGACTTTGTATTTTGGTTCTGCCACAATAGAGCAATTTAGGTAGAAGCTTCATTACTTCAGAGCAGGAAAAACTCTCCAGGAAGACAGAAATAGCTGAGCACATCACCTGTACACCACCAACTCTCTAATCATAAGCAACCAGCTGGAAACTGGTAAATCACAAACCTCCCTATGAGACACCCAGTGACCCAGGCAGCCAGGCACAGTCTTGTGCTGCAGGAATATTCTGGATCATAAGATACCACAACCTGCAGCCACAGGCTCAGGGAGCTCACCTGATTTTTCCCTGCCTTCTGTTCCATCTCTAAGGCTGATTTTTTTCTCCTGCTGCTGAGAGGGCAGTGCACTCCCAGCCACACACACCTGAAAGGGCTGTATAAAAACTGAACAGTAATGAGACAACAAAGCCTCGCCTAGAAGATGACTTCAGGTCTAGCTGTTATCAGATAAATAAAGACAAATCACCAGGGTCACCTGAAGTCTGACTTTTGGGTTTTAAAGCCTCCAGAGTAGGTCAACACTAAGCTGCAGCAGGGTGGGGAAGGAACAGTCTGAACTCAAAATCTGTCTCTCTCAAGGATGTTTCCACCTCTGAGCTTGCAGTCCCCCACCAAGGCAGAGAGTACCCACTGCTCACCTCACATGGGGTCTCCTCTAGCGCCTGGAAATGATCCATGTTCTAATTAAAAGCACAGTCTGCTTTGATTGGACTCGTTAGCAAGGACGTGACAGGAGAAAGGCTCTTTCCCCCACTGTGCTGGGGATCTACAGAGGGGAACTAAGCAGAGGCAGCTTCCCAGATCTGAGAGTCAGAGGATGGCCCCGAGGCACTGGGAGAGAAAGCCTGGCAAAGGAAAACTCGGGACTGAGGGGCTGCAGGAGACAGCCCGCAGTGGAAGAGCCTGGCATGGCTAAAACACGCTGACAGCAGAGCCCACGCTGAGATGTGGCAGCACTCTGAGCCTGCTGGATCCATTTTAAAACTGTTCCTGAGTAGTCTTCCCAAGTGCAGGCTGTACAGGATGATGGTGGGTGCTCCAGCACCTTCCTGTGTGCAAGCACGTTACCAACAGCAGCTTTAATTTCCCACTCAGTGCAAATATGCTGGGGAGGAGAGAAAGGAATCAAAAAAACCCCAGCCCTCACAGAGGAAAAAAACCACGTTTCCTCACTGATTCCCTCTGGCTAAAAACAATCCCTTGACACACCATTCCTTTGCCCAGGCACGCTTCCCTCCTGCCATGCCCTGGGGTGATAAAGAGTGCTGGGAGATGCTCACATTTCCCTGAGCAGCTCCAGCAGGAAAAATGCCCTGCTTGGCAGCTCCTGCTGCCCAGCACATCGTGGAGCAGGGAAGGTGAGAGCCAGCCCTGCCACCCAGTGGGGAGAAGGGACAGGAGGGACACCAACCTTCCGCAGAGCACCCACGAGTTGGGAATGAGGGCTTGGAGTTAGCAGGGATCCCCTCCTGGGGGGGATAAAATATAAGTAAATACAAGGCAGGTATTTTCCTGTCCAGTTGCTGCAAAATGCCCCCTCAAATATGTCAAGGTGCTAACTAAAGAAGCAGGGGTTTTTTTATTCCCTCTTCTTTTATATTTTTTTTAAAGATTGACAAGTTAATAATGAAAGGTTTCTCTGTCTTAAACCCTGTGAAGGAAGCAGCCTGAGACTCCAAAATTGGAAGGAAAACTGCCAAATACAAGTTGCTTCATTCCTTTCACAAACAGATCAAGAATTAAAACAACCAACCAAAAAAAAAAGAAGCCATTTCCTCCAGAAATAAACTCAGGATCCCAGCCCCTTGGGATAGGTCAGGGGCACATGTGCTCTCCGTGTTGAACAGCCTAAAATGCATGTTGCTAATTAAAGGGAATTGATGAGCTCCCGTTGTTTTCAGCAGAGACAGAGGACAAAAATGGAGCTGTTCCAAAGGCACCTGCCTCTCTCTATGGACTGGAACAGAAACCAAATTGACTGCCTTAAACTCCACACCTGTTAAATGGCTGAAATTAGGCAAAGCAAATGCCAAGCTTAAAGATTTTGCTATTCAAGTCAAGCTGGCATGAAGAGGCACAGAGCAGGCACAGAACCAGCATCCACATTTCACCTCAGACAAAAACCACCTGGAATGCAGCATCCAGCCCTGGGATCCCAACCCCAGGAGGACATAGAGCTGTTGGGCTGAGTCCAGAGGAGGCCACGGAGATGCTCCAGGGGCTGGAGCCCCTCTGCTCTGGAGCCAGGCTGGGGGGGTTCACCTGGAGAAGAGAAGGCGCCAGGGAGACCTGAGAGCCCCTTCCCATGCCTAAAGGGGCTCCAGGAGAGCTGGAGAGGGACTTGGGACAAGGGATGGAGGGACAGGACAAGGGGAATGGCTTCCCAGTGCCAGAGGGCAGGGTGAGATGGGATACTGGGAAGGAAATGTACCCTGGGAGGGTGGTGAGGCCAGAGAAGCTGTGGCTGCCCCATCCCTGGAAGCATCCAAGGCCAGGTTGGACAGGGCTTGGAGCAACCTGGGCTGGTGGAAGGTGTCCCTGCCCAGGGCAGGGGTTGGAATGAGATGGGCTTTAACGTCCCTTCCAACCCAAACCATTCTGGGATTCTATGAAAAACATCCCTCACATGCAAAACTCCACCCAGGCCAAAGGACCAGCATCTGCACCTACACTTCCTCTACCACCCCAAAAGCAGGTGCAGTTCAGCCCAAGTTCCAGAGCTTTAAGCTTTTTAAAGCCAGGACTTTTCTATGCAAATGAGAACCTTTTTAATGCAAATGAGAACCCTTTTACAAACGAACTTTGCTGCCGAGCATCCTGAGGCACCGCTGCCCTCCCCCAGCCAGCAGTGCTGTCGCTGCCTGGTGTTAAAAGCCCAATTTAGCACCTTGTCTGCAGTGACAGGAGAAGGGACCGCAGCCTGTTCCTCTGCAGTCTGCAGTGTAAAAACACCTCGGCAGCATTTCCACAGGAGGATGGGGACATCAAAACTGCCCAAATCAGGACCAGCACAGTTCCAGAGGCTGGAGGGGAAGCCAGGCTGCTGGGCAGAGCAGGACTGAGGGGCACTGGCAGCACTGCAGGATTAGTAAGACCAGGTCTGCTGTAAGACGTGCTGAGAGCACTGTGAGGGAAAACTACTCCCCGTGCAGCAGGGCCAGAGCTGTTTGCTCCTCCCAGAGCTCATCCAGAACAAACCATCTAACACCACCCTTTAAATGACTGTTGGCAATCACCCTGTCCCCGTGTCACAGCCACTGGGAGCAAGTGGCCACCCAAAATATGTAAACAAACACATACAGAGAGAATTCAGTAAAGGAACTCCTACAGTGTCCAAAAGGAGCAACAGTTTAAGATAAGCTAGACCCTGTTGGAGGTGGTGCCAAAGGCAACTGAGCTCAAATGTGCCCAGCTGAGGGCTGCAGCAGAGGTTTGGCTGGAGCCAGGTGACACTGCACAGGAAGCTGGGGCTGATCTCAGCACCGAGGAGGTGCTGGTTGTGTCACCCCACTCCTAACTGTGCTGCTGCTGCAAACACACTTGTGCTGCAACAAACCCCAACTCTACACCCGGGCTGAGCCCCAGACTCCAGGCTGACTCCAGGAAGGACAATCTTATAGAAAATAGTGTAAAAGGGGAGGGTTTTGGGGGTTCACCTCACAAAAGAAACCCCTCAGCAACTCCAAAAACTCATTTAATGAACCCCCATTATTATTCCACTGAAGACACATGTGTCTATTTAAGGCAGCTGCAGCTTGCCTTTTCTGCAGCATGTTGCTGGAGCTCTTTAGTTGCTAAATTTACACTCAGTTTGTTACTGGGATTCATCAAAAAAAAGTCTGTAGCAAGGCCTGCAGCCTTGGCAGGAGCCAGACTGACAACATCTAACATGAGAGCAAAAGGAAGGCACTTGATTGCTCCAATCCATGCTCCTGTTTTCTAAGGGAACAGCTGAGCAACCCCAGAGCACGGGATATTCTGGGGTTTGCATATTTTCAACCAGCAAAGCTGTTACAGTGAATTGTTAGAACTCAGGCCAGGATTTAATGAAGAGATAATAACACCTGGTGCTGTCCTACAGCCTCTTTAGAGGGAAAGTTGCACCAGGACTGATGGGCTGCCCCAGTTTTACCAGGGACCTGTGTACAGTCTCTCCTCTGGCTCCACCAGCACTAAAAGAAGATGAATTCTGACCACTCTGTGCTCCCAAGCTACATTGAATCCTTAAATTTTTTCAACTTTTTACTCACAACACTGCTTAGGTGATAAATGGTCTTGTAGACCACTCTGTAGGAAGCACTGCCCTGTAAAATTATTGGAGTTCTATTTCATACAATCACAGAATGGTTTGGGTTGGAAGGAACCTCAAAGATGATCTCATTCCACCCCGTGCCATGGGCAGGGACACCTTCCGCTAGCCCAGGTTGCTCCAAGCCCTGTCCAGCCTGGCCTCGGACACTTCCAGGGATGGGGCATTTCCCATGGGAGCATTTCAGACATCAACACTGACTAGGTGTCAACAGCATCTATAGCAGAGATTGGATCTGTGATCTGAGAGACATTCAAGCAGGTGGTGATTAATTAATTACCAGTGAGTTTACCAGACCCTTTGGCACTAACTACGCTCTGGTCCGTGCTCCCAAATCCCTGCTGTTTAGAAAGAGATCCACGGAGAGGGAGAGTTCCCGTGTGTGAGGCAGTTCCCAGGGAGGGAGGGGAGAAAACAACAGGTGATCTCACTTCAGGATGTCAGTGCCTTGAGCAACAGGACAATGGTGGGCCCCGAGAGCCTGCTGGGAAGCAGCCCACTGCGCCAACGTGGACGGGGCCCTCTGGATAAGGGGGCAAAGCATCTCGGGAGAGGAAGGAACGCTGAGAATCAGAGAGGAAAGGCAGGAATGAAAATATGCATGTACAAGACCACAAAAATACAAATCCACCTCAATCTCCTGTTTCTGCTAGTGACTCCCATCCTGCTGCACAGGCAGCTGGTGGCAACGTGACCCAGCACAAAGTGTGACAGCAGAATGGGGTTGGATATTCTCATAGAATCATGGAATGGTTTGGGCTGGAAGGGACCTTAAAGCTCAGCTCATTCTAACCCCTGCCCTGGGCAGGGACACCTCCCACTAGCCCAGGCTGCTCCAAGCCCTGTCCAACCTGGCCTCGGACACCTCCAGGGATGGAGAGTCCACAACCTTTCAAGCAAAGCTGTTTGGTTGCTTGTCCCTCCCCCAAAAGCAGGAGGGGACACGGGAGGTGGGTCTGGATCCTCCCCTGTCCTCTCGGGTCTCCCTGCAAACCAGTCTGACAGCTCCCAAAGCACAAAACCTGCAGTCCTCACCAGCCCCCTCTCTTTGTGACTGCAGAGAGAGGATGAAGCTGGTCTGGCTGCAGTTTTCCTGACTTTTGGGGAGCTCAGCCAACAAGCAGTTTATGTTCTAGCATGTACAGGTGCTCCGTATTCTTTTTAAATCTGTGTCTAAATGCCAGGCAACGCTGGCCTGTCAAGTTCTAGTGTAGCCCCTCAAGGGCCCAAAGCCCGAGATCCCTGCTCTGGCATAAGAGCTTCCTGCTATTCACACAACTCTGTCTTAGATAAACTCAGCAAACAAACCCACCCACCCACAATTTCCCCATGTAACAGGCTCACCTGTCACCATTGGCAGATATGGCATCAAACTTGGCTTTCTTCTTTGGGATTTCATTCTGAATGGAAGAGGTGGATAAGGTTTTCTGGCTAGAAGAAAGGAGGAAATCGTATGTCAGAACCTGAATGACTTTCAGTCTAAGATAGAGAGGCAGATAAATATTCCCACCCACTTTGATCCTATTAAAACAATATTTCCCAGTGCAAGAAAGAACGATAAAAAATTCATTCCTTGAAGAGTCGCTGGAGACTAAAAATAAACAGAAAACAATGAGTCAGGCAGAGCAGCATGTGGGTGAAGACCTCCTGCTTAAAACCCGCATCTTAATCATTAAATTTTACAAATGTAACTTTGCTTGCATTGTGTACAAGTTCAGTAAGCTGGCAAGCTAAGAAGCACAAGTCTGCAGCACAGCAGGGTTTGCAAACAAGCAAAGCCTGGCTTAGCTGATCCTCCAGCACTCAGACAGTGCCCAAACCCCTCCCCAAGGTTACCTGTTATAGTGGCTGCCACTGCTGAGCCTACTGAACTGCTCTTTCTCCTGCAGGCTGGCCCGGGAAGAGCTGCTCAGGTGTTTGCACTGCTCTTTGGTCTTCTGCAGGACCCGTTTGTAGGACAACGTGCACAACCAGCACAGCAGCTTCCCATCCACCTGGAAGGGCAGACAGAAAGAAGTTTGGACCTTTTTCCCTGCCCACAAAGCAAATATAGAAAAGACAAGAAGCACCTTCAGGCTTAAGATCATATATGAACAAACAGGGAGTCAAAGCGGATCCTCTGGATGGAGACCAAACCAGCAAAGGTCTGTGCTCGAGGAGGCTCAGCAGCACAGGGATTATCAGTGCAGCATCCTAAATGAGGAGATGTTTACAGTCTGCAGGAAGCAGGCCTTGGGAATACACACCTCAGGAATACACACCTTCTACAGAGCACTTAGGCTGTTTAAGCCATGGCTGTGCAGAAGTCATGGAATGGGTTTCCTGGTGCAGGTATGACACTTCCAGCTCCTCAGGCTATGGCACAAATAGCATTCCCCTCCCCTCTCCCTGAACAGCACCTCACATTTCACTCTAGTCCTCTGCCACCCCTTGGGACAAATTCAAGAGATCTTTCTCAGCAGGTCTGGCAGAGGAGCAGAACAGCTCAAAAGTTAAACAGCTGTAAAACACAGCAAAGCTCAGCTCCAGAAAAACACCCCATAACCAAGGGACACCCCTGTTTTGGAATCATGGAATGGTTTGGGTTGGAAGGGACCTTAAAGATCATCTTGTTTAACCCCCTGCCATGGGCAGGGACACCTTCCACTAGCCCAGGTTCCTCCAAGCTCTGTCCAATCTGCTCTTGGACAGTTCCAAGCAGCCACAGCTTCTCTGGGTAACCTGTGCCAGGGTCTCAGCACCCTCACAGGGAAGAATTTCTCCCCAATATCCCATCTAACCCTACCCTTAGGGAGTGGGAATCCATTCCCCCTTGTCCAACCAGAAATGCTGGAGAAGCTGTGAAGGAGGTGGACAGAGGTCACCTTTTCAGCCTCCTTTTCCTCCAATACTGACCTTCTTCCTGTCATCCTTCCTGTCGAAGGCACACTGCTGCTTGCACTGCTCACACGAGTGAGGGGGTCCATACTTCTTTTCCGAGTTGGTGCAACGCTGGCACTTGTTTCCAATAAATGCTGCTATGATGTTGCAGTACTGGCAGGGCTTTGGCTTCAAGAGACAAGAACAACTGATACGGCAGTGCCTTCTAAATACATTAATACATTGTCCCTTTCCCTTCTCCCCATAATTTCAAGCTTTTATTTCCTCATATAATGCTGATCCAGGAGACATAACTGCGTTTGGACCCCTGGTCTCCAGCTGAGTGCATCTATCCATGGCACCCAGACCATTTATCAACTGCTGTGAAATCTTTAGAAAAAGGTCTAATACCCAAACAGAGCTAATCAAAATCTCTATTTCAGACTCCAGACAAGCAGGAAATAAAGATTTATCACTGCTTCCTGCAGCAATCTTGGTCTATGTAAGCACACTCTTGTTTCTACTGGGTATCGAAGAGATCATTTCCTGGCCTTAAATGATGCAAAGCTGTTCTTTTTCTGTGCTAAAAGGAGAGAAAAAGTCAAAGCTTCACGCTTGAGTGACCTGTGTTATTGATCAGTCATGCTCTTACAGCAGAGCCAGTCCATAAACTGCTCTGGGATTTCAGCAGGATAAAGGCAAGAGAGATGAAAGGGAAAGAGGCTCGTGAATCACTTACTGTGCCATAGAGCTTCACGTTCTGGGCACACTTCTTGCATATTGTGTTGGTTTTGCTGTTAAAAAAACAAAGGACAGATCATTCCAGTGACACTTCCCCACAGAAAATGAAACCTCTGTGGTTAGGATCCTTGGTTGGGATCCCAGGATCCATCTCTGGGACTCAGATATCAAAGTGCTTTTCCTAACCCCAGCTGGCTGAGGATAAACTGCCAAAAAGTGGCATTACTAAGAGGTGTCTTTTAATCAAGGCATCCCCAGATGACACCAGTACGTTGTCCTTACACAGGATTTGATCACTGACTAATTGAGAGCAGGAGTGATTCACCACTGGGATGGGAGGTTCTGGAGGATGAGGTTAAGGCAGGTGAGGGTAGAAGTGTGTTTGTCCAACAAACATGGGAAGGAACCCCCCACATGTGGCTCTGGGTTTATCAATCCTCCCCCTGACTTGTCAAAATGCAAAAAGGCAAAAGCCCAGCTAAACAAAACACAGTAGGAAAGGACATTTTGGGTCCTAGAAATCAAGTAAGAGGAAAACTTGTGGGATGATGCACCCAGATCCTTCACTGGAAGATGCATCTGAGCACTGACCAAAAATAAAACCCAAGCAAAAGGTGCAACCCAAGGGCACTGCGGACACAGTGGCTCGCCTAGCAGACCTTTGAAGGCAGCCAAAGGTCCCCCAAGTCTTCCAAAGCAACATTGAAGGTTCTGTCAGGGCAGGTGTGGAAGCTTTACAGTCACCCAGGTGTGTCTGTCCTACAGGAAACACAGATCCCCCCAGTTCAGCAGGCATTTACCTTTCCTGCTGGAATTCAGTCCTGCAGTAAGTGCATTTAACAATGGGATGAGCAATCCGGCACTCCTGCAACGACATGAGTGTTCAGTGAGGTGCAGCGCTGCTCCCACACTCCCAGTCCCCAAACCCCACATCTCCTGCTGCCCCTCCACTCCCAAACATTTCCTGCCTGTACAGTCACGCTGATGGACAGGGAAGGGTGACAGGGATGTGTCACAGGTGAGCCAGGAGTGAACTGAGGTCCACCACCAGGGCTTGTTCATGCCAGAGCAGCGTCGTGGGGTGGCCTCTGCTCCAGGGGTGGGCACGCACAGTTCTGCCTTGGTTACTCACAGCTCTGCCCTTCACCAGCTTCCTGTGCCTCCAGGCCTGCTCTCCTCTCATCCCAGCTCTCCCATACTCACTTCTTTGCCCCAGAAATCCCAGACTACTCCAGTTCCTCCCCCTTGGGCCCTATCTCATCTCTGACCTCATTCTTCCCAAACCCAGACTGTTCCTCAAGACCGACCTCACTCCTTCAAGGTCCCATCCCATAAGTGTCCCCAGATGCTCCCAAACACTCCAGGCCTCTCCCCTTGCTAACAGCTTCCCTCACAAAGAGCCCTTCAAGTGCCCTCAGGCCTTCCCTCAGCAACAGCCCCCAGTTCCCCCCAAAATCCCCACAACTACTAGTCCAACACTCTCCAAACACCCCCAGCAGTCCCAAACTGCCTTCAGCTGACCAGCAGCTCCTCAACATACCCCCTGACAGCCCCCAGGTTCCACGCCTGTGCTCCACCTCCTCCAAACCTCCCAAATGCTCCCAGGCCCTCACCCACACCCCCCACCC
>VWZF01001942.1:487520-515323 GCA_013396755.1 Sclerurus mexicanus
TGGACTTAACTGGGCTGGGCTTCATTTAACTAGGCCGGGCTTCATTTAACTGGGCCGGGTTTGGCTGGCCTTAGCTTAACTGGGATGGGCTGAATTTAACAGGCTGGGCATAATTGGGCTGGGCTGTGGGCCAGGGGTGGATAGGGGCAGGCCAGGGCTGAGCTGAGACAGGGCGAGGGGAAGGGCCTGAGTTGATTGGGTCTGGGCCAGGGGAAGGGGCTGGGCTGGGAGAAAGACCTGAGCTAAACCAGGGCCATAGGAAAGGGCTGAAGTGGGCTGAGTTGGGCTGGACCAAGGCCAAGAGAAGGACCTGAGCTAAGCCAGGGCCACAGGATGGAGCTGGGCTGGGAGAAGGGGCTGAGCAGGGCCAGGGCCAGGCCAAGTGGGTCAAGGGCTGAACTGGGCTGGGAGGAAGAACTGAGCTAATCCAGGGGCAAGGGAAAGGGCTGAACTGGGCTGGGCTGGGAGAAGGGCCTGGGCTGAGCCAAGGCCAAGTCCCTGTCCTGGAGGTATTTAAGGAAAGGCTGGATATGCCACTCGGGGCTCTGGTCTGGTTGACAAGGGGGTCGTTGGTCACAGGATGGACTCGATGGGACCAGAGATCTTTTCCACCCTCTGGGATTCTGGGAAGTGGCTGAGCTGGGCTGAGGGAAGGGAGAAGGAAGGGGGTGGCAGGGCTGAACCAGGTCAGGGTGAAAGGGAGATCGGGAACTGGAGGGTGGAAGGGGATGGCTGGGCTGGGGGAGGAATCAGGGCTGGATTAAGGATTGGGGAGGAGAAGGAGAGGCTGGATTAGGCTGGGCTGTGGAGACAAGGAGCTGCTGCAGGGAGGGGAAGGTCTCTGTGGAGGTGGGTGAAGGAAGGGAGCAGAAGGAGCAGGGGAGGGTGGGGAGGAGGTTTCTCCACCTTAAGGGGGAGCAGAGCCATGAAGAGACCCGGGCAGGGCAGAGGGAAAGCTGTGGCTGGAGGGTTGAGAGAAAGAGAATTGGAGGAAGAGGAAGGGAGAAGGAGGCAGGGAGAGGAAAACCTCCACATGAACTTGCTTCCCCCTTTGCTCCCACTGCAGCAGCTGCAGCTGCTCATCCCCGAGTCCCAAGGCTGGGATTCCACGGGTAAATCTGCCCCTGGCGTGGGGCAGGGTCAGAGCAAACTCTGCAGCTCCCTGTGTTTGCAGCTTGGGAACAGCTCCAGGTGGGAGCACGGGGAAGGTTTGGCCCCGTTTCCTTTCGGGAGGGAGGTTGGAACTCGGGTTGCTGCAGCAAGGGCAGGTCACACGCTGGGCACACACACTGAATGCTCCTTTTTTTTTTCATCCAGTCGTCGTCAGTTTGGACAACAGGACACAGAACTCACAGAGATGCTGCCTGCCTGAAGAAATAGGGGAAATTACAGCATTTTGGAGTTAAAAATTCACTCTAAAGCCAAGACTGAGCGAGCAAAAGGCAGCAGCTTCTCACAGTTGTGTTAATAAACCCACGGGGTGTGATCTGCTCCCTGTTTGCCCGACATTCCTGTACTCCTACACCCTTCCCTCTCTCAGGCCTTCAGGGATACCTTGAAATCTTTGGGAAACTTCTACCCTTGCCTTTTTTTTTTTTGCTGCACCAGATGACAGAGTATTCCCAACCCTGGCTAGTGCAATTGGAAGCTGAAATCCGAGCTGCTCAGGCTTTCCCAGGAAGGACCGGGGGAGTGTCTTGGGTTTTTAGCTTGGCTGCGTGGGCGTGCATAATAAACCCGGATTCTGCTGTGCTTGGCTACCTCGGGGACTCGTTCTAATCACCGGGCAAATGTGCTGTGTGTAGGAGAAATGCTTAATTTCGTGAAATTAGTAGCATTGTGCTGGATGCCGGGCTGTGATTGGGAAATATCCGTCGGTGGGAAGCAGGAGGCAGAGCTCGGCAGAGGCGGGGGATGGCTGGGAACGAACCCCGCCTCGGTGCTCAGGGGCTGCCGGGCTCCAGGGCAGGGTTTTGGGGGGTGAGGAGGAGGTGGAGGGCTGGGGCTGCCCAGATTTGGGGGGGTTTGACAGCGCATGCCGAGGATGGAGCAGCTTGCGATCTGTTACAGGAAATCCTGGAATGCTTGGGGTTGGAAGGGACCTTAAAAACCATCTCGTTCCACCTTCTGCCATGGGCAGGGACATCTTCCACCAGCCCAGGTTGTTCCAAACTGCCCTTGGACACTTTCAGGGATGGGGCAGCCACAGTTTCTCTGGGCAACCTTTTCCAGTGCCTCACCACCCTCTGAGTAAAGAATTTCTTCCCAATATCCAGTCTAACCCTGCCCTCTGTCAATTTGAATCCGTTCTCCCTTGCCCTCCCAAACAAAGCCCAAAAGTCAGGGCGTGAGGGGTGTGTGTGTGTGTGTGGAATGGCAAAATACCTCGGGCTGAGAGGAAAGGGAATGGTTTGGTTTGAGACCGTGAACAACAAACCTGCCAGAGCAGCCACGGGCGCCAAGGGAAAAACACTTGGCTGGGGAAGAGGGTTTGTAAAGCTGCTACTGAGGGAAGTGTGAGAAGGAGCCTTTAGGAAGCCGCTGCCTCGGTGATTTTCCAGGAGAGCTGCACTGGCAGCAAAGCGGCTTTGCGGAGCTTGGAAGGCTGCTCGGATCAATTGGATGCACCATTTCATCATGGAATGGTTTGGGCTGGAAGGGATCTTAAAGATCATCTCATTCCACCCCCCTGCCGTGGGCAGGGACAGCTATTTGTGTTCCCCAAACCCTCTGGCTACTATGTAAGACAGCAAAAGTGATGTGGGCTCCCCTGGATCGTGGTCTTTGCCATCCTAAAAATCTCAGGGTTTAGGTAAAACACGTCCTTCCCCTCTGTGAACCACCTGCTGTACCCTGAGAGACCCAGACCCCCAGGAGCCCCTTCCCCAGGGCGTAGGAGTGTTGTTGGGAGCTTTCCATCACTCCCCCTGGGTCGTCTGGAGCATTTGAGAGCCAAGAAGTTGCCAAGGCAAGTTTGATTCAGCTGCTGTTCCCTGACACCGTCTGTGGTTCCCTGTAAATCACTAACAGATAATAATTTCATATTCTGGCTCTGCGTGTCCCCCGCCTGCTGAATAATTACCTTGTTTTGTGCGAGCCGTGAGAGGTTTTCACAGATAATTCATCCAGCAGGGAAAAGGCAGCCAGATTTTGGGCTGGAGCACATTTTCTGGCCACCTGGCATTGCTGCACAAAGGTCTGTGCTGGAGCACAGCTGCCTCCGGAGGGAAGTGCCGTATCCAGGACAGCCGAGGGCAGGGCGAAAAACCGAACCCCGGCTGAAATCCCAGCCGCCCTTCCTCGGAGGATAATTTAGCTTGGCAAAGCCAGCCCACCCTGAATTTCTGGATGTGTGGACAGATTGATCCCGCGGATCTGGATGCTCTCAGCCGCAGAGAGGCCGTTTCGCTGGAAACAGAATCCCTCCCAGGAGCTGTTTGTGGTGGTGAGCTCCGACTCTGCTCGCTCCCCGTGGCCTGGCTGGTGCTGGGTGGGTGGGTCGGAGCCCAGTGTGGGGCTGGGATCGCCTCAAGGTTCCCATCCCCGTGCCAGGGGTGAGTTGATGCAGGGCAGGAGGAGAAGGGATGATCCAGGAAGAGCCAGGGGAGTTGCTGGTGTCACACTGCTGAGGGGCTTCAAGCACAGAACCACAAAATCACTGGGGTTGGAAAGGACCCCTGAGATCATCGAGTCCACCCTGTGCCCCACTTCCCACCTTGTCACCCAGCCCAAAGCACTGAGTGCCATGTCCAGTCGTTCCTCGGACACCTCCAGGGGTGGGGACTCCAAACCTCCCTGGGCAGCCCCTTCCAGTGCCTGGCAGCCCTTTCCAGGAAGAATGAGACATCTCAGCTTGTCCTCCAGCCTCCTCCACCCCGGCAGAGAGCACAGTGTCCTCGTCTTTAACATGGACTGTGAGGAGCACCAGCATCTCCATCCCATTGTAGTCAGGGACATTGTTAAGGTGGAAGCCACACCTCACCTGGGAGGGAACGACTGACAACCCTTTGTTGAGCATCTTTGTGGATCATTTCCCACCAGTCCTGGCCTCAGGAGACACCTGGAAGGATTTCACCCTGCAGACTAAGGAGAAGTTGGGGGTCTCAGGGGGGTATATGTGAGGTGGGTGCCAAATCCTCTCAGTTTTCGCTCTCTGGGCAGTGCTCACTCCCTGCCCTCAGCTGATATTTCACCAGCAAGGCATCAAATTTGGGGTGTTTCCTGCTGGTCTGCAGGCAAGGTGCCTCTTCCAAAGGAAACTTTAAATGCAGACCTTCAGGCCAGCTTTGCTTCCAATAAACAGCAGGGTTCAGAGTGGTTGTGCTTTGCTGTGCTCTGCAAAACCTGGAGCCACTCTGAGGTTTGGGTGCCCAGGGAAGTCTGGAGGTCACAGCTCAGCCGGGCTGGGAGCCAGAATCCACGGTTGGCTCTGCAAACCTCCCTTCAGGTATGTCCTTTCTTATTTTCTCCTTTTTCAAACAGAATAAATGGACCTTTGTTTTGAAGTTCCAAGCCATCCTGAACTACCCACGCTCAGAACTGCAGTGTCCCTCCTGCCACAAATGCAGAATTTCACTAAATGCTTCCTTGGGGGTGCAAAACCTCCAGCTCTCAAAGCCACTTGCGTGTTCAGCAGCAAATTCAGGACATCACCTCTCCGAAGGGAGCCTGAAAGTCACGGTCCCCTGAAAGTCAAAGCAGGTTTTATTGACTGCAGTCAAGAGAATCAAAGATCTGGAGACCTGGACTCCCACAGAATAAACCACATTATTCCTGTGCAGTGATCATTCCTCTCCCAGACGTGAATTCCAGGCAGCCTCCCTGCTGGGAATGATTAAAGACCGCTTTAGCAATCAGCAAATTGTCACATAAGCAGGTGAACAAGTGAAAGAAAACAAGGGAATGTGTTGACCTGCCACCCTCCGTTGGGAGCAGTCGCGTTGCTGGGATGGAAGTGCAGCTCCCTGGGCGCTGCCAGCTGTTTGCTGCACAAAATTGGGCTGTAGCCATGGGGGATGGCACTTCTCAACTACCAAAACCTCATCCTGGGGGAAGGCACAGCCTCTGCAGATGCAGATACGAGCCAGGGGTGACTTTTTCCCTCTCCTGGGCTCCCTTCCCCAGCTGCTCACTGGACTCAGACTGGGAAGGCAAACTGGGAAGCTCTCACTGGGGGCTCTGGGCTACCTGCTAGAGCTGCCAGCTTGGCTGCATTCCCAGGCTGGACATCAGCAGGGAGCCCAGACCCCAAGAATGAACCTTCACACTGCACTGGACACCCCAAGAGCAGCACTTGGCTTATGGTGAGGCTTCACGTGGCCATGAAGTTTTGGGGTGAAGCTCCGGAGCAAGGAGAGATGGAAGGAGCACAACAGCTCTGGAGTGACAGCTCTGAGCCTGGCTGATCCTCAGACAACATCCCCCTGAAATGTTCTGGGGGAAATGACTCCTTTGGGTCCATTTGGGGTCCACCCGAGGGCTGCTGGCAGCACCATGGAGACCCTCAGGAGCTCTGCCTTCCCCCCAGACGGGTGGGGAAACTGAGTCACCAGGTGCTGATCTGTGGAGGAGCCTGGAGAGAGGCTGAGCAGAGGGCCCGGGTGTCTCTGTCTGGTGGGGGGCAGCTCTGGGATAGGGCAGAATCCAGCTGGGAGCTCGATTCTGAGCCCAGCCCAGCTTCCAAGAGAGGATTCAGGCTCCCTCCTGCTGCTGGGGAAGGGAGTGCTGGCACTTCTGGGGGTGGCACTGAAAACCCTGGGGTTAAGGCACATCTAACCCAAACTGGGCTGAGCACAGAGTGAAACTCATCACACGGAGGCTGCAGCAGCAGCCACGGCAAGGGCTGTGGTTGGTGCAGGTGGGTTGAGGCTGGTTGGAGACACCCCAGCACGCCACGCAATCACTTCTACAGATTTTATTGCCAAAATGGTTATACCCCTCCAGAGGGCTGGGAGCATCCTCCCACCTCCCAGCTGAGCTGCCCCTCTGTGCCCCACAACCACCTCCCGGGGCCCCACATCCATCTCCCAGCCCCACATCCATCTGGATCTGCCTGGGGAGGACATCAGGCCAAGATGGGGAAGGAGGCGGCGGTGGCCACGCCGCAGTTGTTGTCCTTCATGGCCATGAGGATGTAGCCATCGTTGCCCCAGTAGGTGGACCAGGAGTTCTTGATGAGCCAGTAGCCCTTGCCATGCAGGACCCCGTAGCCCACGGCCAGCACTGCGTGGTCCAGCGCCGATGTCTCATTTCCTGGACGAGGTCAGAAGAAAACAAAGCCAACTCAGTCCCCTTCCTTTGAAACTGGAGGTCATTCCCAACACAGCAAATGACCCCTTTTTCCCTGTCCCTGTCACGGAGCTAAATCCCACCCTACAAGTATTTTTGCTTATCCCAGCATGAGGAGCAGGACACGGAGCCTCCGGGGGCCAGGACTCACCGCAGTGGGGCTCCTCGTAGACACCATTGGCGTAGAAGGCAAAGGACTTGTGTGAGGCATCAATGTTGACAGCCACAGGGCCATGCTTGACCAGTGCAGCCTTCAGGGCCAGGGCACTGCCCGGTGCCACACGGGCATAGCCAGCCAGGGGGGCCACCAGCTCCGACTGGTTGCAGTGGCAGTAGCCATTCTGGAGGGGGCAAGGGGGAAGCTGAGGTGGCACCAGGGTCCTGGGGCAGGTTGGGGTGGTCCAACCCACTCTGGTGAGGAGGTAGGAGGGAGTGGGACAGCTCTTATGGGCATCCAAAGTGGAACCATTCACTGCCAAAGGGCTGATGGCTGATTTGGATGGCTGATTTGGGAGAGCCTGGAGGGAAGGATTGGGGAGGGGGTGGCACTGCACCCCCGCTGAGTGGCACTGCCACCCTCACCTGCCCCAGGTAGGGCCCGTAGGACTCGGTGCTGGGGATGCCACCGTGTTTCTTGATCCACTCGTAGGCTCTCCACTCCTCTCCCCCGTCACAGGCGTAGTTCCCAAAGCCCCAGGAGCAGTCGATGAGGACTTGTTGGGACAGGGGGGTCAGCACTCCAGTCTGTGGGGTGGGACACACCACAGGGGTGGGGACAGGCACCCTCCAGGCACCCCATCCGTCCCCGAGGGGCACGGCCCCGCTCCCACCTTGAGGAAAAGGGCCCCTTCCATGGCGCCCGTGGTGGCGAAGCTCCAGCACGACCCACAGACAGCCTGGTCCTTCACGGGGGTGACAGCGCCTGGGGCCGGCGGGGGGGGACACGTTACTACCAGAGCAGTGGGGTCTGCTGGCTGTCCCCACACGAGCCCCAGTGTGCACAGCTGACCCCCAGGCTCGTGTCACCGGCTCCTGCCTCACCGTAGAGCCGCCAGTCGAGGCTCTCGGGCAGGATGAGGCCGGTGTAGAGCTCGGTGGGGAAGGGCTGCCCGTTGTTGGGGTCCCCGCTGCGCCGGCGGCCCCGCAGGGCTGCGAGTTCCTGGGGCGTGCGGTCGGCCAGGTGGTTCAGGGCCAGCGTGTAGGAGAGCGAGGCGCGGTTCCGGGAGNCCCTTGCCATGCAGGACCCCGTAGCCCACGGCCAGCACTGCGTGGTCCAGCGCCGATGTCTCATTTCCTGGACGAGGTCAGAAGAAAACAAAGCCAACTCAGTCCCCTTCCTTTGAAACTGGAGGTCATTCCCAACACAGCAAATGACCCCTTTTTCCCTGTCCCTGTCACGGAGCTAAATCCCACCCTACAAGTATTTTTGCTTATCCCAGCATGAGGAGCAGGACACGGAGCCTCCGGGGGCCAGGACTCACCGCAGTGGGGCTCCTCGTAGACACCATTGGCGTAGAAGGCAAAGGACTTGTGTGAGGCATCAATGTTGACAGCCACAGGGCCATGCTTGACCAGTGCAGCCTTCAGGGCCAGGGCACTGCCCGGTGCCACACGGGCATAGCCAGCCAGGGGGGCCACCAGCTCCGACTGGTTGCAGTGGCAGTAGCCATTCTGGAGGGGGCAAGGGGGAAGCTGAGGTGGCACCAGGGTCCTGGGGCAGGTTGGGGTGGTCCAACCCACTCTGGTGAGGAGGTAGGAGGGAGTGGGACAGCTCTTATGGGCATCCAAAGTGGAACCATTCACTGCCAAAGGGCTGATGGCTGATTTGGATGGCTGATTTGGGAGAGCCTGGAGGGAAGGATTGGGGAGGGGGTGGCACTGCACCCCCGCTGAGTGGCACTGCCACCCTCACCTGTCCCAGGTAGNGATGAGGCCGGTGTAGAGCTCGGTGGGGAAGGGCTGCCCGTTGTTGGGGTCCCCGCTGCGCCGGCGGCCCCGCAGGGCTGCGAGTTCCTGGGGCGTGCGGTCGGCCAGGTGGTTCAGGGCCAGCGTGTAGGAGAGCGAGGCGCGGTTCCGGGAGTGCACGAACCTGTGGCACAGCGGGGAGTGGGGACCCCATCCGTGCCTGAGCCCCCCAGCCCACCCTCATGGCATCTTGTACCACCTGTCTGTGGGACGGGAGTGGGGTACCCCATCCCTGATCCCCCCCAGCCCATGCCTTGTCATCCCATATGACATGTCTGTGAAGAGAGGAGTGGGGGACCCTATAACTCCCAGTCCATTTCCCTGTCCCCCTATACCACATATGTGCAAGAGAGGAGTGGGGGACCCCATCACTGCCCCCCCAGCCCACTGCCTGACCTCCTGTACTACATGTCTGTGAGAGGGGAGCGGGGTCCCCCATCCCTGAGCCCCCAGCCCATCCCCTGCCCCCCCGTACCTCATGTTGTGGATGAAGGTGTGCCTGCGGTGCTCGTGCTCCTCCTCGCTGCCGTAGCTCTTCCCAAACCGCTCCTTGTAGCCATGGAAGAGGCGATGGTGGACGTGGTCCGTGTCAGGCCCCCTCCCCACAAACTCCTGCATGGGGTTGGCCACGATGCGGTGCTCGGGGCTGGCCGTGGGCCACTGCTCACACTGCACCCCTGCCACGAGACACGGGCAGTGCTGGTGCCTCCTCAGCTGGGATGGGCTGTCCCAGCCCCTCAGACGAGGGGCACGGGGTGGCCACCCCCAAAACCATTTGGGCTGTCCATCCCCTACTGACACGTGTAAGCAAGGAGGATCTGCATCCACCCCTCCTTCCAGAGCCATCTCCTGAGCACCCGCTATCCCACCCCGAGCTCCAGGGAAGCACCCGCATCAACCCAGCTCTCACACAGCTTTTTGCCCAGGCAAACCAATTAACCCAAATTATCAGGTTCAGGGAATCCTGGAATGGCTTGGGTTGGAAAGGATCTTAAAGCCCATCTCATTCCACCCCCTGCCATGGGCAGGGACACCTCCCACTAGACCAGGTTGTTCCAAACTGGCCTCGGACACTTCCAGAGATGGGGCAGCCACAGCTTCTCTGCCCAACCTGTGCCAGGGCCTGCCCACCCTACCAGGGAGGAATTCCTTCCTAATATCCAACCTAAACCCCAGAGAACCCCAGAGAACCCCAAATTTAAGGGTGTTTAGGTGGCAGCACCAGCCCATGGTACCCAGGGACACTCACCCTCGGGCAGTTGGAAGACGTCGGGTGGGAAGTGGTGACTGAAGGAGGAATAGTCGATCTCGTACTTGTCATAGTGGGAGCCCAGGAGGGTGTTGAAGCCCCTCACCTCGTAGTGCAGGGGCACGGGGCCGTGGGCAGAGCTGCCCACCCGCAGCGTGTACACGTTCTTCTTGTGCCCCCAGTAGGAGACGTTCTGCCACACGGCACAGCGCTGCCCTCGGAACCGCTCCTCCCGCACCCGCTGGGGACAGGGCACATGGCAGGGATGGGGGTGCCACGCCAGCACCGCGCTCCCAAAGAGCTGGACCACCCCACAGTGATGCCACCCCACCCTGAGCCCTGCCACGCCGAATGCAACCCCCCCAGTCCATCACCCACGGCTGTGTATTTACCCACTCCCACACAGGAAAGGCTGCTCTGCCCTCAGAGCGGGGTACCCACCAGACACCCCATACCCTTGGAGGTCCCTTGTCCCCTGCCCTGCCTGCAGGGCCATGCCCAGGCTCACCCTGAAGTTCTCCAGGCTGGGGAAGACGCTCTGCGGGGCGATGAGGTCCCCGTCGGTGCCGTCGATGCGGAAGCACTTGCGGACATTCAGCTCCCTCTCCGTGGTCTCGGGGGTCACCTTGAAGCTGGCACCAAAGGGCTCCACGGAGCCAAACTGGTAGGTGACCACTTGGCCTGGGCACAGGGAAAATCCTAAGGTCAAGCCAAGCCCCCGGGTCCTGGCATGGTGATGCCTCACAGGGCTTTCCTGGTGTTGTTCCCAGAGATGCTGGGGCAGAAGGAAGGGGATGGCAGAAGGAAGGGGAAGGGGATGCTTTCTGCACCCACCACCGTAGTACTGGATGCGGCTCTTCCCCCCGGTGAGGTTATACCAGGCTTCGAAAGGCTCCCTGATCTCAGCGTAGGGCAGGCTCATGACTCCTGCGGGCACAGAGGGGCTGGAGTGGGGGAGGCTGTGGGCGGCTGAGCCCCTGTCCCAAGCCTCTGGAGCACCCCAGGTTCCCCCAGCATCACCCTATGGTCACCCCCAGCATCACCTCGCAGCACCGAGCACCCCAGCTCCGGGATTTAGGGGGGAATTGGGGCCTCCTTGCTCGGACATGTAGGGTGGGAGCTGGTGGCTGGAGGTGCAGGACCCCCTTGGGCACCATCCCAGTGGGGTGCCCCATCTCCAGCTGGTACCTGTGACATGGTAGATGTCCCCAAATGTGGGTGTGTCCCGAGGACCTTTGCATTCTGCTCCTACAAGACAAGCAGAAACAACCCCCAAACCCCTTGGCACTTCCCATCTCCCATCTCCCCCCAGCAGGGGCTGGCCGTGGTGCTGGTCCTTGGCTCACTGTCCCCCGGGAGAGGGGGACAGACCCAGGGGAGCCTGTGCTGGTGGCAGGGCAGACACTGAGGGTCCCTACTCTTCCACCAGCCCTCTGGCTGACCCAGAGTCACCCCGACACATCCCCAGTCTCCCTGGGGGTGTGACCAGCTCTGGGGCACCCCAGAGCCCCCCCCTCCACACCCCAAATATACCCCCCCATATGCCACACTGCCCACTGCCCCTCCAGAGCCCCAGCAACGGGGACAGGGACAGAGCAGCCCCTTCCCAGGGCAAAGACCCCCAGCAGCCCAAGACCACCGCAGTACCCAGGGCAAGGGGCACGATGGCATCACCCCGTGACATGGGCACAGCAGCCATCCCCCCCACCCCAAGCCCAGCCAGGGTGGGTGCTCACCCAGCAGCACAGCAGCCCCCAGCACCAGCAGCCCCCCCAGTCCCTCCATCCTGCCCTGGCTGCTGCCCTGCACCCACGGGGGCTTAAATACCGCCGGTGGGTGGGCAGGGAGCTGCGGGCAGCCAACGGGCACAGCCCCCCCTTCCCTGGGCTGGGATGAGACCAGGGGGGAGGCGGACCTTTGTGTTACCCCCCCTGTCCCACCACGGGCACCCCCTTGTCCCCCTGGGGGTGCCTTTCCCACCCACATGAGGGAGGGTGCTGATGCCATGTCCTTGTGGGGCTTGGGGAGGGGGGAGCAGGGTGGGTGGGTGCCCGATGGATTGGGGGCTTTGGAGTGGGTGCTGGGGGTGTCCCTGTGCCCCCTCCCACCCTGCAGGGCAGTTTGCAGCCAGGCTTTGCTGCGAGCAAGGGGAGCATCAGCAGCTACTGGGGGCAATGGGGTGCAGTGACACCCACCCAGGCACCCCTCCGGGGTGGGACAGCAGCCAAGGTGTCCCCACAAAGGGGACATGGGGAGGTAAGGCCCTTTGCACCCCTGCATTCTTACGGATACACCATCAGGGCAAGCTCAGGTTTGCAATTAGAGGAGATTTAGCTGGAAAAAGGGAAAAAAATGCAGATGAAATGTCAGGGAGAAACAGCCCTGGGGAGCAGCTTGGCACTGTCAGCGTGGTGGAGTGGCCTTCACCCCTCCTGCTTGCAGCGTGTCCAGCTGGCCCCTGGCCCAAGGTGACAAGGAGCCCCAAACAAAGCTGATAAGGGCTCACTGTAGGGTCGAGTCGGGCTGGATTCGGCTGCACCCCTGGGTACAGGGCTGGGCTGGTGCCCCCCGGGCTGCAGCGCCTCCCCAGGGACCTGGGGAGGTCATAAGTGCTGAAGGCAAAACATGAGATGAAGTGCCTGAGGACTGACCCTCTGAATGCCTTGGCTGGGGTCATGGGTCCCAGTCATTCCTGGACAGTGATGAACAGCTTTGGAAGTTGTGATCCCACGTCTGACTCAAGCAGGTCTTCCAAAATGTTATCCAAATGCAAGCTGTAATTTTTTTCCACCTTATTTTACTTTCGTTTTTTTAATCATCTATTTTTTTCTCTGGGAGGGATATTCAGGTTATACTGGAGAATATTTGGGATACTTGGGAATATTCAGGAGTTATTCAGGTTATACTGGAGAAAAGCATAGAAAATCTAATGATCTGGTGTGAAAAATCTATGAAATCTATGTGAAAAATCTATGAAAAACCTGAAATCTATGAAAAGCATGAAAAACCACCACTGCAGAAGTGCATCCTGCCCCAAGGATATGCCAGCAAAGATGGGAGACCACCAGGACCAGGGCAAGGAGAGCTTCCCACCCTGTTTTAGTATCCTCGTGCACTGACCCTGCTCTCCAGGGTGGCTTGATCCCAAACTGGGAACACCCAGCTGAGCCACGGCCACGGTGCCAAAGGGGAGCCCCAGGGGGTGAAGGGTGACATCGGCAAACACCCCGGTGACATCCCCACCTGCAGCCACAACAGGGACCCAGGCAGTGGGGCAGAGGGTGGATGCCTTCCCCCCTCCCCAACACCCCACGCCAGGAATTTCTCCTCTCAGCAGAAATCCCTGGGGTTGTTTGTGCTCCACCTCAGAGACGGAGCTGGAGAAGCCGCTCCCCTCGCCCTGGGTGTCTGGGACTTGGCTGTGAGAGCCAGCTGGCTCTGCCAGGCAGGATTGTCCCTTCCCTGGGAGGCCCCTGGGGTCCCACAGGACCACAAAAGCCAGCCTGGGGACAGGGATGTGCGCAGGACATGTCACTGGGGGCCACACAGGGGGCACAGCTGGGCGGGCAGCAGTTGAATCCCTCCTGTAGAAGCCATCCAGTGTTTCTCCAGTGTCTTTATTGGAAAGCCCACTGCTGGGTCCCCATCCTGCCCCATGTCCAGCACCCCATGGCCCTGTCCTGCTGTGTCCACAGCCTCCTACTGCGTGGTGGCTCCACCGAAGGAGCTGACCCGGGGCTGGGTGCCAAGAGTGTCACCGAGGGTTGTTCCTACAGAACCGGGGTGGCTCAGGCCAGGATGGGGTAGGTGGCCTCGGTGGCCACGCCGCAGTTGTTGTCCTTCATGGCCATGAGGATGTAGCCATCGTTGCCCCAGTAGGTGGACCAGGAGTTCTTGATGAGCCAGTAGGTCTCTCCCTGCAGGACCCCATAGCCCACGGCCAGCACTGCATGGTCCAGCGATCCTGGTGTGTTGTCTGCAGGGAATGACATGGGAGAGGGATCATTGGAGAGCATTCCTGCCCAGTGACCATCCCTGTCCAGAGAGCATCCCTGTCTGGTGACCATCCCTATCCAGTAAGCATTCCTATCTGGAGACCATCCCTGTGTGGAGAGCATCCCTGTCTAGTGAGTACCCTGTCTGGTGACCATCCCTATCCAGTAAGCATTCCTATCTGGAGACCATCCCTGTGTGGAGAGCATCCCTGTCTAGTGAGTATCCTCGTTTGGAGAATATCCCTGTCCATACAGCATCCCTGACCTGAGAGCATCCCTGTCCAGTGAGAATCCCCATCCAGAGACCATTCCTCTTCTGGTGACCATCCCTGCCTGGAAAGGATCCCTGTCTAGAGGGCATTTCAATCCGGAGAGCATCCCTGCTCCCAGGGCTACCCAGAACACTGCAGAGGGATGCAGGGCTGGTCCCCTCCACCCCTCCCTTGACCACAAGGATGGGAATTGGGCATCCTGGCAGTTCCCCGAGCACCCAGCTCCTCCCATGCCCTGTGTGGCACCCGACTCACCGCACTTGGGCTCATAGTAGATGCCATTGGAGTAGAAGGAAAAGGTCTTGTGAGAGGCATCGATGCTGACAGCCACAGGGCCGTGCTTGTAGATGGCAGCTTTGACAGCTGTGATGTTGCCCGAGGTGACGTTGACATAGCCCGTGATCTTGGCCAGCATCTCAGACTGGTTGTAGTGGCACAAACCATTCTGCACACCCAGGGGACCCAGGGATCCTGTCAGCAGGATGCCCAGGACCCCCCCACCCTGCCCACCCTGCCTGGATCCCAGTGATCTGGGATTTAGGCTGGCACAGCATCCCCACTGCCTCCCCAAGCCCAGGGTGGTGGGAATGTTTTCCCAGTTGCTCAAGGATGCAGAACAGGGAGCTGGCTCTGTACCAAAGCTGGGGGGGGGGTGTTGCCTGTGTCTTGCAGGTACATCCCTGTCCCCAGGCAGCTTTGCTCCATCCCTCCACTCCAGGGAATGGAGTGACCCATGGCACCACCCACGGGTGGAGGAGCCTTGGCTCTGTTTTGCAAGAAGAGAAACTGAGGCACGTGGTGATGAAATGGCCCAGCTGAGCCCTGGGGCTTGGCTTTGAACTCTGCTCTTGGGGACGAGGTGACGTCCACACCTCTAGAGCCTGTTAGTGCCTCTGACCCATCCAGGTGCCTTTAAAGCTCCAGGACATTGGGAACCCTGTCAGGGACATGGAGCCACCCCACCTGTCCCTTGTAGGTGCCGTATGACTCGGTGCTGGCGATACCACCGTGTTTCTTGATCCACTCGTAGGCTCTCCACTCCTCTCCCCCGTCACAGGCGTAGTTCCCAAAGCCCCAGGAGCAGTCGATGAGGACTTGTTGGGACAGGGGGGTCAGCACTCCAGTCTGTGGGGTGGGACACACCACAGGGGTGGGGACAGGCACCCTCCAGGCACCCCATCCGTCCCCGAGGGGCACGGCCCCGCTCCCACCTTGAGGAAAAGGGCCCCTTCCATGGCGCCCGTGGTGGCGAAGCTCCAGCACGACCCACAGACAGCCTGGTCCTTCACGGGGGTGACAGCGCCTGGGGACGGCAGGGCAGAGTGTGAGAAACTGGATCAGCACCAAGGGATGGAGGCAGGTAGAAGGGAAACTGAGGCAGGAGTTGAGTTCCAGAGGCAGCACAACAACCTGGTGTTAATCAGGAAAGGTGGGGAGTGCACCACCAAACCTGGGACTCCCACCCTTGGACAGGGGCAGGCTCTGGGGGTGTCAGTCCCGGCTGATGGGGACATGGGGGAAGCCAGATGTGCCTTCAGATGTCCCATCTGTTCCCGGGGCACCAGACTGAATGAAGGTCAAGTGCTGACCCAGCTGGATCACAGAATGGACTGGGCTGAAAGAGACCTTAAAGCTCATCCAGTCCCACCTCCTGCCAAGGGCAGGGACACCTTCCACTATCCCAGGTTGCTCCAAACCCCGTCCAACCCGGCCTTGGACTTTCCAGGGATGAGGCATCTCTGGGCAGCCCAGCTTAAACCCAGCTTTGACCCAGCTGCCAAGCAGAGCAGGAACCACAGGCAGAGGTGGACCCCAAGAGGCAGCACAGCCCCACAGGGTCCTCAGTGCGGTGACAGAGAGCAGGGGGGGCTCGGTTGGACTGGGTTGAGTCACCCTGACCCCACACCTACCGTACATGCGCCAGTCGAGGCTCTCGGGCAGGATGAGGCCGGTGTAGAGCTCGGTGGGGAAGGGCTGCCCGTTGTTGGGGTCCCCGCTGCGCCGGCGGCCCCGCAGGGCTGCGAGTTCCTGGGGCGTGCGGTCGGCCAGGTGGTTCAGGGCCAGCGTGTAGGAGAGCGAGGCGCGGTTCCGGGAGTGCACGAACCTGCCGTCACCGTGGGCACAGCACCAGCTGGCGCTGCCACCGCCAAGGAGGAGCACCCCCAAGAGAGTCACCACCACCACCGCCTTCCCGCCCGCCTGTACCTCATGTTGTGCACGAAGATGCTCTGCCTGTGCTCCAGCTCCCGCGAGGAGCTGTACCGCCGCCCCATCCGCCGCCGGTAGTCGTGGAAAACCTGGTGTGCCCAGGGCTGGTGCTGCCCTACCAGGTCCTCCATGGGGTTTGCCAGCACACGGTGCTCCGCCACGCTGTCCGGCAGCACCCCGCACTTGGTCACTGGGGACACGGAGGGGACACCGTCAACCCGAGCCCCACAGGCAGCGTGGGGCAGGGGGCCCTCCCTGGCTCACCGTTCACGGGGAGGTCAAACACAGAGGAGGGGTAGCTGTTGTCGAATTCGGTGTAGTCGATCTCGTACTTGTCGTAGTGGGAGCCCAGCAGGCTGTTGTAGCCCCGCATCTCGTAGTGCACAGGGGCCACCCCGCAGCTGGAGTTGGTGACCCACAGGGTGTAGACGTTCTTCTTCTGCGCCCAGCGGGTGACATTCTGCCACACGGCGCAGTACCGGCCCTGGTAATACTCCTCCCGCAGGAACTGGGGGGGACACGGCGTCAGGGAGGGGTCCCCAAACCCCCCGGCAGGTGCCTGACTCCCCACCCAGCCCCCTTTGCACAGCCCAGTGCTCCCAGTGCACGCACCAGGCTCTCCATCTGGATCCAGAGGCTCTGTGGCCATGAGCACACAGCCGTATGTGGAATGGAAATTGGGGCGAGGATTTGGGGCTGCAACACAGGGCAGACCCCCCCATCTGGCTCAGCACTGCCCTGGGGACACCCCACTGGGCAGAGCACTCCATGTGCACCCTTAGCGTGGGGTCTGGCTTCACCCCGGCTCCCAAAAACGTTCCAGGTTTTTCCTGCCTGTTTCCAAGCTCTCGCCCTGCAGGCACATGTCCAGCTCGGTGACAGCCTGCTGTCCCCACCGCTCCCGTGATGTGCCCAGCCCTGCCGGGGGCTGGGACCAGCGGCACCTGAGCCGCCCTGCAGAGACTTGCCCAAACCGTGCCGAAACGCCGGCGTTTGTGTGGGATGTGGCACGTCCCGACACGGCTGCTGGAGTTGGGAAAGGAGTGGGGAGTCCGGCCCCAATCCGGGTGGGGAAGTGACCCTCCCTGTGCCCTGGGGTGTGGGGGCACGTCCCGGCCTGTCCCTGCCCCCCCTGGAGGGAGAGGAGCATCTCCCAGCACCCCTTCCCGCAGCCTGGAGGTGCTCCGGGCAGCGGGTGGGATCCAGGCTCTATTTCCCACCTTAAAGCCTGTCATGTTGGGGAAGACACTCTGAGCCTTGACCACGTCCTCCTTGGAGCCGGGCAGCTGGAAGCACTTCCTGACGTTCACCTCCTTCTCGGTGGTCTCTGGCGTGATCTTGTACATCATCCCGTAAGGCTTCACTGCTGCCAGCTGGTAGGTTATCACCTGCCCTGTGCCAGTGGGGAGGGGAAACTGAGGCACGGGGGTCCTGCCAGTGCAGGGTGGGTGCAGCTGGAGCAGGTGGGTGCCCACCTCTTACCCCCATAATACTGGATCCGGCTCTTGCTCCCCGTCAGGTTGTACCAGGCTTCAAAGGGCTCCTCGATCTCGGCATAGGGCAGCTTAATGACCCCTGTGAGCCCCCTCAGACAGGTCAGCCCCAAGGCCTCAGCACCCCGACATCCCTCCCTGAGCCCCCCAGAGCCTGCAGACCTGCAGCCCATCTAGCCACTGTCCCCATGGGTGATGGGACAGGGAGAGGCACTCAGCTGTGGAAACATGCCCCAGTTTGGCACTGGGACAGCCTAGTCCTGCCCAGTGCTGAGCATCCTCTGTGCCCCCCAGCAAAGGGGGCTGGGGGGTCCCGTTACCTCGGACGTGGTAGATGAAGCCGAACTGAGGGGGTGGGCGGGAGAGCACATAGTCCTGTCCTGAAAGGCAGAGAAGGGCAGGGGTCAGGGGGGCTGTGTGTCCCACCAGCGTGATGTCAGGAGGTGTCCTGAGCCAGTGTCCCCCTTCCATATAGTCTGGAGCCTCTCTGCTTAGCCAAAAGACCTCCCCGAGCCCACCAGTGGTGCATCCAAGGCCCTGGCACCCTCCCAGGACCAGATCCAGGGTCAGCACCATGACCTGTTGTGACACTGGAGAGAGCCCTGTGCTGTTGTACCCGCAGGGAACCCAAATTCCTGAGATGGATGTTGGGGTGATGTCCTGGTGTCACCCCCAGCACTGGTGGCCATGGCTTTGGGTGATGTTTCCAAGGGGGGCACAGCCAGGCTGTCCCCAACACACAGGGCATGGTTGAAGGGTGCCAGGGAGTTGACTGGTCCTGCCTGGCGTCTCCCAGTGACCTCCCCAACCCCCCTGCGGGCTCCCAACTTGTGCAACCCCACGCCAACACACCCGTCACTGGGAACAAGCCCTTCCCTCCGTCAGCATCTCCCTCCTCGCCAGGAGCAACCTGCAGCACCTGCCCCAGACAGCTGGGACCAGCCCTGCACCCCAAACCCGGGGGAGGCAGGGACAGGCAGCCCCTCACCCGCACCCCAGCCTGTCCCATGGGTGCCCATCACACCCTGTGTCAGGGCACCCGCAGAGAGTGCCCAGGGTGGGGGGAGCACTGAGTCCAGCAACCCATAACCCTGTTTACAGCCACCCAGAAAGGGAGTCCCGCAGGTGCATAGTCCCCCTGTCACCCCTGTCCCCTCCCTCCTGCCTGCTTGGGTTAAACATTTAAAAAGCCACAGTTTAGCCTTATTTTCACCCCCTCACTGCACCAAGCCCTCAAGGCATATCCCCCCAACCCCCGCCTGCCCTCTTTGCCACCCCACCCCAACTCCCTCTCGGAGGAACTGCAAATTTTAGGACCCAACAAGCCAATAAAACCACTTCCCAAGTCTCCAGCCTCCCCTGCAGTGCAGCGTGACAGGCGAGACCTGTTGGGGTGCCCCCATCTCCTGCCCACCCTCGGGATCCCCCAGGCATGGGGTGGGGTGGTCCAGACTCACCCCAGCTGATGATACAGAGTGCAGAGGCCACGAGCCAGCGGAGAAAACCCATCCTCACCTCCCCAGCTTGCCCGGCACCAGCTCCTCAGCTTTAAGCTGGAGCCGGAGGCAGCGAAACCCGCAGGAACCAATGCAGAAGTCGGGGCCCTCCCCGGAGGAGGGAAGGAACCAGCATCATGTGGTGCCTGGCGGGGGGACGGGCACCCCGGGGTGCTCGACAGGGAGAGCGTGTCCTGGCAGGGGAGATGGAGCAATGCCGGGTGCTACAGGGGATGGGAGGTGCAGGGTGAGCCCCAAAAATGCCTCCAGCACCATGTGGGGGGGTGCAGGCTGGATGGATCTATAGGGACCCCCAACTTGGGGTCAGCCAGGCTTGATATTACTTAATAGTTAAAGCACTGGCTGCTTTATTAAATATATTTGAACGGGTTAAAACCAGCCTCAAGATCCAAAATACCCTACACAGAAAGTAAAAAGTGGGTTAGTCACAGGCCCTTCTCTCCTGCAAGCAGCAAGGGCTCCTGGCAACTGTAATATCACCAAGATCTCAAAGCAGAAAAATCGGTTTAAGACAGAAATACCTTCTTCTTATAAACTTTTTCCAAGTACTGCCTCATCCCACCTAATGCAGAATATATGAACTATTAAAACTGGGTTTTCATCAAAACAGGCTTCCTTCCCTTTAAGGATGGGTTGTCACAGCTGGTCCCTTCCTCTGCATCTGGATGGGAGGGATGGGCAGTGGGGTGCTCGGGGCTGTGTGTCCCCTCCTGGGGTGCAAGGGGAGACCTCCTTGGGGTCTTTGCCAAACAGCCCCGATGCCAGGGTGATGGGCAGGAGGCAGCACCTGCAGCACAGGGTCAGGGCTGTGCAGGGTGGGGCTCGGTGGAGCTTGGGGGGTGATTTCCATCCGGGGAGGTCCTGATTTGGAGGGGAGGCTTCCCTGCACTCCTGGTTTGCACAGGGCATTCCCACAGTGAGGGACCCCATCGAGAACCCCTCAATCTGGGGATGAGGGTGCCAAAAGGTGCTTTCTGCAGGTGGGTGCCTCAGTGACCTGTGTTGGGAGCCCAGGGGGGCTCATGCAGAGTTCTGGGGGGCTCAGACAGAGTGCTGGGGGGCTCACCCTCTCTCCCAGGGCTCACTGAGGTTTGTGGCTTAGTGTGACAGATGCCAAGTCTTGTGGTCATCCTGCCAGCAGCTGTATCTGGACAATGGATAAATAAGGGGTCTGGTGTTCGGTGGGCTGTCGATGGCCACAGCAATAGTTTGAGCCAGCTGAGAGCTGGTCCCCATCTTGGAGGGACATGTGGGACAGCCCTGGAACACAGTCCCAGGGCAGGGTGGGCTCTGCCCTGCCCCTAGAGACCCTATGCCAGCAGGACGGGTGGGTGCTGTGTGTGCCCGGCCATGAGACAGGCACCTTGTTCCTGTCCCTTGCGGGGCCACAGCCCCCTGTGTGAGATTTGTGCTCCTTGGCTGGCTCGGGGGGCTCGGGGAGGCGATGCCAGGCTGCCCCCCACCCTGGCACAGGCTGGATCCCTTCCCACACCCCACAAATCCCAGCCTGGGCATCCACGCCAGTGTCCCCCTGTGCTGCTGGGGACCAGGGACACCCCAATGCCAGTGTGTGTCCTGCCATGCCACCTCCATGGGTCCCCAGCGAGCGTGCCGGAGGGTGATCCGGGGGTCGATCCAGGTGATCCGGGGGGGCGATCCGGCCGTCTATCCAGCAGCCGCCGGGGCTGGGCTGGCTGGTACCATGAACCATCGCTGGGAGCGCGGGGAGGAAGGGGGGGCGAGGGGAGGGGAAGCTCTTGCTCGGCTGCCAGAGCCGCCGAAGAGACACGGGAAGCACACGGCCGGGCGCTCCCGCTCTCCCACGGCTCCCCGCCTCGACACCCCGGCCCCCAGCGCCGGGAGGAGCGGGCGCTGCCGTGGCACCCCGGCCGGGGGTCCCGTCGGGAGCGGTGTGGGAGCGGGGGGTCCATGCCAGCCGGAGCAGGAGCGCTGACGGTAGGAGGGAGGCGTGCGGTGTGCGGTGCGGGGGGCTCACCCCCCGTAAAGTGGAGGGTCTCGTAATCCCTTTGCTGTGTGCTGGGGGGATGCTGAGGGATGATCCCCCCCGGGGTGGGATGGCTCCGGGTCCCAGGTGGGACGGGCACGGAGCTGTGGGGATGAAGGGACGCGTGACCCCCGTGCGGGGCTGTTGGGGACCCTGCTTGGGCTCTGCCCTCACAGGTCCCCCCGGGAAATGCCTGGGGCTCGGAGGAGACCCCCGTCCTCGCCGTGCTGGGGGGCAGCAGGTCAGCGGGGGCTGTGGTGTGGGGAGGGCTGGGGGCACCCACCGGCTCCTGCTCGCTGTCCCGGCACTAATCGGTGGTGACACCGCGTCGGGGAGCCTGCGGGGACACACGGTGCCTTCACCCCGCGCTGAGGAGGGGGCAAGTCATGGCACCCCGGGGACACCGGGATGGGGGGCACACCTGTGCCTCTCGGCCCTGCAGGTGTCCATGGGGTGCCAGCCCAGCCAGCGCTCCGGGGGCTTGCTGGGGGCTCAATAATCCCTGTCTGGGGCTGGGGGAACACTGGAGGGCTCAGGCTCTGCCTGGAGTGGGTGCTCCCCCCGCTCCCTGCAGCTCTGCCTCGTCCCAGGTTCTTGGTGTGTCCCAAGGAGGGACAGGAACTCGCCGCTTCCTGCCCTGCACAATTCCCTCCCCACCCCGCTCCTCCCGGGACATTGTATTTGGAGCCCTGGCCGGCTCCCTCCCTCCGCCCCTGCAGCCCCTTGGATCCGGGAATTGCTCTTCTTCCAGCGGAAATCCTGCTTTCCCAGCAAGTGATGGGGCTGGGAGCCTGGGGAAGGGGGGTTACCTCCCTCCTGGGCATCACCGCCTGGGGCAGGGGGCAAGGAGAGCCCCCTGCCCCTGGCCTGGTGGCTGACAGGTGGGCTTGTGGGACAGAGAACTTTTGGAAGGCAGTGAGTCCTTCTTCTTTAAGTCCAGGGAATGGCCCTGCCATCTCCTGGGGCTGGCACAGGGATGATGCTGCCCAAGCACTGGCCATGCCTGGTCAGAGCTCAGCTGGTTTTGGAGGACAGCAGCTCGTGGGCATGCAGGAGATGTCATCCCTCCTTGCACCCCTTGTCCTTCGTGAACCTGTTCCCACTGGAAGCCACAGGGAACTCCCCAGACCCCGAGTGAACTGGGAGGACTGGAGCAAGAGCAGAGCTCTGTCTCCAGGTCTCAGGGCTGGACTTGAGGCTAGGGGCAGCAGGGAAAGGGCGGGGGGGTGACGCTCTTCATCAGGGACACACCACCACCTGCCACCAAGCCAGAATGAGGAGCAGGTGGTGGAGAGGCAGATGTGTCCTCTCATCCCCTCCCCAGGTCTGTGGGGTCCTGGACACAGGTTGGGGACATGTCTCAGAGTCTTGTGTCCTAAAAAGAGACACCTTTCCCTTCTGCACTGCAGCTTCCTTGTGCCTCAGTTTCCCCCGTGGGACCAGGAAGCTCCAGAGCCCTGGGGTGACAGAGGAACCCTGGCGGGCGGCAGGCTGGGCTGTGCAGCCGTCTCAGTTCCTCTTCCCTGGGAGCTTTTGGCAGGAGACACTGGAGTGCTGAGGGTGTGCGGGGCAAGGGGGTGGGGCAGGGCACAGGGTGGGGTGCCCAGGGGGCTGCAGCCCTGCTGTGGTCCCTGCCTGACCACCCCCAGCTGCCACTGTCCCCAAGGCCTGTGGTCCTGCCAGCCCTGAGGTTCCCCTTGGTGGCCCCTCCTCCCCCATGCTGGGCTGCTGCTGCTTCCTCTTCTCACTGTGTAGGTGCCCTGTGGGTTCCCCTGGCAGCTGCCCCTGTGCCCGGGGGGGTCATGGCACCCTCAGCCTGGCAAGTGCCACCATGTCCTGTCCCTGCAGCACAGGGTGTGTGACATTCCCCGCTCCATGCAGCTGCATCCCCTCGGAGCCTGACCACTGGTATTCCCACGAGGGAACAGAGGCAGGGAATGGAGGTGACATCATGGGTCACAGGGGTGACACTGGTGCGTGCAGGAACACTGTGCCCTGTGTAGGAGCTGGGGATGTGGCCGATCTGCCCCGTGTCCTGGGGGGCTGGGAAGCAGATGGATGGGCGGCCAGGGATGCGGCTG
The DNA here is from genome assembly GCA_013396755.1 of Sclerurus mexicanus. Lineage (NCBI taxonomy): Eukaryota > Metazoa > Chordata > Aves > Passeriformes > Furnariidae > Sclerurus > Sclerurus mexicanus. The sequence goes on from VWZF01001942.1 coordinate 510,594, forward strand.
CTCTGTGCCCAGCCGTGCCCGGCAGGACAGGGGTGACAAGTTGGCCGGGTCTCAGCGCGGGGCGGGAGCTGGCAGCAGGACCAGGACGGGTGCCGGTAGAGCTGGGGCGGGCAGGGCTCAGTTGCCATCTGCTCCTGGGCTCCGAGCAGCTCCTTTTCGGGAGAGCTGGAGCCAGACACCAGCACGCAGCCACCGGACACGGCACCAGCTGCATCCCCTCCCCACGAGGGGACGGCTCCGAGCCACTCTGGGACTGGCTCCGTGGGCTTGTGGGTGCCCATGGAAGGGGAAGTGTGGGTGCAGCGCTGCTGCACAGCACCTAAACCCTTGGTGCTGTGATACTGGGGGCTAATGTTTGCCTGGAAGATGCTCCTCGCCAGCCCCATCCCTGCTGGCGGCCTTGGCAACCCCACTGCACACTCAGCACCAACATTCGGCAAAATGGGAAGTTTCTGGGTGTGGTGGGTGGCTGATTCCCACACAGAAGGGAAAGGGTTTGTGAGAGCCAGAGATGCTCATCACCTGAAACAGCCACTAATTGTGGGCAAGAATAAAATCCCCGACCAGCTGAGCGCTCTCAGATTTGGCAACATTGCCCCATCGGCAACGGCCATGGCGTTGCCACACCACTGGTGTCGAAAGCAGAGGTGGAAGGGGACAGTTGGGTTCTCTCCACCCTCACTGAGAGAGGAAAGGGAATCAGTGACCATGATGAGGGAAACCCGCCTGAAATGTCTCATCCACCCCAAAAACTTCATCTCCTCCTGCTCCCCGGAGCGTAGGGGACAGGACAGCCTCCTGCTCCTTCCCTCTGCCCTCAGTTGGAGCTCTGCCAGACTGCAGAGTGGAAGGCTCTGTCCAGTGCAAACTGGGCAGACTGGTGTGAGTGTTCAGCACCAAGGGGAGTGATAGAGCTGGGGACAGATTGTCTCGTTGCAGCCGTGGCAGGAGAGGTCCAATTTCCTCCTCCTCCTCTGTGACACTTTCATGCCGCGTGTGGCCGGAAAAACACGACCTTACCGCAGGGACCTTCCTCCCCTAAACATCCCCTCCCCACCGAGCAGAGGGTGTGGGGACAGGGACACCTTCAGGGGCTCCTCCGCACCCACCCTGGCTCCCTCCAGCCTCAGGGCAGCCAGGGACACGGCTGCCCTTGAAGGGACATGAGTGGTGTGGTGGGGACACAGTGAGAGAAAAACCTGCTCAAGGATGTGGTTTCAGCCCGTGCAGGGGTGTTGCAGCCCTTGGAGGAGTGTTGCAGCCTTTGTGGGGGTGTTGCAGATCATGTAGATCATTTTAGCTCAGGCAGGGGGGGAGTTGCAGTCTGTGCAGGGTTGTTTTAGCTCATTCAGGGGTGTTACAGCCCATGCAGGAGTACTTCGGTCCGTGCAAGGGTGTTTCAGCTCATGCAGGGGTGCCTCAGGCCACGCAGGGGTGTTGTAACTTGTGCAGGGGTGTTACAGCCCGTGCAAGGGGTGTTGAAGTCCTTGCAGGGTGTTATAGCCTGTGGCAGGGGTGTTATAGCCCATGGCAGGGGTGTTGCATCTGGTTTAGGGATGTTACAGCCTATACAGGGGTAATTCAACCCGTGCAAGCATGTTTCAGCCCATACAGGGGTATTGTAGCCCATGGCAGGAGTGTTTCAGCCCTTGGAGGGGTGTTAACATCCCATACAGGAGTGCTGCAGCCCTTGGAGGGGTGTTAACATCCCATACAGAGGTGCTGCAGCCCTTCGTGGGGTGTTCCAGCCCATGCAGGGGTGTTGCAGCCTGTGCAGGGTTATTTTATCCCTTGCTGGGGTGTTTCAGCCCACACAAGGCTCTTGCTCTCTGCCTGACAGCCTCGCCGGTGCCCACAGGTGCCTCTTCCCCTCCCCGAGGTGACATGGAGCAGCTGAAGTGACCCGAGGAGCCCTCGCAGTGAGTGGAGCCGCCGTGGAGCCCCCCTGGGTGCCAGGGGGACGCAGGGACCCCCGGGCAGCGCAGCCCCCCCTGCAGCGGGAGGTGGCAGCGCCCTTGGGACCCCGGCGTCCCCATGTCACCGTGCGGGGAGGTGGCAGGACCCTGCTCCTCCTGGAGCCACCTGTAGCCACGTGTGTGCCCCGCCTGGGGGGCGCGGGGCTCACGGACCCTCTGTCCCGCAGGCGGTGCCCAGGATGGGCTGTGTGCCCTGCAAGGAGAAGGGGGCTGGCAAAGGGCAGGCGGGGGGTGAGGTGGGTTTCCCCCCGCCGCCCGCTTCCCAGTACGACCCCGACCCCACGCAGCCCGGGGCCAACTTCACCTGCATCCCCGACTTCAACAACTTCCAGGGGCCGGCGGTGCCCTCGGCCCCGTCCTTCGCGGGGCCGGGGGTCTTCACCTCCAACACGCTGCAAATGCGGAGCGGGGGCATCACAGGTCAGCCTGGGGGGGGCTGGGTGATGGGGAGGGGGGTCCAGTTGCACCCTGCAGTGCCAGGATGTGGGGGGCACCCGGGGGCTCACTACAGTCCCCTCTGTGTGCCACAGGCGGGGGGGTGACGCTCTTCATCGCCCTGTATGACTATGAGGCCCGCACAGAGGATGACCTGACATTCCAGAAAGGGGAAAAATTCCACATCATCAACAACACGTGAGCCCTCCCAGGTCCCCTGCCACCCCCAGTGCCCCCATGCCACCCCAGGAAAGTGCCTCCATGGTGTGGGTACCGCCTGCAGGACCCAGGCTGGGGACCCAAGCTCTGCCTCCTCTCCTTTGCTGGGTACCAGGGCCACATGTGTCATGAGCTGGGTGGGCTCAGCACAGGTGGGTGGGGGAGAGCGGGCTCTGGGGGTGCTGTCTGTAGGGTGAGGGTTGCAGGACAGCCAGGTCTGCCTGTCTGTCCCTCCTCCTCCTCACTCTCTGTTCCTTTGCCCCAGAGAGGGGGACTGGTGGGAGGCCAGGTCGCTGAGCTCGGGTGCCACGGGCTACATCCCCAGCAACTACGTGGCCCCTGTGGATTCCATCCAGGCTGAAGAGTGAGTAGGGGGACAGGGGTGGAGGCAGACCCCCACCCCACCTGCCTCTGACCCGGGTGTCCCGGTGAGCCCCAGCAGTGCCACGGTGCTGGTGTGGGGTCCCCGTGGGAGCCCCTCGGTGGTGTCCTCCCAGCACTGAGCCCGTCACCGTGGCAGGTGGTACTTTGGGAAGATTGGGCGCAAGGATGCGGAGCGGCAGCTCCTGTGCCACAACAACTGCAGAGGCACCTTCCTCATCCGGGAGAGTGAGACCACCAAAGGTACAGGGACAGCGATGGGGACACCGGGTGTGCACATCTGTGCCCCTGTCCGCACACCTGTGCCCCTCCCTGACCTGTGCCCCCCACGTAGGTGCCTACTCCCTCTCCATCCGGGACTGGGATGAGGCCAAGGGAGACCACGTGAAGCACTATAAGATTCGGAAGCTGGATAACGGGGGGTACTACATCACCACCCGTGCCCAGTTCGAAACCGTGCAGGAGCTGGTCCAGCACTATATAGGTAGGGTGGGATGGAGGGCACAGGGTAGGTGGGTGATGGGAGGGGTAGGGAAAGCCCAGGAGAGCTTTTGGTGAGAGACTGAGTGGGTCAACTGGGTGGAACTGGGTAAGGCGTGGGCAGTTCTGGTGGTGGCATTAGGGGACTCCCCAAAGGTCTCCCCCCTTTCCATGTCCTGGGTGCAGGGAGCACCTGGCCTTGCTGGAGAAGGTGCGGGTGGGCATCACCCATTCCCTGGGCACAGCTGGGGGGGTTGGGGGTCCAGCCCAGCTGAGGGGGTGCAGGGCTGTCCCAGGGGGAGGCAGAGAGAGGTGCACCCCTTTTTTGTACGTGAATGTTGGGGGATGAGTGGATGATACAGGATCATGGGCGATGCCCGGGTTGGCAGGGGGTGGGCAGAGGTCCAGTGGGGGTCTGTGCCCACACTGACCCCTGTCCCCCTGCCCTGGTGCCACAGAGCGGGCGGCTGGGCTGTGCTGCCGCCTGGCCGTGCCGTGCCACAAGGGCACCCCCAAACTGGCCGACCTGTCGGTCAAAACCAAAGACGTGTGGGAGATCCCCCGAGAGTCCCTCCAGCTCCTCAAGAAGCTGGGGAACGGGCAGTTCGGGGAAGTCTGGATGGGTAGGGCCTGGTGGGCAAGCCGGGGCAAGCGGTGGGGGGGACACGGGGGTACCTCCAGGCCTGGCATTCCCCTTGGAAAAGCTCCTGCCTGCCAGGACAGGTTGAGCCACACCAATTCACCAACACAGAGCAATATCCCATGTCTCTGGGCTCACAGTGGGTACCCCAAGATGCCCCATGACATAGCTGAAGCAGCCCCCCATTTCAGATGGGACTACAAGACCAGGCTGGGGGGTCCCACCTTTGTCCTCCTCATCCTTCAGCGCCCCGCGCTCCCCCCGCTCGGCATGCATGCTCCATTCATCATTCATCCCATCGCATGCCCTCCCTCCTCCTCCTCCTCCTCCTCTGCCTGCCCCCCCCGGCCCTCCTGCAGAATATAACGACGGGTTGTGCCATCTGCTCACCCGCCCGTGCCCCGCTATGAAGCCCCAAACCCTGGGATTAGCTAAGGACGCCTGGGAGATAGAGCGGGAATCCATCACCCTCGACAAGAAACTCGGCATGGGATGTTTCGGAGACGTGTGGATGGGTAAGGCTGGCCCAGCCGGCCGGGGCGGGGGGCACGGGGTGGGCAGGAGAAGCCTGGTCCTGCCCTGGCATGGAGCATCATGGG
>VWZF01001943.1:6014-69605 GCA_013396755.1 Sclerurus mexicanus
GGGGGGGGGGAAGAGATGAACACTTATAGGTCTTATTATATCTGCCTATAGGTCTTTATCAGCTTGCCCCATCACCCATCATTAAAGTTGCTGCACACCTGGGCATGAATGAACAGTCCACCAGGAAGGTGTTTAGACCACTGACTTGATAATGCTTAGCAAGGCAAAGCTGGCACTAGTGTGCATGCCCTGGATGTCAAGCAAAGAAACACTGGCTCCTGCCTTTAACGGTAGATGTTACAGGGCTCTCTCTGGCCCTTTGCTCACTGGATTTGCTGAGGACTGGACTAAGAAATACAAGTATTTACATGCTCAGTGCGAGGAATATTCAGTAGCCACACCAAGGACTATATATTGGAAATAACTGCCACAGGGACAATAGAGTACGGTGACATTTCCTACAACTAGAGAACGGGAGACAGCTACTTACTCCCTTCTCATGGCGACTGGAATGTGCTTCATTCTTGGTGGCAGGACATGGGGAAAGACTGACCGAACAACCTGCCAAAGTGCAGCCACTGGCCTTGACGAAACTCAGCACAAACTCTTGAGTTCATCTGTGTGTAGTGGAATGGCCAACCAGTAGCCAAAGATGAAGAATAAACACACACGTATTTACAAAAGCACTGGACACAAGAAGTGAGAATGCAACCCCGGGCCAAGTTTGGGATCCAGCCCTGAGAGCGCTGTAAGATCCACCCCCGTGCAGGTTCCCAGGAGTGCATGCAGGAGCTGTATGGAATTTTATATAGGTATGGTTATCTTTTTTTTTTCTTTTTTTCTTAAATAAATAAACTTTTCTGTGCTTCTCAAACTTCCCTGACTTCACTGCTATCATGCTTCTGTCCCAAAACACATTAAAATCACAGCACACTTATCATCTCATTTTCACACATCTTCACTGCAGGGATGGGAATCATAGTCAAGCTCTTCGAAAGGGTATTTTACTGTTTAATTTAAAAATGAAGGCAATTAATCAACCCTTTAAAACCTTAGAATGAAAGCATCTGAAACTTTTTTAGTTTCCATTTTGCAACAGAAACAGCCTATGTCTAATACTTTAAAAAAAATATATATAACTAATTGCTTAATCTGAGGATAGCAGTCAGAAAACCCGAGATGGTTCCACATTTTACAGGATTTGTCTCTTTCCTTTCTGCAACGTCATGCTATTGTCAATCCTAATATACCCTGTGAGCCTGTAAATAATGTACAACATTTGACCCCTGTAGGACTGGATTTTTAAGGTTTTGTGTTGTTGGGTTTTTTTAATACATTTATGTCTCTTCTACATTTCCTGTCCAAGCTGGGAGGATGTAAACACAGCTGCCACCTTTCAGTATCTAGTGAGAATTTAGCACCAGAGCCTGTCTCAAGCACGGAGCCACAGGGATACTGGAGGTGCATTTCCCTGCATGTCACACAGCCTCGGCAAGCACAGTCCATGCTGAAAAAAGCCACTGGCAGAGATTATTTCTGCTGAATCTCCTCTGCCTCCCAGGAACTGGTTTTAGAAGAAAAATCTCTAGCTTTGCTGATGCAAAGAAAAATAAATATAGTATTTAATAAAATAAAAAGTTAAGGCCTCTTAGGACAGCGGTTGTCTTTAAAAAGTCAGTGCCAACAATATTCTGTATGCTGGGGCATACACTGATTAAAAAAAAAACAACCTACCATTTGATTTTCCTATTTTTAAAATCTGTTATCTTCTGGGAAGTTGTGTTCGTTGTTTTTCTTTGAAGTAGAGATGCTGAAATACTTATAGGTAGAGAAGATAAATAAGAAATTGCCCCCCCCAACCAAATAGTGTAGTTTGTCAACAGAAGTATTTAGACTGTATGTTCAGCAAACCAGTGCCATCACAAAGTGCTTTCCTTTTAAAGGACAGCTGTCTGTTCCTTTGTGGGCAGGAAAAAATAAAAGCTATACTGGAAACAGAAACTGTCACTCATTTCTTCACTTCTTACGGGAATACAAACATGTTTCATTCTGATGAATGCTTCACACGTTGAGGGCAGCCCATCTCCAGCCCGAATTACTCTTTCACAAGGAAGTCTCTCCCACAGACACAGAGCTTGAGCTGACAGAGAAAAATGGGACCTCACAAGAAAGGAACAAAGTCTTTTGAATAGAACAGAATTGTTCAGGTTGAAAAAGACCTCTGAGCTCATTCAGTCCAACCACTAACCCAGCACTGCCACTAAACTATGTTCCCAAGTGCCACATCTACGTGTCTTTTAAATACCTTTAGGGATGGTGACTCAACCACTGACTTGGGCAGCCTGTTCCTACACTTGACCACTCTTTCAGTAAAGAAATTTTTCCTATATCCAACCTAAACCTCCTCTGGCACAACTTGTGGCCATTTCCTCCCATCCCATCACTTGTAACTTGGGAGAAGAGACTGATTTCCCCACAGCTCCAGCATTCTTTCAGGTAGTTGTACACTGCTGGCTCATGTTCAGCCACTACTGACAAGCACCCCAGGTCCTTTCCAGCCACTGTGCCCTCAGCCTGGAGTGCTGCAGGGGATTGTTGTGACCCAAGGGCAGGACCTGGCATTTGGCCTTGGTGAACCTCACACAACTGGCCTCAGCCCACTGATCCAGACTGTCCAGATACCTCTGCAGAGCCTTCCCACCCTCCGGCAGATCAAAACTCCCACAAAACTCAGTGTCATCTGCAAACTGACTGAGGGTGACCTTGATCCCTCAATCCCCTTGTCCAGATCATCAATAAAGATACTGGCTGGACCTGATGCCCTGGCTGTCCTATATGTGCCATGTGATGACACTCAAGATGATCTGCTCCATGACCTTCTCCAGCACCAAGGCCTGGGTGACAGACCCGTGGTTCCCTGGATCCTCTTTCTGGTCTTTCTGGTAGATCCATGTGACATTTGCTGACCTCCACTTGGGACCTCCCCCTCAGCCAGGACTGCTGGTAAATGATGGAAAGAGGCTCAGTGAGCTTTTCGGCTCTCCCTTGGTACCCTTGGCTGGATCCCATCCAGCCCCACAGACTCGTGAGTGTCCAAGTGGTGTAGCAGGTCACTGACCATTTCCCCTTGGATTATGGGGGCTGCATTCTGCTCTCCACTTCTGGCTTCCAGCTCAGAGAGCTGCGTACCTGGAGAACAATTGGTCTTACTGAGGCAAAGAGGGCTCACAGACACTGCTTCCCCAATTCACCTCCTCCTGCAGCTCTGGTCCTAAGCAGAGGAGTTCCTCTTTCTTGGCCTCCACCTCCCACTGCTGTCATTGGGACTGGCCTCAGAGCAGTTCAGGAAACTAGAGCTGCTGGGCTCGGCATGTTATCTGGCCACATGAAAAACTGGACCTGTTGTGCTCCCCCAGAAATCAGGAAAAGTTAACTCCTACTTAGCTGTGGTAACTCAAGGAGCATTGTCTCTGTCTGCTGCCTCAGCCAAAGACACGGGGACGGACAGTGTGAGCGAGGGGGGTCAGTCTGCAGCAGTAAGGACACTTGCCACACAAAGGATGCAACTAAACAGGAAGCCAAAGTCAAACAAGCTCACGGCCTGATTCCAGAACAGCCCAAGCATCCTTTGTTCCTGCTGGCAAGACATGAGGGTGGTGAGTACCTTAAAAGCTACGGAGCCCTTTGCAGGACCAGGCCGAAACATGAACATCTACAGCAGAAAGCTGTTGTACTGTGTTGTTTTTGCTCACTGGGTGCGTGTTGCTTCAGTTGCTGTTCTAAAGGTCTTGCATGAGTTGTACTCCTAAAACACAGCAACAAATACGCTGTGCAAATGCTTTTTCTGAGTGAAGCCACATTGCGTCTCTCTTTCAGAAATGAATAAATAAAACGCAAATTGCATACTGAAACTATTCTGCTCCCTTCCAAATCCGCTGACTAGTCAAGCACAATCCTCAGGCACATCCCGACTCCCTCCTCCCAGCAACTCAGGGCTGCATTGCGCAGTGCCTGCTGCACGCCGGACAGCAGAGAGAGCAGGCTGGCTTGGTGCCTCTGAATATTTCTGCAATCCGCTCTGCGTTTCACACGTTTGCTCTCGCTCAGTGCACAGCTCCAGGTGGGTTATAAGGCGCTTTCTTCCGGAGCTGGCTGCTGCGCCGGCTCCTGCAGAGCTGAACCACGCAGGTTGTCCCTCGGGGCAGTCTCGGGTCCCACGGCACAACTCCCGTGCCTAAAGGATGCTCACTTGTGTGCGAGCCTGTGGAGCAGCTTGGCTCTCTTCCCCTCTGCCCAGAGTGGTGCAGACACTCCCAACCTTTCCCAGGAGCTACAAGACAATCAGGAGAAGAGCAGGCAACCTCAGAAGAGACAACACCGCTCTGCTGTTTCACCCTTCTCTACTCCTGCAGACTCAAGATGGCAAATCCCACCAGGCTGTGCATTTCACAGCATGGCCACAGTTCACCTCGGGAGCAGCCCACACCCAGTTTGGCTCTGAGACGGGGTGATTAGTCCACTCCCAGGAAGAGGCAAGCACCCAGGGCCGGGCTGCTGCTACTTGCCGCTACAATGCCTTCTTCCAGCCTGGCTCTGTGGATGCTGAGGCTGCCCTGTGCTCTGCCAGGGCTCTGCTGGAGCTCAGCACTGGGCAAGTCTGGGCCCGCTGCCACCTCACATTGCTGTGACAGCTTTGCATCAGACGAGCCCTTTGCGAGCATACCAACTGATCTTTCTGCTTTTTCAGGTGAGTAAGACTCTCATCCAGGCAAAGAGATTTCAGTTAGTGATACAAATCCACCTGGCAAGAACCAAAACACTACACAGTCCCAGCTGAACACCTGTATCTCCACAGGATGTTTTGTCTGCCCCACTCTTCATTCCTTTCTTGGGTTGGAAATGCAATTGCACTTTCTTCCTCATCTAGAAGTACCGTGACTGGGCAAACACTGGTGAGTGGGCGTATTCAAAAGGCAGTGCAGTCTGGAGTTGATGAATGAAGAATTTCCCTTCTCCAATTCCAAACCATACCAAAAACCCCATAAACAGGACTTTACATCATTAAGAAAGAACTGACAATTTAAAAGTGAATGTACAGCTTATTCACAGGGTGAGAAGGAAGGGAATCTTCCAACTGAATTTGCTTTACCTTGGTAATGATTGAGGCAGCAAAGCATTTTCTGTCATTACCTCTCTGTCCTTAGCCCCATTTCATCTTAAAAATAAATTAAGGAGCCAGAAAGCAGGAAGAAGACAAATGATAATTTTTTTACTCCTTGAGGAACTGGGGTGGTCCTACCACCATGACTGTGACCGTTGGTTTGTTCATCCATCCATCTGTCCCGCAGCACGAGAGTTGAGGTTTTCTAGAGTTTGTGTTCTCAGTCCTGCTCTGAGCTGGCAGGGCAGAAAGCCGACCCGGAGTGCTAGCGGCTGCTGTTCTTAATCGCTTCCTTTGCTGCAATGATCAGAGGAGTGAGGCTGGAGAGGGGCTTGGCTAATTTTAAAAATGGATGCTGCCCAAAGGGAAAGAAAAAGAAAGGAACCATTACTTTCCAAACTCAGTTTCTCACAGGCTCACGTAGGATTCTTCTGGTTACCAGAAATACACAGAAATAGGACCGAGGGGACTGTCTGCCCCTCTGCCTTCCTTGGACCTTGATATCACAGGCAAACACGGCCCACAATCCTAATAATCCATTTATCCAGGTGTCTTCAGCTTGCTGGGATTTTTGCCCTTTCAGAGCTCTGGGAATGCTGCTTGTGGGTTTCATTGGGTTCCTCCTCCACTAATACCATTTCAGGTCTCTGTACCTGGTATCACTGTAGTGCAGTTCTTTTGTCATCAGTTAAAACTCAGTGTACTCCCAAAGTACAAACAGGTCCACAGAAATGACCAGGAGATGGAATATCCCTCATCTGAGGAAACGGCTGAGCGAGCTGGGGTTGTTCAGCCTGGCGAAGACCAGGCCTTGGGGAGATTTCACCTTGCAACTCTTCAATACTTTAAGGGAACTTGTAAGAAAGTTGGGGACACGTTTTTAGCAGGGCCTGCTGCAACAGGACAAGAAGGAATGGCTTTCACAACTCAGAGAGGGTCAATTTAGATTTCATCTAATTAAGAAATTTTTTATGAGGAGAGTGGTGAAACACTGGCACAGGTTGCCCAGAGATGTTGTGCCCCATCTCTGGAAACGTTCGAGATCAGGTTGGACGGGGGTCTGAGCAGCCTGATCTAGTTTAAGACGTCCCTGCTCAGGGCAGTGGAGTCAGACTAGATGACCTTTAAAGGTCCCTTCCAACCCAAACCTTTCTAGGATTCTACTCACTAGTTTTCATTTGAAAAGCACCAAAACTGGAGATTAATGAGGGAGGGCCACCTGATGCCTCTATAAGCAAACTGGTACCTCGGGCAGCTGTTCCACCTGCAGCCACTTCCCACCCTACCTGCAGAAGTTCCTTGGCAGACCCTCGCCTGTCCACATCCATCTCCAGGCAGCAGTTGAGGAAGTCTCGAAACACAGCAGAGAGTCGCTCAGGGTTCTGCAGCTCCGGTGTCCCATTTGTGGCTATCAGATACAGCGCCTAGAGAGAAAGGAAACGGTGTCACTCACACCCACAACTACTCACAAAGACACAAATTCTTAAGCTCCCAGTCTCCAGTGGCAGCTTCTTCCTTGGCAGAGGGCTGGAGATGATTTTTCTACACCAACAAAAAGAAAACTCCTTATGCAGTCACAGCTATTCCAACATCAAAATGATCTTCCCTTGACAGCTGACTCCATTGGCTGACCTAGTTAGTAGGAACTACATCAGCAAAAGCACATTTTGCTTCTCCAAGTATTGACACCAGCTTTACAAACCGCTTTTAAAGCATCAGTGTGGTCTAAATATATTGTTTCAAAGGATTATTACATAAAATGCATCTCTGCAGTGCTCAGTGGTCCCTAAAGTACAGCTTCCATAAAACAAAAGTCATCAAGTTTTTTGCTCCGTTCTTGATAAAAAATGTCTACTGGATGAAAAGAAAAGAAATCCATCTGCTTATTGTTTGGATAAGGAAGCAGAAACATTTGGGGCCTCATGTTCAGCAGAGATACGTTAAGTTGCATGCAGAAATATATTATGATGAAAAGGCATAATTGGGTAGACAGGAGCCCGCAACTACGTCCTTCAGCAGTCTCTAAATTCCAGATCAGCTCCACCTATGTGGTAGAAGAAAAACTTTTAATGGTCTCATCAGAAAAAGGAGTAATGCCATCCCTGTGGCAACCCTCTGCTAATTCTGATACTCACGTAAATGCATTAATGATGTTCCCATCCCAGAAACTGCCAGGCAAGAAACAGGAGGTTTGGGTGGGTGGGTCACTGAAAGCTCAGGTTTGTCATTGAAAGCTCAGTCTTGTCATTCAGAGATACAATTCCCAAAAAGTTCAAAAACTGCATGTCAAATTTCAAGCATCACTGAAGGCCAAAATGGCAAGTTTCTGCACTGGCACATGTCACTTCTCTTCTGAGATTCTCCCAGTGATGCAATCAAAGCTACAGAGACGCTGATGTGCTCCAGCAACATCTTTAGAAGTGGGCTTCATACAACTAGTTCAAGCTGATGGGATTTTATGTCATGGAAGACAAAGTATGGCACAGATTAGAAAGACAGTGGTATCTGATAGTATTTCACCTTACCCTGAGAGGATTTTCGTTAAGGTAGGGAGGTTCTCCTTCCACCATTTCTATTGCCATGATCCCAAGTGACCAGATGTCCACCTTGGGGCCATATGCTTTTCTTGTTACAACTTCTGGTGCCATCCAGTAAGGAGTCCCCACCATGGTGCTCCGTTTACTCTGCTCAGGGGTGATCTGAGCACAGAAGCCAAAATCAGCTGAGGAGAAAAACAAATACTGTTAAAGCCAGCTCGAATTATGAAACCACGCAAAAGAATTCCCCACTCTAAGTCTGAGAATGCAGTGTTGAATCTAGCCATGCTCTCTTTCCTGAGGGCTGTAGCCAAGGAAATACAGAATTGGCCACTTAAACCCTCAAGTTTCATGCAGTGGCTTTTATTCGTTCACTTGAAGCTTAGATTGTAACTCCCTCCCCTCTGGAAGGGATGCACGCAAACCAAAGCCACTCCTGACACCCTGTTCCTCTCCAGACCTCTGCACATTGCAGCTGTGCTCTCAGCTTGCAGCAGGGCTCCGTGCCCTCCCACAAACACCACTTCTAGGGAACTGGCAGTCACTCAAAAGCAGCCCCACAGCACATCCTGGGAATGCTGCACTTGACCAAGAACACCTACTCAATTTGACAGATCCGTCCATCCCAAGAAGAATATTGTCACTTTTGATGTCTCTGTGGATCACTTGGTTGGAATGAAGGAAATCCAGGGCTTGCAAGCACTGATAGGGAAAAAAGAAATGTGAGAGTAAAAATTCATGATGTGATTTCATCACACAAGAAAGGAAATGGCTCGAAGAGATTTCCTTTCTAGGAGAGTGGTCAGTAATGGCAGAACATGGTCCTGTCAAGAGGAAGAGCTTGCTGTTTCAACACCATTAGAGTTGTATCTTTCTGAGTGAAGGTGTATCAGCTTTTGAAAGAGATAAGTCAATTGTTGCTACAAACTGTCCCCTGCAAACACAGACAGAATGACACAGCTGCAGTGGATGTGCTCCTTCTTCTCTGTATAGTAACAGCAACACAGAAACATCCTGCCCATGCAAACTGAAGCACAGGGGGGACCCCTCACCTCCCGACAGACAGCAGCTATCTGTCCTTCATCCATACACGTCTCGGTGACAACGTCGGTCAAGGAGCCTCCAGCCAAGTATTCCATCACCACCCAGAGCTCATCGCCGACAAGGTAGCTGAAAGGAGGAAACAGCGGTGTGGAGATGAATGCACAGAGCTAAATTACCTAATAATCGTAACTCTACAACTGATTTTGTAAAAGCAGACAGAATAAAATGAATAAAGGACATTCCTTCTAGGCTCCACAGTACTTGGAATCTGTACAGTCTAAATGAGAAAGGCACATCCATGAAAAAGGAGAAGTCTTATGTGGCAAGCAAGTGAAAAATGCAGTTCAGTAATGGCAAAGATAAATGTGCAATCAGGACACTTGCTACCAGCCGGTTCACCATCTTAACTTAAAATCCCACCATTAACTCCAGGAACAAGGCAACACAACTTCCAGAGTTACCCATGAAAGGAGGGCGTGCACCACTGAGGACAGAAGTTGGTCAAATTTTTGGAAAACTTGCAAAAAATACATTCAGAAACAGGAAAGAGAATTTAAAAACTGGCATATTAGGTGTTTCTGGAAACAAGAACCTAGTCTTCCTGGCATCCACGGCAATGGAAAATAGTAGGGAAGAGCCCAGGGGAAATAATTTTCACATAAGACATAGAAAAAAACAAACCCCAAACCAACATGGAGGTAGTGAACTGACAGGCTGTTGTTTCAGTACAATATGGCTGATCCAGGTTTTGAAAACAAGGCTTCAAACTATATATGCCAGAAAAGATGAATGGAGAGCCAATGCAATCTCCCCCCATCCACCGGAGATGAGCAGAGAAACAATAAAGAGCTCCATGTTCTGCCAGTGACCAGAGAGGGTTTTTAACCTTTGGCTTGACGTGTATAAACATTTACATGATAATACCAGAACTACTTACCTGTCTAAATAGTTAACAATATTGGGATTCTTATTTTCCCTCATGACCAGGATTTCATTGATAATTAGTTCCTTTTTGGGCTGCTGTTGGAGATTCATTTGCTTTATGGCCACCTAAAATGACATTGAAAACCAGTAACCTGAGAAGTCTGTTGACAAGATCAGGATAAACATGAAGTGAGCAATTATATGATGTTTGATTGTATCAGCAACTGCTGCTATTCTTGACTGCATAACAAAGTAAACACACACATACATTATGAATAAAATGCCATCCTAAAAAGATCATTAAGGTTCCACAACAAAAATACAATCCAAGTACTTCCTAACATCCTGAATTTTGATTTTGCTCCTGTAAAGACCATTCTTTAACACACTTGACGTTTGCAGTTATTGTCAAATTTTAAAAAGAAACTATCCATGCATTGGTATTTTATGGATATGCCCAGGGTTATTAGAAGGGCTTAAAGCTTTTAGACCCCTTGGAAACCCCATTCTAAAAACAATTAGCAAGTGCAGCACTGCAGGTGGACAAGGAACTACCAGTGAGATTCAGATCTGAGTCTTTGCTGACAGCCAGAAATGAAAATTCAGGAATCTGACGCTGAAGCCCCAAAGAGCAGTGGGATTCTCCAAGACACGACCTCGTCTGTTTATTACCAACACGACTGTAATGGGCTGTCACTGACACCAGACTGACACACAAATATATTCTTACCAGCTGCAGTATGACTGAAACACAAAAGTGAGTCCAAAATATGGCCTTCCTTAATTAGGTCTTGCATTATACTTTGAAAATCGAACACATAATGGAAAAGATGGTAAATAGTATTACTGTCCGAAACCGGGATTAAGGTAAGTTGGGGCTGAACAACGGCAGCTTGTTGATGCCTTAATTGATTTAGTAATTAAGACTGAGCTAGCGTGCCCTTCTCTGAAAGACACCGCTGCCCTCCTTTCTGGTAGTTAATATGGATGAAGTCTTTCCAAAATTAAGCAACATAGCAAAGCTATTTATTGGTCACTGCAAGAGGCAAATCTGCGGCCACCTTCCAGGTTCTCCCAAGGCTTCTCATTATGACAGATCTTTTGATTTCATAGGTTGTATTGCTAACCTGTCTGCGGCCACATGCACAGGCAGATTTTATGCTGTAGATATACAGAGCTGAATTGTATATCAAGACCAACATTCTCTTGCAAAAGCACAACTTCATGGACTCTGGGGAACAGAGATGGAGCAATTTCTAAACCAATACATTTATACTGGCACTAAAAATTATCTACTTTTTATCAGCACAGAAGCTTGCTGGGATTTCTTAACAGATTTCTCTCCATTAAAAAAGCTATTCAGGGATTATGTAACATGGTACCAGGGTGGGATCAACAACACTGCAGAGAGCACCAACCTGCTCTGAAGGCAGAGTAAGTAAATCTCTTACAATTGGCCTTAAAAGCTACGGGTGAAGCGTCCAGCCCAGCACAGAGAGCACCACAGCTCTAGGAATTCACAGGCACCTTTTCAGGCGTTTCTCAACACCTCAGTTCGTGTTGCTGGGAAGCATAAGGCCATGGTAAGCGTTCAGTTCCTGAGGCACAGAACCACCTGCCCTTAAAGAGCTTGCACTGAAAAGCTGGAGACAGAGGATGGATTTTGCCAGCTGACACTAGTACGTGGTTCAGAGGAACAGCTTTGCAGGAAAGATCCAGCGGCCCCCCCAGAGCTCCAGCCACAGCTCAGACCAGAGGGGAAACCACTCAGCAGCTACACAATCTGCTGGGACTTTTGACACTCACCTCTTGTCCTGTGGCGATGTCAATTGCTGTATAAACAGTTCCTGAAGCCCTAGAAACAAAACAGCAGCAAAGAACTGAGAACAGGTTTAGTTCCTGGGAGCAAAAGCCAGCCCAGACAGGAGATCTCTGCTGCCTGGAGTGTTTCTAAAATACTTGGGTTCACTGACTCTTCAGCCAAGAGCACAGCAGCACACCAGCCCTCAGCCACACAGGGTGTCCAAGAGAAAACTGAGGTCCCACACGTAGAAAAAGGGATGGTGCAAACCCCCAACGTACTATTTTAGCTCAAAACCTAAGGGGGAGGTGACTACAAAAACTGGAATGTAATAGATTTAAATATTTTCCGTTTTGCCTTATTGTAGTTAGGGGTTTTTTTCCCTTTTTCTCTTTGTGTGTCTGTGGGTGTGTTTTTAACACAAAACGCAGCACACAGTCCAGTTGGGCCTTCTCACACCTCTTATCTGAATCCATCTGGCCAACTCGGGTAATACCACACACTCATTCTGAGCACTCTGAACACGTGACAGCCATTTGAGGAAAGGCTCTGAACACAGCTTTCTCCAGCATGCAAGGCAACAGTCCTCCAGCCTTCCTGCGAGGTCACAGCTAGAGCAGGTTAGGGCATCGCCTCTTTCACACACAAATGGAGGAGGATTCAGAACAGAGGATCCTTAGACAGCTTCTCTGTGTGTGAAGAACCATCAGCAGCTGCTTCTGCTAGGTGCACCAGACACGTGAAGGACTCTTCATGGTGTTCATGTTTTGCTTCTGCGGCACACACAGGTGTCGTAGAGCCATCAGAAATACATGGCATGCTCACCTGCAGACTAAGTGTGGTTTGCCATCTGCCTCTCACTCAAAGATGTTCTTCCCCTCTAATGATCTGAAGGACTGGAAAGGCCCCAGTCAGAAGAAATCCCCTTGGGTTTCAAAGCAACTGGGGCCTTGTAAATCTTTCTTTCTAAAGGGCTTCTTTCTGAGCTAAACCACAGCTTTACACTGCCATCATTTAAAAAGCCCATGTCTGCAGGAGCAGTGAGGCAAAGGAGAGCCAGGGTGGGAATTCTCTGTAGCCAATGTCCCACTGACTGACAGTGCCAAAATCAGTTTGCTCCTTTTCACATGATCCCCTGGCTTATTTGTTTACCTGCAGGCTGAAATATTTCTGAAGCAGTTTAATTCAGCAGAGACCTTATGTCTGCATTGGGAACAATGCTCTCATTGGGCATGCTATGTATTCTTTTAATATAAAGGCAAATGCATTTTTCTATGACTAATTGACAAGATTAATCCAATTTGTTTTCATAAAAAGTCAACCACATTTGTTCAGAATTGCTAACATTGTGATGATTCTCCTGAGCAAAGTCCTATTAAGCTTTATTTCAAAACAGCTCCTGAAATTAGGATGTTTTTGGGATGCTCCACACCACCTGTGAGGAGTTTAGATAAAGGTAATTCAAGTGAATCTGTGAATTAATTGCAAGGGCTCTCCAATTCTGCATCACAGACTTTTACTTCTAAGTAACTGATTTCTGGTTTGTAACTTATAATGGGTTCTGCAATACCTTGGGTTTACTGCAGTTAGACAAGTGCCAGGGCTCACCATTAGATCTGTGTCACTGTGATGCAGTGAAGTACAAACCCAGGCTGCTCACAGCTCCATACTAATTTGTCTTGCTAGCAAGATCTAACACTGCTTAAGCAAACACAACCTCTTTATCAAGTGCTAGTTAACTAAGTTTCCTCTGGTGTCTGCAACATTTTTAGTCCTCAGCTGGAGAGAGATGACAAAACAGGGACTTAGCACTGACCTGTTTTGCAGCACAGGCCTGCAGACTACTCTTCACTGCAAAGTGGCTGTAAAACCATCACACTGTTTCTTAACTTGCCAGCTGTATGAAGCCATGAAGTGCTTTGTGCCAGTCAAGTTACATAAGGAGTCTCTCCCTACCTGCAGTTCTCTGAGCAGCCACACCTCTCCCTGCCTTACAGAGCTCTCATTTGCAGCTACTAAAACCTGCTGACTCCTAAGACTACTCCTTTGGCATAGCTGTGCCCAGCTCACGGCAGAGGTGGGCAGCTCTGGAACTGGCACCTGCATTAACTAAGCACATTAGCACCTTCTGAGGCAGTGCCTCAGAGCCCAGCCCTGCTGTGGACAGACACACTAATCTCAGCTGTGCAGCACTTCGGGAGCTCTTGAGCATCCTGTTTGATTACTTTCCTGATGATTTTTTTCTTTAGGCTCTTTCCCTATCACTGTGGTATTACAGGCATGAGCTGGTTACGGCAGCACATTCACTCCTCTCTAAGGAGGGCATGCAATCTTCGGGCTGTACTAAAAGCTGGAGGAAATCAATTTAGATACCCTTTTAGGTCAGATACTGGCCACTTGTCTTTCCACCAGCTGTCAAGGTACCTTTGTCCAAGCTCACTCCTAGGACTATAAAATACAAGACTGTGAGGGTGATGCTCACATTCTCACACTGACAGCAATAATCTGCTTCACACGCATGTTTATTCTGCTCTCACTTCTTCAGCTGACACTTCTCTTCTGAGAGATGGGAACAGCTCTAAGTGTCCACTGACATTTTACAAATGACAGTAAGAACCAAAGCCTTGGGCAGAAAGCATGCTGGAATTTGAGAAAGCGTTTTTATACAATGAATGGAGCAGAAACACCTTCCCACAAGGGCCCTACAAACCAGAGAGATCTAAGATAAAGCCCGCCAGAGAAAAAGAGCATGAGTGTGTCTGCCTTTCTGCAGAATGTATCCACTCCAGGTCAGCAGCAGCCTACCCTGAGCTCAAACCTCACAAACAGTTAAGGCAGAAAATTATCTCCTGATGCCAGTACACAGCTTGTGTCCTACACTGACAGCGGCGTGATTCTGGTGTCACACAGATGGTGCCAGCCCTCCTGGAACTGCAGCGCTGCCAAGGAAACTCTGACGGTGCAGGCAGGCCATATTTAAAATGCAAGTCAGATAGCCAATTTTGAGACAAGCTCTTTTGTTCTTGCCTCCTCACATAGGAAATAGTTCAAATCAATCCGCTTTACAGTAAGCAAAGCTGGGTTTCAAAAGAGAATAGACTGAGTGATTACTTTCAGTAAATGCCTAAAACCTGCAGGATCCACAAAGGACCTCCCATCAGGCAGATGATGCATTTTCCTCACAAGTGCATTGACACTGTGTCTACTACTGAATTTTTGCTTTTTACTACCGGTGACAGAAAAGAGAGTTTTTTATTTAATCTCTGGTTTCAGTTTCTAAGCTTTGTGGTTATAAGCCTGACCACTGAATGCCACTTTCAGCAAAATATTTGAAAGAAATGTTACTGTGAATTCTTATCTGAGTTGCTCTTTTAGGTAATAAAGTTTTTTAACCTTCCTAGAGCACAGTTTTATGCTTTTGAGACACACAAAAATTATTCCTCTGAAGGAAATAAGCAAACAAGTGCCACACACTTCAGGGACAAATCTTCCAGGGCCTGCTCCTTGCTGTAGACAAGATACTGCCAGTATCAAGTTGTCTCTGATGATGCTTTCTGACCACATTTGCAAATTCTGAGCAGTACTGAGAGACAGAAGGATCCAAACCCAGTGTCTGAACGTGTTTGGAGCTTGCCTGACTTCACGCTTGACATTACCCCAGCAAAACACCTGGCCTGTGGTTTTGCAAAAGGAACTGGCATTGGACTTACCCTTGGCCAATTTTTTCAAATCGAGTGTATTTCTTCTTAGGATCTCCCACGCTCACAATGCTCCCTGAAAGAGACAAAATGCAAGATGCTCACTTCAAAACGGAGATCCCACCTGCCAGCAGATCTGAAACGCAGCCCCAGTGTCTGGGGCTGTGAGCCCTTTGTAGTCAGCTGGGTAACAACACCACCACCACCAGAGGCAGCTCCGTAGCACAGATGGCCTCTGCAAAGACTGATTTTCTACAGTCCTTTGAAGGGCTACCTTGACAGGAAACTAAGCACATGGAGAAACATTCAGAGCAGACAGAGATCAGAAAATGCAAGTGTTTGTCCTCTACAAACATTAAGGAGAACTGGAAAAACAGTGCCCTTATTTTCTTGGGGATAAACACTCTGATTCAACAAAAGGTTTAATACTTTTGAAGATTAAATGCACCTTGGGTTGTGGAATAATTTTTTATGAAAAGGTGCCATTTCCAGAACAGGAAGAATACTGCAAAGTGTTTCCAGGAGAGGAGGAGATCTCAACCTTTCAGGAGTTTGCCAAAAGAATACCTTCACGCTTTTAAAGAACGGCATCTCATGTTATAACCAAGAATGGTGGTGTTTTAGATCTAGGACTCCCACCACTGATTACCTGGCTCAGTTCTGAAGACAACCTTGCTTGTGCTGTTTGGAGAACCACACTGCTTGTTTTTAACCTGACACGGATCAGTCACTAGCACTGGACTCTCCCTCTCAACACTGCACACACATTGTTCTTCACAAATCAGCACATCTGGGACAGGTAACAAAGGACAGTAATGCCCCTTGGGCGCTGGTGTGACACGGACAGCTGCCCAAATAAGATGCTGATCCTTTCACAAGTCCAGGTGATGCAGAGTACAGCCTAGACAAGGGGCTGCTCCCTCCCAGCAACTCCATGCTGAAGCAGAGGGATGGTCAAACTCCACAGGATGAGCAGCAGGTTTATGCCTTCTCATCTCACATCCCTTCTTCCAGTCAGCTAGAAGGGAGTCCCAGAGTCCTCTGGTCACGTTCTTTGCTACTAAAGAGTTATTCTGTAGTGAAGACCCACTCTAGAGAAGCAGAGTGAGCTATGTTTTATGGTATGTGTCTCAATGAGATGAAACTATGAAAAGTTAACCAGGTTCTGAAAACACTACACCCTCAGCTTGGGTTCCAGACAATCCAGTTCCTCTGACCCTTGCAGGGTGGCACAGCAGGGCAGGACCACTTCAGGCTACTTGAGACTGTGTTGGAATCTCAGGCCAGTGGGCAGGCTCTCACTGCCATCAGCACTGGGAACTGGCTGGCGTTCCTGGAGCGCTGGGTTAGGGGAGCGAGTACGGTGGGGCAAAGGAAACCTCTCCTCCTGCAGCTCCCATTAGCACTCTTGCCAAGGGCTGCAAAATTATTTTAGCGGGGAGTGCACCAGATGGTGTTGACGTCCTGTCTTCTCACCATGCTGGCAGGCTGGATTTCTGGCTAGGCATCCAGTCAGATGCCCATTTGGATGCTAAAGCCCTCTTCTCCAGAAAAATGGCCTTGACAGGGGAAAGAAGTGTTTGTTACTACTTCGAGTGAATGGTGCATCACCTAGTTTTGTTTTGGAAGCAGAGGTAAAAAAAAAAAGTATGTGTTTGTACTTGTGATACAGGGATACTGTCAGATCAGTAAAAAAAAATATGCTGTGGATCACTGGAAGTCTTCCCTTCTGAACTCATCTTCTTAGGCTATTTCCATGATGTAAGTTCCAAGGTAATTCTTTAGAAGTCACTTGCATCGAGCCATCACCTTAGACTTCATTGTTTGCATTTTAGCTAGGAAATTACTGGACGAGAAACAACAATATTGTTTCTCTAATTAAGCCTTCAGATTTGTTTGAGTCTATCAGATTTTGGCTCTTTCATCAGACACAAACACAATAACTTAATTACTGCTTTCTTTCCTTCCCGTTCAGAGACTCCCTACACCTCAGAATGGGCAAGAAGGCATCAAGCAGAGCGAGATTTAATTTTAGCTTTCGGTGGCGTGAGCTCCATGATGGGTGAGGGAGCCAGTCCGTCCCACACCAGACTGTCCCACACCCTGTGGCTCACAACCCCACGAGGCTCTGCAGCAGAAAACCAAACACTGCTGGAATCGTGTGCTCAACCTGGGCTGGACAACAGGAACAACACTGTTCTGTCTATCTGGCTAGGTGCTAGTTTCAGCAAATTAATGGAACTGTGTATCTATTAGAACAGATACCAGATGTTCACGGAAGTTCATTCATGTTAGAAAAGAATAAAGACTGAAGAAGAAAGATTTTGAAAAATCATTTTTCCAAATTTGCCAGTGATTTCACAGTTCAGATTTCTAAAATTTTTCCTCAGGAGTTGAGTAGCTGCTTTCCCAAGTTAGTTGTTTGTGGTTGGTTTCTTGTGCTTAAGCCAATGCACATCAAATACTGCAGCATTAAAATCAACAAAGTGATAGGTATGCAGCTCCTGCTCAGAGAAGCACTCCCTACTGTGGAGAAAAGATAAACATATCAGCTATTTCGATGTCTTTAATCACTTTCCTTTATCAAGTCCTAAATTAAGTGGATAAGAAAGAATTGGGCCAGTTCTGTTTCACAGATATCAGGAGAACATAGTCACGATTTCATTACAGACAGAATTTTGTTTGATCTTATCTCAATCCTACAGGCTTTACTCGCTAATAAAACTCTAAAAGCTCTAAAAGAACCCAAGTCATTTCAAGCAGAAAAGAATTATGAAAGCAATTTTAGATAAAAGAGGGCAGGGGACATCTTCCTGAAAGCAGCATAAAAAGAGTTGTGGGGGACGTAGGCAAGGTGGAGCGGTCATATGAGATAAAACAACATAGAACAAGCACAACACTCTTAAATACAATTAGTCCAGGACCCTAACAAAAAAGCATCACCCCATTTTCAGATAGCTTCATGAAAGCACAAAAAGGTTTTCATTGTCCACATCACAATTTGCCCAAAGCAGACCTTCAGACCTTGCTCACTTGGTATTAAATTGTTAAGAAAGAAAAAGCATGAAAGCATGTAACATTTCAAAGATATAACCCCCAACAACTCAAGGGCTCAGTCCTAACCTGGCATATCCAGAAGCCTGAATAAATGATGCACATACTTATGTTCATAATGCTGGGTACCTGCAGATCTCAGCCTGCCTCAAACATTTAGCATCAGCAGAAGAAGCAGAATTCCTCTCTCTATAAGCTGACATTCCTGTAGGGAACTATCTGCTCTGGAATTTATTTCACTGTGCCCTCAGCTGAAGCTATCAAACTTATGCCTTGGATACTCCCTAATGGCACTGAGATTCATGTCAGCCTGGTAATGGTGCAGAAAACTCTATGCAAGCAGCTGAGATCTCAGAGCTAAGGAAGGTCTCAGCCTCTGCAGTCACATCAGGCATCAGTGGCAAGGCAGGTATGACAAAAAGGTGGAGCACTGACAACCACTGCGAAGAAGCCATGGCCAGACTGCCTGTTATGAGCAGTTGCTCCCTTTAAAGACACATTATTGGCTTTCAGATCAGATACAAGGTGTAGATCAATCTGCTTTTTGTACTAACAGTTAATGGTAAACACAGAGCAAACTGGGATGTGTTCTGAACCCAGCCATTTATTATCAGGAACTTGGCACTGGCAGCTATTACATGAAAGAAGTGGATTAAATTGGTTGCACTGCAGAATCATGAAGGGCTTTATGTGTTTTCCTAGTGTATGATCTGCACAGGGCTTGGGGCCAATGCTTAAGAGTCTTAGTAATATTAATTGGCTGGGAATTAGCCATTAAAAACTGTCACCTATCTGAGGAATATACAGCAGATGCACCCTCGGTCAGCTTGCAAATGACAAGTTGGGCAGGAGCGCTGATCTGCTGGAGGGCAGGAAGGCTCTGCAGAGGGATCTGGACAGGCTGGATCAATGGGCTGAGGCCAGTTCCGTGAGGTAGGGAGCTGTAAATGACTCTGTGACACTAAAGTGAGGAGGAACATGTGGTACAGCTAATGCTGAGACATGCACACAACACACTGCTCTAGCAGACACGCAGTACACAAATACATACTCAGTTTCTCTAGGATCTCCTCATCTGTCATCTTGGATTTTTTTCGCTGCCGGTCTGTGTTTCTGTACAGAGTGTTTGTGTTTGAGTTTTCAGGCTGGGGAGTGGTGGCTTCTTTAGCTGGTGCTGGTGCAGCGGCAGGTTCAATTACAGAGCGTGTGTAGATCTGTGACAAAAAATGACCTCGTGACACAAAGGTGGCTGGCAGAAACCCCCCGAGATCACATTTTAAATGCAAACCCTTAGGAAGATGGTGACAGCCACATCCGGGGCTCTGAAACTGGTTTTTCTGTCCACTTCTCATACTGAATGGGCAAAAAATGAAAGATTAGAAGTTCATGGCCAGTTTCATGTTCAATTTTCATGGATTTTCTGAAATAGCCCATAGAGAGGGGCAGGTACCTACAAGGGACAGTGTGTCCTACGTATCCTTCCAGGATATTATGAACTATGTCCTTGGACCACTCTTTCCACAGACAGGGAGCCTGCACAGGTACAGTGGACCAACTGGCTCACTTTTACACCTGTAGCATCAAAGGACATGCTGCTACCTCTTATCAGATATGAAGAGAAAGTCACAGCCCCTGTCAGAATCCCAGGAAACTGACACCTAAATGTGGAAGTTCCAAACCGATTTTTCAGGTGTCAGTGGCTGGGGTGAAGTGCTGGGCCATGGCAGGAAGGACTTAAGCCCTCAGCATCTTCAGCCACGAACAGCAAGTGCTGCGTGACCAGAAACGTGCAGCTCTGCACTGCACCAAACACAGTGCTAACCAAAGCGGGCACTTACTGATTTTGTGTGTTCAGGGCGTGGTGCGATAACAGGTGGAGGTTCATTGTCATCTTCTTCCTCTTCATCATCTTCATCCTCTTCTTCAGACACAGAGGGAGCCAGAGGAGGTTCTGATGCTGTTTTTGTGCTCTGTGGACACAGTATTGTGAGTGACGGTCACCATTCTGGCACTTTGGAGCTTTGATAATTACACACAGTCTTCCAGAGATTAGAAGCCAACCTAGATATGCACGCGCTCCTATGGGCCTCAGTTCTAAGTTACACATAGCACAACACAGTTTAAAGGTATTTAAAGTTAAGTGAGTTGAACTCCAGCAGTCCCAGTTGCTGCTCAGAGGCAGGGAATTATATCATGTCATCCCAGATTTGCTGGTGAAACAAAAAAATCAAAATGTGCCCTGTGAAATGTTTACCAACTGCTTTACAGCTGGCTACAACAGGCCACTTAGAGAGCTGAAGCAAACAGAAGGCACCATTCTACATATTCACATCTCACTGGCACTCTCTTTAAGACGTCATCCCTTTGGTCCAGTAGAAATACCAGTAAGGGAAGTCCACAGCAAACAGGGAGATCTGAGCTGCTAACTTTGGAAAGCTGATGTGCTGACTGTCTCACTGCTGTCTGCTAGAAGAAAGCACCACAGCATCTGCCAAGGTGTCCATACCACTGGAAAAGCTATTGGGAAGGCTTACTGTGCTCTGGTGAACACCACACTTCCCCTGAAAAGTGTGTTTTATTAAAGATAAGGGAAGTGGCATCCATTGAAAATGTGAAGTGTGAATATTCAGAGATGGTTTTCATTTCATTATATGCAGACTGCTGTGTAATTGCAAACCTCACATGAAGTTAACACTTAAAAATAAAAGCCAAATCCCCATTCAGTCACTTGCCATTTAATGCACTAACAATAACCCTAATAAATTTGGTCCATACTAATGTGGATGTCACTTCTATATCTCCGGGATTGCTATTGCAATCCAGCACAAATCAGAGTGGATGGTTATTTAAAACTTTCTTTCAGTGGTTCCAGTGAGTTACATATCAATTATAATCTGATTTACATTCAGCTATATATCCAGCTGTACTAAGGAGAAATCATGAGATTTGATAGAAATGGGATTCTAAGTTGTTAAAACTAAATTAAAATGGGCTCATTAGACAGTGCTGCATATTGTTGTGAATTACATATTCCACCATGGCTAAAACCAGCAAGCAATATTCTGTCTGCAAAACCAGATTTTCACCTGTTTCAAAGCTCTGAAACAGAACTGAAAAACAGCCAGGGAAAGCTCACGGCTTGCTCCACAATTTTTAAATACCAGGAACACCAAAGGTTACTTTCCCACTCACCGAAGGATGGGCCTCTATGTATCCATGGGCGCTTTTATCTGCAAGGAGCAAGGGAAAATGAACCAGATACTGTTAGGAAACAAAACCTGCCTGTTGTGGGGAATCCCACAGAACAAGTCAACCCAAACAGAGGGCATTTTTCTTTCACATCATCCCTCCAGGAGCAACAGGTCTTTTTCATAGCAAGGAAGAGAACAGGAAAAAATTCTAGACTGTGTCCATCTTTCGCCTTGTTTGCCAGTAAACAAAACAACTAGAAATCTGATCAAGGAAAGGTAAATTGTTCCTTAACAATCAATGCTTCTGTTCCACCCAAGAGCTAAAGAGGTTTTTTTTCTCCTCTCTTTCATGTGTTTTATTTTTTTTAAATAAATTGCACGCATACATTCTCATGAGCTTGTTGACAACATTTCCCCAGAAAGGCTTTCCCAAAATCCTCCTTAGCCACAGCTGTTCTATTCTGACACAGCACAGGAACAGGTCCTGCGTTCAGGAGTACAAACTGTGTTAAAGTTGCATTTCATCATAAAGGGAATCACTGTTTTGCACACAGTAAGTGTCAAATTAGCCAAATCCTTTAATTGCAGAATTTAGGAAAAAAAAAAAAGACACTTTCCCTCAGTTCTGGAGGTAAGTGCACAGTTTTTAGAAGGCCTTCTGAGAAGCTTCCCCAGCCTGCGTTTTGGAAATTGCCTTGGCTGAACCATCAAACGGAGGAAATGACAGACTCCACTGGCACAGACAATCCCGAGGAGGGAAGAGTCCCTGCAGGTTACATTCCAAGTGCTGTCCACACCCCACCGGCTACAGACACCTCCTTTTTAGCTGAAGCTGTTAACAGGAGCTCTACCAAACTAATGGTATCCTAAAGACATTTTTGTTATAAAGTCTCAGTTAGTTCTAAAAACCAGCGACAAAAAGAAGTCACTGCTTCAATGACATTTCAGGGACAAAAGGAGAAACGGAATTCATTTTAGGACTATTCCATAACATGGCATTGGTTCAGGCTGCTTCTTGACTACTTCAATGTTGAAATTTGCTCTAACTCATTTTGAAGCCTGACCTCCCTTTTTCATAGGGAGATGTCAACTTACCTCCTGACGTAAAGCTCATGTATTTCTGGTTGTTAACTGTTTCTTTGGAATCATAAAATTTGAGAACATCTAGAACAGCCTGTGGGTTCTTCTTCTGCTCCAGTTTTGTTATGTTGGAGGTCTGTAATAGCCTGGCCCACTGCTCTGGAATGCCCTGTAGATGTCAAGTGGAGAGAAAGCGGGTTTGGAGTATGTAAAATCCACAGCCTCACAGATCTTTACCAAGATCCCATGCTCCCTGTAAGACTACTTGCAGAAATTTTGACTGACACCTTACAATTAAAATTAGATGCAATCATTCTCTTCTCTATCAACATTTAGCTAAAACCAGGACCCAACTTTAAAAAGAAAAGAAAGTAATGACTGTGAGAGGAAAAAAAGTGCATGAAACTCCTCTGGAAATCAACCCTGCTCTTCCATGGAATAATGATTTAAGGCTTAGCTTGTTTGCCTGGTGCTTCAGTGCAGACATAGCAAGACAGTTATTCCCTCTTGGTGGACAACACAGTGTCTTTTAGGAGCTTTACACTGGACTTCTCATGCTCAGGAATGCAAACACATTTTACTGAAATGATCATGGCTGTCTGATTAAAAGGTAAACCCCACCCTGATTCAATTAATTTTCAGCATACCAGGGAACACTGCAGGGTAAAGAATCTGCCTTTCAGCTCTCAAAATCATGACACTGAGGTGTCCCACTGCTGCAAAGAATGTCTCTAAGTTCTCTACTGCAATCATACAGAAACCAGGGACTCAGAAAACAGGCAGAGAGTGCCAAAGCCTTGGAGGAATCCTTGGACATCTTACGGGTGAGGGTGGCATCTGAAAATTGCTCCAATCACTGAAAGCCCCACCTCTACACTGAAATTCTATTTGTAAAACCTTGCTTTAGTTATCCAGGATAATTCCTTAAATTTGACAGCCTGTTCTTTCCCTGCTTTACTGCACAGGTGACAGGGGCCAGTGAATTGTAGGGTCCTCTGAAGGAAAAATGACACCTTAGGCTTGGCGCCACCCCGGTCTACTTTCATACAGCTTCTTCCTCAGAAGTTCTCCACAAAACAATGTGCGACGTGGGCCTCCAAAGTTTAGGATTGATGAAAAAAAGTGGGAAAAGCCAAGCAACAAATCTACTGCACACACATCAACCTGCTGCTGCAGTGCTATGACATCTCAAAGAAGCATTTGGGGCCTGTGACGCACCTCTGGGAGCTTCCCTGGGCACATCTGTGAGCCATAGAGATCTGGCTGTAATGGACGTAAATAAAGAAAGAAAAGAAAGTTAAAACAGAATGTGGGACAACTCAGAAGGTGGTGGTAGGAAGAGGAAACCAATGGGCCAAAATTGGCAAGTCCCATCTGAACTGGGAGTTATGAGGCGGATACCAAATAGATCAGGTGGTGGACAGGCTACAGGAAGGCAGGCTTAGGAAAACAGAAAAAACACAACCATTCCGAAGTTTGGAAGCATCATTCCCCCTCCTCTCGCTTTTAAACCAGTTTTTCTCTCCCTCATAAAAATACATTCCTGAGAATTAATGGCAAGTGACTGGAAAAATTACCTGTGATTTCCATCCTCAAGTGAAAAAGACAAAAAAAAAAAAAAAAAGAGAAAACGATCTGGGCTTTTGCTGTTTGCCTGGTTTCGAAGCCAGGTTAACAATTTTGAATGGCGCTATACACGTTTTGTCCGAGCCTGGGGGTTGTGCAGCCCCGAGATCACCACTGGCCAGAGCACGAGTGCACAAAGTGCAGTGGAGAGAGCAGCCAGTCACATTGTGACACCTGGGAGGTTGTGTATTGCCACAACTCAAACAACGTATGTGTGTCACATGCAAAATCAGGACAATTGCAAAGAAATGCTTCCTTAAATTAGGAATGGGCAACTTCTTTGGACCTACAGCCACAACTTTACCCACTTACTAATGTCGTATTATCTTGAAGCTTTAAAAGTTTGGTGAGTGATCACATTTTCTTCTAGACTGGGGATGAGGAAATGGCTTCAAACATGCATGCCTTACAAAAGACACACTCCAAAGCCCTGCTAACCCCACTGTCCTCCACTGAGAAAATGCAGCTGTTTCTTCAAATAAAGGAACATAAAGCTCTAGCAGCATGCTCCCACCCAACAGTTTCCAACCAATTTTATTCTCCGCTTTAAAAGCCCTACTTCTTAGCAAATGTGGTTGCTCCAAGCACAGTGAAATGGAGACATAGCATCTGTTCATGATGGACAGCACAGCTTGGTGCTCAAGCCTGAAAGCCAGAACTCAGGAGCCCATGCAACTGTGCATTGAGATGCAGCTAACAACAGTCAGGGGATGCAGCTGGAGGTGATGATTTGGTGTCAGAAAATGGCCCAAGGGGTTGCACATAACCAGGAGAGCAGGCACTGTTGGCATGACAGCTGCAATAATCAGAAAAAACCCCCCACCAACCCATATATTTGCACATTTATTGAACACTTCCATGGCACTTCCAAACTTTTGAAAGAGACAGACAGCATGATCACTAGACAGTGGGAATATCTGTAATGACATGGCTAGTGGCAGTCCCTTCAGCAGGACCTACTTACCACGTGACTACCCAGCTGATACACAGGTTCTGTCAGGGTTGGGACAAATCAAACATGCCTAATGTAATGTGTAACATAATGCCTGCATCTGGCATTAGCTGGGACTGACAGCTAGTTCTTACTGATGCAAAAATTCCCTTGCTCTCACTGATGTTTGCATCCACAGTCACCTGTGCCTTTGGTTAGTTTTGAATTGGTGAGAGCCTTCTCAGACTGCAGCACTGCATTTCCACAGCAACAAGTGTTATTGTAGAAATACTGTGTAATTGCAAAGTAGCAGCTCTCTAGTGTCCACTGTTCAGAAAGGGGAAAAGATATTACAAAGAAACTGTGCTACAGCAACACAGCTGGACATATTTAGCCACGTAGAATTGCTTTGCTCTATAAAAAGCCAGGGCCTGTGTTGGCGGCATCTGACACCAGAATAAAGAAATAAATAAAAGAAATTAAAAAGCAAAAATATCTGATGCTAGAGCAAAAAGCTCTGATGCTGTCATCCTGTTTTGACACACAGGATGATAATAACAACATTCAAAATGATCCAAACTGTGATCCCTGAAATACTGATCGAGTGTGTTTGTGCTTAGAACTGAAGTGTGCTAAGCTTGACATCCCTCCTTTTTGTTCCAGCTGGCAGGGACATGAACCAACTGGGACCCTCAGCACCACCCAGACCGTGGAGAACACAGTCATGACCTATCGTGTTTGCACAGAGCCAGAAGGAAAAAGTCTGAAGCACAGGTTGGAAGCAAAGGCAGAAAGCTGGAAGGAAGAGCAGATACAGAGTAAGAGCAGCTGAACATTCAGTGGGGAGAGAAGGGAAGGTGGGAAGGCAAAGATAGACAGGAAGAAGTGATGTAAACACAAAAGGGAGAAGACAAAACAGAAAGTAACATGATATATAAGGAGAATGGCCCTGAAGACTAACCTGAGCAGTAATGTGGCTACAGGGAGAGAGAGAGAGTTGAAAAAATAGGGAAAAGCCAGGACAGACAGCAGGGAAAACACAATTTTAAAAGCTTTATGCTAGGTTTCTGATCAAAAATGACCACATCTGGGCTTTTTAAATCAGCATTTAGTCAAGCCCTAGGGTTTGGCATAGAATAAATTTTGAAGTAAGATTTTATAAGTGACATCTATTTTAAAAAGGCTAATTAACTAGTCCACTTATTTTAAATGTAGCTGTATTTCCTAATTACTAAGGATAATTCAATTTCATTACTCCTTTGAAGACATGCTGTCATTAAATGTGCCCTTTTCTCTTCTACTGTTATTACTACTGTTGCTACTGCCACTGCAGGATACAGAAAGTTTCCAGCTTTGTGAAATGTCTTTGCGGGAAAAAAAGGTGGCAATCAAAGTAAAAAATTATGAAGAAATCATATTTAGGGTTCAAATTCTGAAAAGTGGCCATCCTTTGTCCAGGCAAATGATTTGTCCCATCCTGTTTGGTGTATGCAGCCAGTCAGCACTACCACAGGTCACAGTCTGACACACGGTGATTGCACAGTCTGCCCACTCAGCTCACAGGGCACTACAGAAGGCACAGGGAGTTGCTGATGCTTCCTCTCACCTCCACAGCTCAACCAAACAGAAGCTCACTGCCTTCCCAGCTTTAAGGGTTAATGGTTTCAGCATCTAACTAGTAGCCTGAGAAAAAATGCTCTGAAGCCCCTTGCACACTTGAGGGAGCTTCTATCAGACTCATTTCTCCCAACACTTCATGCACTTTGTCGAGATACAAGTAGCAAAAGCTGGCAGCTACTTTATTAATACACAAAGAAATGTTGCCTGATCACCTCATCTATAAACACATTTTGAAGGATATTAAATTACAGTGAACGGACTTGATAATGCTGCTGCTTTCTGGGTATCTCCAAGGGCTGCCTGCAGAGCACCTTGCACTTTGAGGCTGGCTGTCTACTACATACGTGTGTGGGGGCTTTTTATGCTTTTCCAAAGACACTGAAACACCAACCCTTGTAGCAGCTTGGGGGACTGGTAAAAGCATACACCTACGTCCTTCCTAGTTTTCATTTTCCACAGACACTCTGCTGACAATCCTTGGAGGGAAAAAAAAAAGTAGCCTGAATCACAAGTTAAACACTCCAAATCCTAAGCCTAACAAATAAAAGTATTTTTCTTCACAGCCTCAGTGCTGTCATCTGATGTTTCTGGCAATAGGAGGCTATTTTACCATCAAGAAACTAGAAGTTCTGGTAAGCATGAAATACAGCAGCTACTTACTGTGAATTCTCCAGTGACGGCATCAAATCCCACATGAATGGTGTGTTCAAAGTCTGAAGGAAGAGAGATCTCAGGACGTTCTTTCTCTTTCTTCTTGTTGGCTAGAGGCAAAACGTTAACAAGCACTTACTTTCTGTACAGCTTTTCACTTAAAACTTCTCACAATCAGGTGCACTCAAAATAGTATTTTATAAGTGAAAACCAAACCAATTAACATGCATCTAACTTGACAAACAGATCCAAGCTAACACAACACCAGCCTGTCGACTCCTGTTGGGGAAGGTCTAGAAGGTGTTATTTCATTTTTCTTTCAGCCTGTGTAAAGGCTGCTCATGAAGTAGCCTTCTTAGGCTATCTCTAGCCATTATGATTTCTATTATCAGTTCTTTTTTTTTCATTAAGTTGTCATATCTAGCAACTAACTCCTGTTTGACTTCACTCTGTGGGTTTCTGTGGAAGTAAATCACACAGGACACTCAGGTGTGTGTATCTTTTTTTCTCCAACATGGTTTGACTCCATTTCAAAATCAGTCATATTAGAGAGGAGAGGTTTCTAAGACAACTGGGTTCCTACAGGTTCTGTGAAAACTGGCAGCTCTGGAGGTGACTCCTCTCCCAAGTAAAAGGCTGAGACAGCAGCTCTGCATAAGAAAACAGAATCTGCCAGAAACAGGATCCCATAAATGCCGCTGGAAAACCTTCATTTAAGCTCTCAATTAACTACGACAGATAATCATAAAACGCAGGCTTTGTTAGTGTCCAGAAATCTGTAGTTTTTAAATCACTCCACCAGTAGTCCCAGAGTGTGGAGTTTCTTACTGAAGCAGACAGACCTGGAAGTCAGTCAACCTACATATGCTTCTCATCTCCCTCTCTCTTTACCACCTTTTGAAAGTAACGTGGTCATCCACCACCTGCACTTCTGACTGCTGACAAGTGTCACTTCAGCCCAGTTTTATTGACCCTGATAAAGAATGAGTGGAATAAAGGCTGACAGAAGCTGCCTTCACTTTCCTTCAGTGTTTTAGTATGATGTTTGCCAGCTCTGTAAGCTCACCCAGGGGTCTAATCCAAAGGCTGAACTGACTGTGTACCAGCACCCCCCCCAGCCCAGCTCTGTCTTTGGTCACAGACAGTACCTCCACAAGACCTGTCTTGGCACATCTTTTTTACTTTGCCTTACAGCCTTCTTTAGGTGGAAGATACTCTGCTCTTCATCTAGAGTATTTCGAGTGTTTCTAATACTTTCTGTGCATTGCTGCATTTATCCTCATTAAATAATTGTCACATTTTGTCTGTACTGCGCGTCCCTACACAATGTTCATCGATGAAATATTTTCATTTAGCATTCAGTAAAGAAGGCAGCAATATATCAAATGCAAATGCAAAGGCTTTTTCCTTTCTTTTATCACTAAGATGATGATGTTCAATTTTCAGGAGAGATGTTGCCAGTTGAAAGATGTCATCTCTGTGTAGATAACAAAACTGGCTTCTCCTACCTCATCACTTGCAAGCAAATGCAGTGTAAATTAGATTTAATGAATTACCAAATTCAATTCAAAGCAACAGTCAAATCTAGAAGCAAAATAAGGGATTACAGAAAACATTCCATCAAAAGAAGCACTTGTCCATTCTAGGACTCTCCTGCTGGACAAGTGCTTCAGCTCATCCCCAAGATCTGGCTCGGCTCGTCTCCTTCATGGACCTCTGCCTACCAGAGTATGATACAACACCTATGGTCCAAATACTGATAAACTA
Organism: Sclerurus mexicanus; assembly: GCA_013396755.1. Lineage (NCBI taxonomy): Eukaryota > Metazoa > Chordata > Aves > Passeriformes > Furnariidae > Sclerurus > Sclerurus mexicanus. Next base: position 35,040 of record VWZF01001943.1, read on the forward strand.
TAAATGAAATACAGAATTAAACATCTCTTTACAACACCTTCACCCCTCCCCAGTCTGAAAACTTTGACACTTCTGTCTGGGCTCTGCAAATCAAATCCCTTCTATTTCACACACGCTGGCAAAATTATATAAGAAGGCATGACTTCTTTCAAGCACTCACTGACTGGACTCAAGGGGTTTGGACTGGACATGCTATCTGATTTCCCTGTCAGTGCCCCTGACAATACACTCCCCCTGCACAGCACTTAGCCAGGAGGGCCTCCACACTACCTCAGCACCTATTACAGATTAAAATAAACCAAGGAAAGATTGTTCTGTCTCCCACGGTCTGCATCACCATCATAATTATGTTAAAAGAGCAGTTATTTGGGAGAAAAATGTGACTCAGCTAAGTGGCAGCTTTTCTCCAGAGCTGGAGGAAGGGTTTGACCTCATGCTTATGCCATCCTGTTTGCTCACCTCTTCAGCTCATTCTGTTCCTTCCTCCAACCCCTCTCCCTTCCACTCTCACTCATGCCATCATCTCATTCTCCTTCCTGCTCTGCTCCTCCTGTCCCACCCCAATAGCCTTGTAATTTTCTTTCTCCTCCACTGATCTTTACCTCCTGGGTTTTCCTACTTCCCTCTTTTTTGTGTGTATTTTTTTTGTTGTTGTTTGGTTGGTTTTTTGGGTTTTTTTTTGTTTGTTTGGGGTTTTTTTTTGTTTGGTTGGTTTTTTTCCTGTACAGGAGGCAACCAGATGCCTAAAGGCCAAACTCCGCTCCCACCTGCAACCAGGTCTAAAGCAGCTTCAATGAAAGTGATATCATTCATCCAGTAACCTTAACACAGATGGACCTCTGCAGCTGAAAGAGTCATTTGAGCTGCAGTGGGTCAGCTTCCCTCTCATTTCTTTAGACCAAATGTTTCACAGTGCCTTCATGGTGCCACCAGTGCACACACAGTACGAATTTATTTCACAGAAATTACAGGTGGTTTTAATGAAAGAAGAACAAGGCTGTATCAAACAACTGGTAGAACACAAGTAATTTGTCTCTGCTCTCAATTCTGCTGAGGTAACAGCTCTGCCAAAAGGAAGCACTAATGCTGTGAACTCCACTGTGGCTCCCATCACCATCATTAGCTCTGAAGTAGGAAGGCCAATTTCACAGCTTCAGCACGGGCAGGTTCAGCTCCTCATTCCACAAGGATTGCCTTTGTGACACTGGAAACTCACTTCAACTGCCTACCTTGGCTTCCTGCCCTCAGGAAATGGGATACCTTACCCTGGAGATGGGAGAGAGAGGAGCATGATGTCAGGTGCTATGGGAAGGAGCAGGACACTACTGCCTACATGGCTTACTTCAACTGTAGATGCACAGATGAGCTGCACAGAGCCATTAGTGGCTTGCCAACATAAGTGTTCAAACCCGAACTGAAAATGCTGCACTCCAGCAGGGCAGCGACTGCAAAAGGTTCCTGGTGTCCAGGCACAGCAGTCCTGGCACACACCACCACCTTGGAGAGAATGCACCGTACCATACCCATCCCTGCATCCCTCCTGTCTGCTCAGCAAAGGAAAGACAACAAAGTTCCTGCAGGTTCAGAAACACCCTGTCATGGTGCTTTCTTCCCCTTCTGTTTACTTGTACCAGTGGTGAACTATTAATATAATGCTGTGCTGCTGCAAAGCACAGCACCAGGTGAGAGCAGCCGCATCAATCACCTTTATTAGCAGGAGTCTCAAAAATGTGTCACAGAGCCTGTGAAGCACGCGCAGACCAGCTGATACCCTGACCCACAAACCAACCCTGCAATGAAATCACCTCAAGGGGCTTGGCCAGTCAAGCTAAACTTGCTCCACTTATTATCTCACCCAACAAAATTAAGCTATAAATCTTACCTTACTTTTCCTCACAGTCACATTAAAAATCATGACACTTGTGTGTTTCCTAGGACTGTTCTGACTGGTAGTTAATTACGTTTTTAAGGTCAGTGATCATTTCCAGGAGGGATTGTTTCTGGATCTCCCCTTTTCTGCATGCATTTCACACAGCACCTCCTACTTAAGAAATGCTTCCTCAGAGAGGGATAATACCATCCTGCTAGCATTCTGGGGAAGAAGCGATCCAAGTCTTTCCAGGAATTAAACAAGCCGGGAGAGATTTTCATTTTGGCCTTTAAAAAGAATCAATTGAAAATTAATTTTGTTCCCAGAAGGGGACATTAAGGGGAACACTGCGCAGAGTGAACCGGCCAGGTCTGCCTGAGGAATGGGCCCATCCAGCCACAGTGTTCTCATGAGACAAGTTAGCAGGACTGTGGCTGAGGGCAGGAATGGGGCTGATACTGTGTCTTCTACTGCCTGTGAGGAGTTTTGAATGCTAGACTACCTCCAACTGCTCCACACAACTTGTGGAAAAGACTCACGAAGGGGGCAGCCGAGGAGCACAGGTGAGCTGGAGCTCCTTGCATAGTCCTGAGCTCTCCTTGGAGGGACAGAGATGCACACTGAAGGCAGAATCCCTCTTGAAATCCAGCTAGATTTCGTGCTGCTGACCACGACCTCTGAGCTCAGCATTTCAGCCAGTGTTCTGTGCACCTCACTGTATGCTTATCTAGACTGTACTTCATCAGTGTGTCTGTGAGGGTACTGTGAGAGGCTCTGCTGAACACCTTACTAAAGCAGAAGTAACAACCAGTGCTCTGCCTTCACCACTGAGCCTGTCACCTCAAGGTAAAAGGCTGTCAGTATAGCTCAGCATGAATTCCCCTCTGTAAATCCGTGCTGATTATTCCTATCACATTCTTATCCTTCATTTGTGTGGAAATGGTTTCCAGGAGGATTTGCTCTACTAGCTTCCCAAAGACTAAGGTGAGGCTGACTGGTCTGCAGTTCTCCAGATCCTCCTTCTTAAAGACAGACACGGCATTTGCTTGTTTCCATCATCAGGAACATCCCCCAGCCACCTCAGCCTTTCAAAGATGATCAAGAGTGGCCTTGCAGTGATATCAGCCAGCTCCCTCAGCACATGTGGGTGCAGCCCATCAATTCCTATGGCATTAGAGAAAAATAAGATCCCTTCTCTTAATTCTGTCAGTACGCTAACTCAAAACACACTGCTTTCTGCAAATGCATTTCAAAGAATGCAACTGAAAGGCTGTTTAAAAGACTCTCTTGCTGTAACCACACCTAGCAGGTTTTAAAGCAAGGTTTTAAAGAAAGAAAAGCCTTGCTCCTCTTCCTGGAATATAACTGCACTAAAAAAAGCCCCTCAAAGTGTCAGCATACTGCCCTCTCACTTCTGCAAAGGCATTTGCAAAAGTACACAACCTCATCTCTGTTTTTACTGCTAATGCAAAGCAAAATCCAAAGGAAAGGATTCTCCAGCTTAACTATAAAATTATTTTTAAAAGGTAAGTTGCATGATGTGTGCACATTTTAGTGGCTTTTCGGAGACAAGAAAGGAACTGACTGAACACCTCCTCTTTTGTAACATGTTTCTAGAGTAATTGGAACAGAAGGTACCACGGTCTGCAACTGAAACAGAAAGAAAACAGTGGCAGAAAGTAAAGACGACAAGCAACAACCACGAGAAAGCACAGAGATGGACCAGCCCTCAGCACTGCTGATACTTTACTTTTATCCCCTCCTCCTGGGAAGATGGAGCGCAGCCTGGCTTTCTTGTTCTTCTCCTCAGGGGCCATGGGAAGAGGTTTTGAGCTGTGGTTTAGTGCTGAAGAATCGCGGTTGTTGCTGTTCATTCTCAACGGTGGGGCTGGAGGTTTCTCTTCAATATCCAGACTATCGGACATCTTCAGCAGCCCTCACAGCCTCCTGCAAAGCAGAGCACAAAACACGCCTGTGAGGGGAGGATGCCATCCGGGAAAGCACAGGTGATCCTTCACAGAAAACCATGGTCCCCAGCATGTGTCTGGTCCCCAGGAGAGGGCTCTACCCACACAGCCCAACTGCCCAGGGAAAGCCCTGCTCTGGCAAGGAGGGACACAGCCCGCCCTCCTCCAGAAGCACGGACGCAGGCAGCAATGTGCTTCGTATCACCCAGGAACAGCGATAATTGTGCCAATCTAGTTTTCAAGTACAGACTAGCCTATTTACCTAGAGAACTACATGCTTTTGTAGATTTAGGTCAAACAGTTAATATTACTAATCTTTGAGATTTCCACCCTGAAATGCAGAAGGTTTTCTAGTAAGGAAGGTGGTGGGGGGGGGAACAGCCAGTGATGAAAACTACTGTAAGGTAACAGGGAGAAGCACGTGCTGTGCGTGTTATCCTGGTGAAGGCACAGCCCGTGACACCCAGGTATTTCTGCACAGAGATGGCTGATGGAGTTCTCAGCTTATGAAGCCCAGCAGAGACACCTGGACACGGCTCCCTGTCCCTCCAGCAATTCTCACAGACCAGGAGCTCATGCAAGAGAGGCTTTTATTTTCTCTTTATCCCACCTACAAATAGTTTTCCAGTGCCAAAATCAGGCTTTACTCCCGAGACTGTCAGCATGAGGCCGACCACAGGAGCACCAGGGCACATTTTCAGCTTGTTATCAAAAGCAAGGCGGTTATTCTGTGAAGTCCATTATAGGGCACAGTTTCAGCTGTCCCTCAGAATGGGACAACTGTATCTGTCACTGCATCTATTTGTAAACAATGCCAGTTTGCTGAAATAGGTCCTCCCATGGGATTTCGTTCCACAAAGAATACTATTAACGGTTTCTGGCCCAATTTGCCTATGATGTAATTATTTCCAAGATTTTGAAAGGAACACTATATTTTGTTCAGAGCTGTTTCAGGCTCAGTTTCAAGAACTGTACAAAGCTCTTTTATTCATTTCTAAACCAGAAAAAGAAAAGAGAGGGGAAGATAGCCTAAAAGGTTTAACGGTTGATATTAACTTTCTAAAGCCAGTCTAAATGAAGACTAAAGCAAACCATGAGACAATACACACCAAGAGACTTACAATTTATGGCTTTTCCTGATCAGAGCCCATCTGCTCTTCCATTCATTCTAACTTTGAGAATTTCCGTGTACCACTGCATCATGACAAAGAACATTCGCTAAGAACATAAGACTTCAGATTTTAAATGTTTTGTACTGATTCACTTCAGCCCCAACTCAGAGAAAGTCTGTAAAGAACGGAGGGTCAACAAGACGTATCCAGCTGAGAAAACTTTCAAGTTTGCATTGCAGAGAAATGTCAACAGCAGACAGCCCAAGTTAGACTCTACCTTGGGGCCAGGTTTTCCCATTCTATTAACAAGTCCTTGGTCCTGCTAGTCTAGTTCTGCATAGGGCAACTCCACCAAAAATCACCTTCTGTCTATTGGAAATTATTATAGCATATCCATATATTCAGTCAGTCAGATTCTGGTGTTCTCTTTTTTCTTTAGGCTCTATTTTTTTTGTTGTTTGAGGGGGTTTTTTGGAGGGAGGAGGTGGTTGGTTTGTTTGGTTTTTTTTTTTAAATAATCCTACCAATTCCTGAGCCCCAGAAATAATCTCTGCTACCTCATCCCTTTCATACACCTCTTGTTCATAGAGACATGAGTCTCTCCACTCAAAACACACACTGGTTTCATGAGTTTTTCCTACACCTCCTGACAGGCTCCCAGGCAACCTTGCTGTCTGTAGTGCTGTCTCAGCTCAACGTGCAAGGTGTTGATGTTTGCATTGTGTCCTCGAGAGAAACTTCCATTTCTAAGCTGCAGTAAGAATTCCAAAGTCTCTGAGTCCATGCTGATGCAAGTTTCTATGCAGTACTTCAAGAAGCACATAATCCTCCAAAGGCCTTCTCCCTAGAAGGTATTGAAAGCAAACCCCTCAACAAGTCAAGAACACCCTCCACTTCCCACCTGTATCAGAACCACAAATTCTGGAACAATGCTGAAGTAACACAGCCCAAGCCCAAAACCCACAGGATTCTGACTGAAGGGTACGGAACAGTTCCAAGGATTCTCTGCTAATGTCCCCTAGCCCTTGCAAGCTTGGGGAGCCAGCACAGCATTGGTTTACACTCCTGTCACAGTTTTTAGAGTTTTCCTGCAGCCCTGATTGTTAGAAAGTAAGTTTTCAAATGCAGAAGTGAGATTGCAGAATAATTCTGCAGTGGAGATGAGATGCTGACAAATCCTGCACACAGGCCTGTGGAACACTGTGCCCTGGTTCTGAGCACTGCAACAACGGAGCTGCTGGGGCACCTGATACCCCACCGAGGCTGTCAGCAGGCACAGCGTTGGGAAGAGGCCAGCCTGTGCTCACCAAGAGGATGGAGTGCACAATCAACAGGACTTTCCTCATCTCAGTCCTCAAGGATCCCATTAGTGCAACCAAGACAGTGCTGGCAACCCTTTTAAAAGAAATTTGTAAGACAAATGCATTTGTGCAACAAAGGGGACAGGTGACCAACAACTACCTACTTCCAGAGAAAATTCTTTTCAATGCCCATTGGCTTTAAGGAAGCATTAAAGAGACAGACTGTTGGACCAAAACAGAAGAGTGTATTTGAGTGTGTTAACTAGAGCTTCCAGCCAAGTGGCAAAAGCTAACATTAAATTCTCAGCCAGGTCCCTTGCTTCTACACAACTATTACAGGGTTACAGAAGATGATCCAACGGCCCTGCCCTTCCCCTCTACCTCTTCCAATCACCAGTTTTGTTAAGTGTGAAGACAAACACTGACTTTAAAAATATGGCATTTGGCTGCTCTATGACTCAATTCCCCCTTTGCAAAAGCTGGTCTTACAATATTTTTGAATCTAGTTCTTGCCAAGCTAGGGAGGAGAGGAAGGAAGGTATCTGCAGCATCCAAATGCCTTCAAAACAACACACACACACAAAATTTGTTCAATTCAGTTCAAGTTCAGAGCACAAACTCATGCTGGGCCTTGATCTCAGTAAGCTCTTCACCCCTGTGTATCTGGGGAACACTGTGGATGGATCTTGAATAGCTTTCTTAGGTCAGCCCTCTTCTTTCAAAGTCTGCAGCATTCAGACATGACTGGTTCCAATTAAAACTCAGTATCCTGTTTGCGGAGACACTGGTGTTCATTTTCAAAGCCTCAGAGATACTATTGCAGCTTGTGATGCAGCAAAACTGTCTCCAAGATCCCTTGACTGGAAGGAACCATGCCAATTTTCAGGCAGTAGCTTTGCAAATGTAACTTGAAGATGCAAGGCTCACTCTTTGTTTATAAATATACTTCCTGCAAAAAGATATTTATTACTTAGTTGTATGGGCCAAATTTTGCTCTCAGTGACACTCATCCATTTCCAAAAATCAATGGTGAAGTAACCGAGAAGGATTCTCTCTAGATATTGAGTAATGAGACACACTGTTTGTTAAGGTATTTATAGAGTACTTTGCAGCCCAGTTCAGACCTGTGTGTGCTTTTCTACATCTGCATGTTTACTTGCAGTTCCTTTAAAGAGCAGCCACTGAGTTGGACAGAACAGGAGCAATCACGGTTTCACTACTTTTGTGCAAGATGTTTACTATCTTCTCTGCAAAACTTGGTCAAGTTAAAATACAATACTGAGGCCTTTTTGGTGAAAAAAAAAGGGCCACATCCAGCATCAGCTGAAGCAGAGAGAACTCTGCCTGGGTGCTCGGGGTCCGTAACACCCCAGGGCAGTCTGTGCCCCGCTCCTTCCACCCGCGGGTGCTGGCAGACCATGGGTGGGTGTGTGGGGCTGGCTCTGCAGGCAGGGCAGAGGCACCCAGGGTGCCTTTGGCAGTAAAGACATCTTTTTCTGGGACCTCCCCCATGTGCACGTGTTGCAAACAGCCACTGCAATCCTTCTTTACATGACCCTGAAAAAAGGAAGCATTCACACCAACTACAGAAGGAATTATAACCTTAGAAACAAGAATGCTTCCCTTTCAAATACAACTGTCTCCAAGCACAATACAAACATTTGCCAATTAAACTTCCCCATTCCCCTCACAGGCAGGTAAACATACTTGGAGCTGAACAAATTATTCAAACTGAGTAATTTCTTTGATGAATATACTCTCTGTTCCTGTTTGCAAACACCCTGTAAGCGGCTTATGACTTCCGCCAATATATTAATTTATTCAGAAGTTATCCTCTGTACTTGCTACAAGTAACTTTTGGCCTCTGAATTAGCTGTTCACAAGAAGCTCTCTGTGTGCTGGGGATATTTTGAATTCAGGTTGTATCCAAGTAAAACTACCTGGGTCACAAGTATTTGGAATGGAAACATCCATTCTGAGATTGGATAAACAAGCTTCTGTTAGGAATTGTGGCATTAAGGGTTTTACGTAGTGACTTAGTAATACTGGTTCAAAATTCCTTCTTGACAGTGCACTTGCAGCAATAGTGTAAAAAGCCAAATACGGACGGGATGTTTGCGCAGTAGCTGTGAATTTAATAGTTTTGACTTAATATTTCTTCAAATTTAAATTACGTCCTTTGTCTGGACCTCCAGTCACTGTTAAATTGCTGAGATGGGAATGGTCTGAAACAGTGGAGCTTGTCACAACTGATGGAAATAACCCACAAACTATCTTCCCTCTCTGCTTAGTTTACATTTGACACCATTTCTCAGTTCATGGCCTTTGAGTATCCATCTCCCTTCTTCACAAGCATAGCCTACCTACCTAACTGCATTTCTCTCCACAGCCCTTCAGCTCTTTCCCTGCAAACTGCCAGTGCAACCACAGGCCACACTTTACAAAGAGCATCTGACTTTCATCTCCCAACACCCTTCAGCCCACCCGCTTTGCACTCCTCTTCCCACACACTGAAACTCGCTGCTGCTCTGCAGACTCCCAAGACCTCGTGCCCGCTCCCACTACAGGAGTCTCATGGCTCCTCAAACAGGTTCACTTTTCCAAGTGCAACAAGTACTGGGACTTGCCCAGGTTTTAACAGAGCACCTCTCGCTTCCCCTCTCCATACAAAGAAGTGGTTGTTCAGCTGTCGTCCCACAAAGCAAAACATGGAACTATTTTTGCTTAGTAAAACCAGTGATGTTTAAAGTTAGCTGTGTATTTAAGGGCTGTATGAGATAATGGGAACAAGGATGCTGACGCTTCAGCATTGCTGTGGGACACTGTGGAAGAAAAACTGGAGAGAATTCTTCTCCACCCTGCTAGGATGGGGCTGAGCCCTACAGAACACCCTTAGCCCAACACATTTTCTTTGTGGGTGTTTTCTGATCACATCAAAACAAACAAAACCCGTTCAAACTGTGCCCATGCTGGAGTCCTGGGCACTTACTAAACTACTTGAGCCTTGGGATGGTTATATGACCTGAGAGGGGAAGAAGTGTGTGTACAGAGGGTTTGGGACAGTGAAACAGCTTTCTCCATGAAATCTTCCCCAGGGATTCATTAATACACCTCATCAGAGCACAGCACAGAGAGGAAGTATATTCCTACAGGTTACATTAAGTGAGCAGCTTGCAACATCAGAAGATGGCCTGGAAAGCGGAAATTATTTTTGAGAGGAAAAGTGACAACTTCATTCAACAAAGGTATGGACACAGCATACCCTGATGATGCAGAAAAGCCAGCTGGACCACAGGGACACTTCTGCCACCCAGAGAGAGTGAAGAGAGAGCTTTCACCCTCCTGGCTGCCTTGGGAAGAGCCACAAGCACCTCCACCCACTCATACTCAATCCCAGACAGCTATATGGGTATTTTTGTCATATGTTTTTGAATCATGGTTTGAAACAAAAAGGTTGTGCTCTAAGCTACTGAATCTGGAAAGACACTGAGACTGACAGAGCAGTGAACACTCCAGAAGGAGTTAAAGGACACCACCGTCCTTTTTTATTTCTCTTAATGTAATGGGAAACACTTCACTGGGATAGATAAGAAACAATGAAAAAGTATCTAGAAAAGGCATTTATATGTAAGAGGAAAAAAAACCCCAAACCTTAACCACTCCCTGTTTGCTTTTTATTTACACAGCTGAAGGGCTCCACAAAGCTGAAAAGGATGTCTCAAAATCAACTGTGCCTCTCAAATATCCCACATTCCACAGGATTGTATCCCTTGCCCTTGTCTACATACGAAAAAGCCTGTGTGAAATGAAATGTGGATTTAAACCACTGCAGATAGACTGAAATAATTCCGCATATGGACTTTATTATTCCTAGTTGAGAGCTTAAGCCTCAGGTTCACTTTTGTTCTCTAGGAGGACTCAAATGTAAATGAAGAAAAGCTACTTATTGGAGACACCAACATCATGACTGCCAGACTAAAAATTTCAAGACCTTAATTCAGATTAAAAGCAGCCAAGACAAATGGTTTGAGTTCTAATTTGAGTTAGCAACCTGAAGTCAATCTTGAAGCACTGTCCAAGATAAGGTATGAGAAGCCAGACCCTACTGCAAGCTACTGACCATCAAAATGGACCAGTGTGACCCCAACTCACCTGATGGGCAGCAATCCCTTGGCCACAGGAAGGTTGTGTAACCCATGTTGTTGGACCTTTTCCAGGTTCAAGCTGAACACTTCTGGCTCACTTAGTTGACCAGTCAACCCACGCACAGAGTAAAAAGGTCTGTGCTCTTCAGATACTGCCTCTTTCTGGTACAAGAGAGCCTCATAGCAGTGTCTCAGTGGTGACTTAACCCAAGGGCTGCGATTGTATCAGTTCATCTAGTGAATGGCAAAGCCCCAAAGTGGCCCAGAACACCCAAACCTGGGCCCGCTGCTTACAGGCACACTTAGGAGTGCAGCAGATGTAAGCTTGTTCCCATCACTATTCTCTCTGATCTTGTAAACTTATCAAAGGAAGCCTCTTCTTGCTTGGACTTCCATAATACTTATATATGTACATAAAAGTCCTTGAATTTGTAATTTTTGAGCAGTTCTACTGAACTCCAGCTGATGCAGTAAGGCTGCTTTTAATAAACCACTTGGCATCTTGTCTATTATGTTTTTCATTTTGTTTGCATTAAAAATAAACAATCTAAGAAAGTTTGGAAGAAGAAAGAAGAGGAAGAAAGAATAAAGGACCAGTTTCCCTGTTCCTCGTATTCTCTGCAGGTGTCAGTGCTTTTTCTGCTCTTGCACAGTTTATTCTCTGCTTGACACACTCACAGAAGATGTGCCATGATAAACATGACCAGCTGAACGCCCAGCCTAGCCCCACTCCAACCCACACCAACAAAGCTCACCAAAGAAACTCCATGGCCCGTTTCCCTGCAATGGCTCCCATGGGCAGACCAAGAGCTGGTTTTGCCTCCAGACACCCGTGTGCAGCTCTCCAGGAAGGAAACAAGAGGGAGAGCACCCCACAACTGTGACTACACTCTGGGGAAGCACTGGCCTGTGCCCCACTAGACACATGCAGTCCAAGCCAACAACCCTCGTAGCCCTCTGGAAGAGACAAGGAAGCAGCAATATAATGCAGTAGTTGAAAGTCATAGACAGTGTTCATTTTCTAGCACCTTCCAGTCACCTTTTAGCTCATTTTGCCTTTGCAATCCTTAGCTGAGAAACTTGCTGTGGTAAACAACACTAAAGCCCTGTGTCAGATGAGGATGAATCCAACATTTAAAAGACTTAACTCAAGGCCAGACCAGGACTGGCAGGCAGAGTTGGGAGACAAGCTACACTCCAAGAGGGAGAAATAAAGAACAGGTAGTCCTCTGGATGTCTCCATCTCTGCTACTGGGGCTGGACCTCTAATGAGGAGAACATGGGATCGACTTGATGCCTCTAAATGCCACAAGCAGAGACAGAGACCAGTGCCATATGAGAAGATTTGCTGTACCCATCTTCCCATGGCATTATGGCATGTTTGGAAGGACACAGCCCCTGCCTCCAAGTAAGAAAAGGATGAAGCCTAGGCTGTCACATGCTTTTTACCTGGGAGGTGGATACCAGATTCTGCATCAGCTCTTTAGGGCACTAGGGCAGGAAGGCATTCATATCCCCACTCACTTCCTCAGGGACAACATTTTGCTTTTTATTCTTTGCCAGGCCTTTTATTTACAGCTGACTAACTTTATATATCTAATATTCACCTGCTACGTTAGTGATCTTATCGTGCGTAATGGCCTGTCTACCTTGGGGGTATTATGGATCTGCAGCAGTCAGGGGGGGAAATGGAGCAGTTGCTGTGTGCACTTATTTATTTCCAGTTGCCAGCTAGACCTTGGCTTCAGAGCAGCAGGATGGGAAGACTAGGAGAACAAATGTACAAATGCTATTCTTAAATAGGTCAGGGAGAAATGACACCTATGTGCAGAAAGCAAAACAAGATACACACACGAGGTCTGTTGTTTTCTCAGCTACCACAATGGCTGATATTTTTAAACTGCTTAAACAGGGACTCAGCATTTAATGCTTCAGCGCTCAAAAAATAATCTTCTGCTCCAGAGTAGTGGAGCACTGGAAATCCTTCTTGCCTGACTTCACATTACAACAGAGAAAACAGTTCACCATCCTCTTACAATCTAAATGAAAAAGTAAAGGTGTTTGGGGAACTATTCACAATTCCTCTGCACTTGCCCATAGCCTCCTGCAGAGAGTCTACAACTATCAGGCTAAAGGCACCGGGCTCAAAAAGCTCCCAAAGGTGGTGGCATCCAGGACACCCCACCCTCAGTTACTGCAAAGGAGAATGCTTGAGCCAGCAGAGAGCATTCTGGTTTTGGAAATCACAGTGTAACCATGCCACAAATCCTAGTTACAGCAACTGGTAGTAGTCTCACTTCTGGGCTTCATTCCTGTTTCCTGCAGATTTTCACTAGGGCAAACCACTGAGCTTCTCCCTACAACCACAGATACCTTGTCTGAAGAACCCGGGAGTGCATTCACAAGTCACTGATGCAAAAGGACTCTTTTTTTTTTTTTTTATAAGCAGAAAAGAGCCAAGCCAATTCTGTTCCCAACACATCAGAATCCCCCCCATCTCAAAGTCTCTGTCCAGAATATGCGGGGCTGCCTGCATCAGCTCCCAGGAAAGGGAAGCGTCTCATTGCTCAGCAGGTGTTTCTAAAGCAGCCTGAGGTCCCAAAGCAAATCCCTACAGAAGTACCAACTCCAAGAGCAGCAGCTGACACTAAGGCAATCTTGTATCAGGTCAAAGAAGGCACCAAAAATAAGAAGCCATCAAAAGGCACAGAAACAAGTAAACAAACAAACAAAAGCAAGGGAAAACATAAGAGGACAACAACAGGACCCAAAATAGATTCCTTGTGCCACACACACATCAGATTTATGACATAAAAGCTTTGCAAAATAACTTGTTCTTAAAACAGCCCATCAATATTTACTCTGCTGCTGGCTGAAGCCTACTACTGTCTGACACCCCTACTTTCTACTTACAGCAACTTCAGGCTGTAAGGAAAACTGATGCACGATAACTGAAGATTTTATGAGGCACAACAAGCAAAGCAGGCTGAGAAAGAAGCCGTATCCAGGGACAGAAGATGCCCAAGAAAACCTTAACAGCTCCTCCACCTGCCTTTATTTCCAGTTATTATGAAAAAAGGCCAAGGGCCTGGAGGTGCACTGCCTTCCCAGGCATAGACCCACAGGTGGGCAGTAGGACACAGAGCCTGGTGAGGCTGCAGGAGGGCACTGACACAGCCAGTGAGGAGGCAAATCCAGCTGCACTGACACAGCACTGTGCCTGAGCTGTGGGGTAAACACACATAGATTACTGTGCAGCTTCTCCTGAAAGTAAGCAACAAGTGTGAATGCAGTACCTGAGGACGCTCCTGTGGAAAGAAGGATCTCTGCAGTACAGCCTCAGCAGATAGACTCTCAACAGTAAGGCTCTGCACAAGCAGCTGCCAGCCATTCTACAGCTATGCTTGCTGCTGTGCCATTAAATCAAAGACAACTTTGATTCCAGTTGGATTGCAGAACCAGCTGCAGTGATAAGAGGCAATCTTAGACTAGAGAAATGCCACCAAACTTTGAAAACACAGAATAAAAAAGGTGTTCTGAGGTCAGTTGGCAAATACAAACGGTTGATAAAAAACCATCACAAAACCAAAGGCATTATCACTTTATCTTGACAGAAGCTGACAGACAGAACCATCCACTGCCTGGCAGCAGGTCCATGCAAACATGAAACAATAAACACACTGATAAAGAAATATTATAATTTCTGCAGAAACTTATGTCCCTACAAGGCCTTAAAAGAAAGAGGCTTTGATTAAAAAATCAGAACCAAAACAAAAAAGACCTCAGAACACACGGAACCAATTAAAAGCCACACTAACTAACAGGCCACAACAACTAACCACAATCTAAGAAACACTGTTGAGTGAAACTGTTCCCAGTGAGGTTGATTCCTGGCCCTGCATTTACCTCTGAGGCCTTTAAAGGAATTCTTAGAGCCAAAGATGCAGTGAGCACCTTGAGCTGGAGCAGCCCTGCAGACTCTGAACTCTGGGATTATCCGAGGCCATCTGCACACACTGCAGTGACAGGCAGTGCTCGGGGCCAAGCACCTCCATCCTGGGGCTTCCTCTGCAGCAGAGAGTGGGGTCAGGTCACCACAGCGACCCGGCCAGACACGGGTCCCACCCCAGATGAGAGGCTGCCCATCAGCCTGACCTCTCTCCTAAGCAGAGCAAGGCTGGAGGCAGCCACAGCCAGGAGCTGGGGACACAGCACAGCCCCCCAGCCTGTTCCTGGGCTGGAGACCTAGATCAGCCTTGTCTCTTCAGCCATGCAAAGGAGCTAGCATACAAAAAGTTGCTCTGCTACTACGGTGATTTTGTCAGCTCCTCCCTAACATGCAGCCTTAGGCAGATGCCTGCTTTCCCTTGCCCAGCCCTCAGGTACTGAAGTCCTACACAGCAGCTCACAGCAGCACCAAGATGCCTCAGCAGCAAGCCAAAGAAGAGCAAGTATGGAAAGTCAGCGCCCCACCCCATTTACCAGCTGATGCCTAACAGCTCATGAAATCCATTTGCTCAGACAGAAAAGGAGCCACCAGATACACTCCCTGGAACATGATATGTCCATCCACACCTTCCTAGTCACCAGTATTGTCTGGGTCACAAGCCAGGAGAAAGGACCATGAAAACAACTCCATGGAGGACTTCCAAGGGATAATTGCCCCTGTTCTTCAGAGAGTATCAGCCTTCAGCACTTCCTGGCTGATCACTAATGGCAGCAAAGACACACAGAAAGGGAAACTTTACAGAATGACATGTGCAGGTCCCAGTGAAAGAGAAGACGGGAGATTAACACACCAAATTATTACCCAGCTCTCATGGGAGACTCTGAGAGGTTTCAGCGGGCCAGATCACAAGAAAAACCCCAGCACCCTCTCTTTGCACAACTACTTGTCCTCATACAACAGCCAGCACTGTCCTCAAACCTATGTCAATGCACCATTACTGTGGCCCTGTCCTGGGTGAAATAAGTCAGAGCAACAGAAAGCATCTGCTTACACCCCAATCTTTCCAGCAGTGCTTGGCAGATTAGAGATCCACCCCAGCAGTGAGACACACAGACCTGAGCTAAGAGAAAGCTACAGCAGAAAACCAGCCTAAGATCTACTTGTGTAAATGTTCAGGGAGTTTTTTCCCCCCTTGTGATAAGTTTCAGAGGGAAACAAGAGCAGACTCTAGGAAAAGGCAGTGACCACTGATCCTGTTTGTTTAGTCTTTGGCATCCACTCTCTTTTAAGAGATGAAGGTTCTTTTGCAAAATTAGTAACTTCTTGTAGCTCAAACAGCTCTTAGTTGTCACGGGAAACAAAGTAAGACAATAAAACTTTACAGTGTACCAGCAGAATGAAAATATTTACCTTGCATTGAGCAAACTTTTCCCAAGGTGCAGGCACAACTGTAAACAGGAGGAAATGTTAAAAAGAAAAGACATGGTAGAAGCTGTTTGCAACTACACACCTCAAAGTCAGAAGGGATACGAAACTGGATCTCCTCTCTTCAGGAGTAAAGAAAATTGCCACAAAGAACCACAAATTATTTATTAAAGAGAGTATGATACCGTGGGGAAACAAAACAAGACCTAAAATAATCTAGATGTAGACGTTTCTATCAGGAGAAACCAGATAACAGTATAGGGAAGACAGCTCTCTCCTTTATCATCTTTAATTCAATTCTGCTTATCAGCATCGTCATTACAGCTGAAAGTGCAAAGACTTTAACACATTTCAAGTCTTATTCAATTCCCACCAAAGTATCTGAATAGATTCCAGTAATGTTGTATCAGATTTCTATGGGCCTTTCCAATCTGAGAGCTAAACACTCCTTTAAGAACTAAATGAATTCAGCTTCCTTGCCTTTGTGAGGGAAAGCCCTGGCTGCCTGCCCTTTCTCTGACTCAGACACACTTGGCCCAGCCATGAGAAGGGCTACGTTCCCTCTGCTCCCACCAAAGTCAAGGGCATCAGCACGCCCCAAACCAGGCTGCCTGCCACAGGGGCCAGAGCCAAGATGCCAGCCAGTAACTGCATAAACCCTGGGAGGAAAGAAAGTGTGAACGCAAAGCCCGTGGCTCAGAATGGGCAGCCCTGTATCATTTCCTGAGTATGCCAGGCACATGGAAGTCCTGCTGTACCAGTGGGCACGATTCTCCATCTCATCCTGGGACTTGCGAGTCTAATTTGGGCTGACGCAGAATGGTGCGCACTGAACGAGCCTCTGCTGCAAAATGTGGGCCATCACATCATGGTTTATTACTATTTCATTATCTTCAGATTCTGTTCCGCCTGCAACAGCTCCCAAATAAATTCAGTGTCTTACAGATCTTGTTCATGTGTTTGAAAATATTTTTCATCCATTATCTAGAAAATATTTATACAGAATTTATAACATTTTGTGCATCCAAAGAGTGATTTATCTCAGGGTTAAAAAGCCCTTCACCAGCTACAATTAAGTAAATCCCATGACACCATAGAGGTAAATGCCAGTAACAGCCATCCCTAATTTCAATAATCTCAAAGCACTTCTGGAGTAATCAGTGAATTCCTATTAGACAAATCACACACTTGTCTGCAGAGCCAGAATCCTGGGCTTTCCACTGCTGAAAGTCTCAGCCTATCATCCTAAATGCGAAAAGACACTCCAGGCAGACATTGCAGACTGTACACCACACAGCCTGTGCCACCCAGAGCTCACCCTCTGCATCAGAAGTTGGACACAGCTTACCTGAGCTACCCAGAGCAGACCCCAGTCTGCAAAGAGCTTACAAATTAGGAAATCAACACACAGAGATTAAATTATCACTCCAAATTGCCCCAATAATTCCATAGATGGAAAAATAATATAAATTAACAAACATGCCACCACCTGTCTCTGACATAGACCTCAGGAGCCCAAACTCTTCCTCCTGCTGCTGAGCATTCACTACTAGCTGTTGTGAGCTCTCCAGCCAAGAAATGCAACTGGAGTGCCCCTATTCTGTCCCCTGTACACAGAGCATCTAAAATACCAAGTCTATATTCTGAATTAAATTGTACAAAGCATCTCCTCTACTCCGGGGAATAGCAATCACTGTCAGCTGAAAACAATGACAGCAAAATCATCTTCTGCCCTAGTGTACTGCAGCACTTGCTAGCTCTCCACCAGCAGAACAGCCCAGTGCAGGTGTAGGTCTGTGGAAAGCCCACTTGATCATTCCTCTACCCTGAGCCATCAGGTGGTTTGCAGCACTAATTCTTATCTACCACACACCTCTCTTGCCCTTGGAAAGGTGTATACCCTCTGCTATGCTCACCGTCATATTCTGACATTCAAACACTTGCCTACAGCTCTAGGGACAGGTGTACCTGGTCACACTCTCACTGAATACTCTCCTCCTATGTGCATTGACCACATCCCCTCTGCATGTCTGCAGCCCCTGATCCCCTTCGGCTACATCACTTAGTGGCTCATTTCTTTCCAAAAATTAATTCTACTATTGACATCCCCACAGTTTCTCAGTGGAAGAGAAGGCCTTTTAGAAATACAGCCCTCAGTGCCCAAATCAAATCCAAAAATCGGAAGGACTTTTCCTGTCTCACCCCCCTGTGCAGGAGCACAGGAGGAGATGACAAGAATCTGATGTTTTCTTCTGCTCTGCAACTGACTTATCAAGGGGACTGCGGCCAATTGCATAATTACACTGTGCCTCAATTCTCTCATTTCTCAGTGGCTACAATTACTCTGTAACAAATCCCTGGTCAGCCGGGACTGATCCTGTACTTCAGATCCTGCCTCCCTGCAGGCACGGGCCGTGCTCCTGGGAAATCCAAGGTCTCTGACTGCAGCTGGTCATGAATTTTTCAGCAAGTTACATGTCAGTGGCTTGAAAAAGAATCTTTTCATGGGAAAATGCCACTGTTGTGGAAGGCTTCATCAGAAGGATGAAGCTCTGGACCAGACAGAGAGGGCAGAGCAATTCTGCTCCCTCAGACAGCAGCTGAAGACAGTGTAGGCTTCAGGCTGTGAACAGGAGAGGCAAACCTGGGCTCAAAGCAGGCACCAGCCTTGCAGGTGCAAGGCAGGGGATCCAGATTCCCCAGAACACTTTTTCCACTTCTCTGTGAAAACTTCTTAATAGCATCTCTTCCACTCCCACTCTTTTCTGAAAAGTTTTAAAAGATCTTAGTGCCAGGGAGATAGAGAAGAGAAAACCATTTCCTACGCAGCCCTACAACAGGGAGAGCTCAGGTTCCACCTCCCTGGAAGTGGTGCTGTGTATACAGTGACCAGGGTACCACGAGATGAGCTCTCCAGAATCTAAGGATGCCAGAATGTCCACTCAGCCTCCCTCCAACAAAGAATCAGCCTGCTGCCCAACTCCCAGGGATTCTGTGCAGATTATTAATTAATTAATGGCTGGTGAGCGCTTAGAAAAGGCAGAAGGTGAGGGACTGCTATCATTACCCAACATTATCACGGCTTTCTGACACACGTGCCACAGGCCACTTAGATCTATCCTTCCTATGAATCTGTGATGCTGGATTCTACACAAATAAATTCTTCCAAACACAACATGTGAGTTATAACAAGTGAATGATGATCTTGGCCTAGAACCTTTTAGGAGAGCTCTGGAGACGGGCATAGGGCCACACACTCTTGCAGAGGCAGCTGTGTGACAACGCTGTGCCCGTGGAAACTATTTGAAGCAGCCCTTCTGCCAAAAGCTACTGCTCACCCAGAGATGCTGGCAGAAAGGAAGATGTGTCTGTACTAAACCATTTCCATGTAGCATCTGCTGACTTAGCCTAAAGTGCCACCAAAGGGATTTGGGATAACTTTCCAACTCCACAGTGACAAAGGCTGAGGCAGATATTCTTTTGACTTGGCTCTAAGGACAGGAACTCCCACCAGAGGGTCTACACCACTCAAAGCAGGGGATTTGTAAGTGGAACAGTCAGGCTGCTGCCATTTTTCTGACAAGCCCAGAACTTCTTTACAGTAGCTAAAAGGGCTACAAGAGAGCTGGAGAGGGATGTTTTACAAGGACATGTAGTGATAAGAGAAGGGGGAATGGCTTAAAACTGACAGAGAGCAAGTTTAGATTATATATCAGGAAGAAATTCTTCCCTGTGAAGTTTAGGAGGCCCTGGCACAGGTTGCCCAGAGAAGCTGTGGATGTCCCACCTGTGGAAGTGTTCATGGCCAGGATGGATAGGACTTGGAGCAGTCTGGTCTAGTGGAAGGTGGCCCAGACCAAGGTAGGAGCATGGAACTAGACGATCTTTAAAGTCCTTTCCAACCCAAACTATTCTATGATTCTATGATGATTCCTCCTCCCACACAGACAGGAAAAAGTACCTTCATTTCTTTTTAGGACAAAAGACCAAAGAAACATCTACTCTGCAGCCAAAGCTGTGCTTGCAGTTCTGAAAGATGCTCCCAAGTTTGCTTTTCCAGCAGGCACCATCACACAAGACACAGCCATCCCCATCCACAAGTGCCCTGGTGAGCAGCTGGCCCATACTGACCTCCAAGGGGAAGCTGGAGAAGAGATGCACTCCCCTCTAGCTGCAGCATCACCATGTGCCCCAGAAGGGAACACTGCAGTTGTTCTCATCCTTCAGGAATTACACAACTCCACTCTTTACCTACCTATCCTCAGTAAAAAATCTGCTTTGATGACTTGCTGGCAACAGCTGTCAAAAATCCAGTTTATGTGCATGTATGTGCACACATCAGAAATTAGTGTTTATCACCCAGCTTTCTCACTAATCTCCTTTTTACCAAACCCTGTGGATGCAGGGTAATGTGACGTTAAAAGGCCTCAGGTAGATTGTCAGTGCAGGCAGTATGCAACAGCTCCATTTCTAGGTGTGCAATCACCTGCAGTTTCTGATAATGCACCTTCCCAAAGGCTTTGGCAAAATGTACGTTTGCATTGCAGAACATCAAGAGATAGTGAGGCAATAAATCCTCTCCATCCTGCCTTTCAAGAGATAAACGACTTGGCAAGTTGAGTGATAAAGAACTGATCTAATTACGTGTCATTAAGCTGCAGCTAATGCTGGTAGAGAATGGATAAGGGCCTGCTGGTTAGAAATGCTATCAAGGAAAATCTAAGATGTGGCATTAAGGCACACATTGAAAATAAACACATTTTGTGCTTTAGAAATACTTAATTCTATTCCAAGCCACCACCTCTTGTTTTACTTGGCATGAGCACTCTTCACCAAATAGCTTTATTCCATCAAGGATTTTATGAAGGAGTCAAAAAACAGCATCTACAAATGAAACAGAGCCTCCACATCCTCTTTGGCAAAAAAAAAGCTCGTCTCACTCTTCATTTAGAAAGGAATTCCAGCCTGATCAGAAAACACTGCCAGACCTCCCTGCATAGATCATTCACTCCTCATGCAAGGCCTCCACCTGAATCCATACCCAGACCTCCCCTGAAACAAAATTTCTGTGCTGAACATCTTATCCATAAACCTCTTGCCAACCATGACCAAAACCTCTTTCATTTGCTTTCGAAGAATATGATGGATTTCAGTAACACAGCAGAGAAATTACTGCCCATTTCGGGTGCACAGAAGGCAGTGCCCAGCTCCCATGGGACTCCAGCTCCCGTTGCATGTGCCTCACCATCCATGTGGAAAGCAAATACTTCTACTCATCTGCCAAGCAGGACTCACCTAGGTTTGCCAAGCACATACACCTGCACGTTACCTTTGGGGCCCAGCCAAATTTAACATCTTCAGTATCAAGAACCTACCTAAACTTGTGAAGTGTTCCATATTTTTAACAGAGAAGCTGTGGCTGTCCCATCACTGGGAGTGTTCAAAGCTAGGTTGGATGAAGCTCTGAGCAACCTGGTCTAGTGAAAGGTGTCCTTGTCCATGGCAGGAGGTTGGAACTAGACGGTCCTTAAGGTCCCTTCCAACCCAAACCATTCTGTGATTCTATGATCCTGTATGACTGAGACAGCTCCTGGTGGTTCCACAGATCATTCAGGTCCTGACCCCGAGATCACCACAGTAGGGGTTAAACAGTGGTTCTCGTAGTTGCAACGGAATAACTGGGAGCTGCTGAAGGATCTGGGACTGCATTCCTTTAAATACGAAACAGGATTCATATCAGATAAAACAAATCTCTGATGACTTGTGAGCCAAAGAGGAAAGCTGCTCTGTCCCTTTGACTAGTTCCACTGATTTCTATGACAGAGAAGGCTGAGGAAAAAATAATAAACCCCCTTGTAATCTGTCTTCTGATCCTACAAAACATTTCCATGTGGCTAGTATGTGACCAGCCACCAAGGCCGATCCTGTGCCAGTTTCCTGGGCTTGTACCATTCCCAGCTCAGCAAGTCTCACAACATTTGAAAGCTGGGCCCTTTGTCAGAAGGTGAGTGATCAGTGTTACTGATGGAACTCAGCCATGATTACTCAGGTAGATCATGATACTCTTTTAGCAACTATCATCAGCACTAATATAACTTTGGCTGCTGCAAACTGTAAGGGTGTCTTGATCTGATTTACATTCAGGGGCATTATATCATAAGGTACAATATATGATCCCAGTCTGACAAGCTGATACTGCAGACTATGTAAATAGAGATAAATCACTTCCTAAGTCTTTGCAGAAAGTTTGTTTGCCCTCAAAGAAACAAGTTTCCATTCTTCCAAAGGCCGCATGGAGAGCAGAACCACGCATTCTTTCCTGTCTATAAGGAAGCACCTCCAGGGCAGAAGCCCTTTTCTGAGGGACTGGATCTACACCCGCAGCCATCCACAAAATGCCTGTCCCAAGAACTCCTGAGAAAGGAAATCTTGTGAGAGGCAAAGGACTTGGAAGGGAGTTAGAGAAAGGACGAAATGTGCTGGAGAACAGAAATCTTGAGACTATGTTGCGATTGCAAATGCTATTTGGGTGTCATATAAAGATGAGAATCAATGTGTTACTTAACACAGCTGTCTTATAAACCTCAATTCTGTACATGAAATGAAAACTTGAGGTCACACCACATTACTGGAGGCATTATTTTTCGTAAGGACTGGCACCTAGGCCAGCAGGTGCGTCATGAAGCACCAAGATAGTTAACTCAGACTAAGGGAACAGTAGTGACAGATTATTTTTTGCTGACAGGAATCTGTCCGCTGAGCTCTGACACAGGTTCGGAAATCCATTCAGAGCCCACAAGCCTCACTGTAAAACCATTAAGCAAGAACACATCCTCTATATCTAATATAGCCCAGGTATATATATGCCTATATTATGTGGGATCCTGCTTGGAGTTTGTTTTCCCCTGCTCTCTCAATTCTAACCTGTTTATCTGTCTAAAAATTAATGCTAAAGGGCAGGGTGATAAGATTTTTCCAAACATCACAGGAAAAAATATAGGAAAACTGTCTTCCTGTAGAGTATCAGGCTAGAGTTGCAATTGCATTTTCACTTTTTTACTAGATCCATAAAATACCCCTTGTGCTGAAGGGGTGCAGGGGGAGATGTCAAGTTTTAAGTATTACTCAAACTAACCAAGAAAATGGGCAAGTCCCCTGAGTTGAGAGGAACCAGCTTTCCAGAATGACACCAGGACAAGACCAGTGTGGCAATAATTCAGGCCCTACCTTCTGCCTTCAGAGTGTGAGCCTCAGACATTAACACAGAAATGCAGCTCCACAGGCTGTGAGATCCTGGGTACCAGAAATTCTACTCAGTGCTGACTCTCAAGCAAAGCACAGGGAAGGGAGAGCTCAGAGGAACAGTCTCTAAGATGTGGTTCCAGCATCCACAGCTGGCCTAAATTTTACTCCATGCCAGGAAGCAGCTCCTTTCTCACAGATGGCTGCTGTTACAGAGCACTGACACCCACCACTGAGCAACTGGGCATGCAATATTAATAGCATCAAGAGCAAATTATGAGCCCACATCAAAGCAATGAAAGTTGTCTTTGTAACATTTGTCTTTAAAATGAAGTGCAAAAGGAAAGGTATTACACTCAGCCAAGCATGTTTAGAGGGCTTTCTTTTTAAGATGTGATTCTGCAGCTTTCAAACACACACACATGTGCAGAATGACCCCTTAAGGACGGGGGAATGCTGCTGTCAGCTGTAACGCAGCAAATCACAAGTTGCATGAAGGAATAAAAATCAATGCTGCTCTGAAATTTAGTCTGGCAGAAAAGTCAGAGTTATCGTAACAAATGGCTGGGAAGTTTTGCTGTGAACATGGTTTTCCTACAACATGGTCATCCCCTTGGAATTTGAGTCCAAAGATTCTGATCTGTACTGCACTGAAACCCTGCACTGAATTCAACAGAAGCAAACCAATAATGCAAATGAAGTAGTACAAACTCATTTGCCAGAATCTTTCTAGTAACAGACAACGATACAAGAGCATAATCAATTAACCTAATTTACAATCTCCTTTCCTCCATTAAAACACTGAGATTGGACCAAACTACATAGAGCCTGTTTGCATCAACAGAGGAGCACAGCTGAAACATGGATGAAAATGCTGTCAGCCATGTAATCTCCGTAAAACGACCCTTGGATTTGGGGATTTCATAAATTAGGGACAAGTACCACACACAGAAACACTACCACGAGGATACAGTGACTGTTAGTGGTGTCCCTTCTGATTGGAACAGGAGCTGCTCAGCCACAGCCAAGCCTCCACATGGGCACAAGCTCCTCTGCCTGCACTCCAAGAAACATGATGCACGTGTCTGCTCTGAGAGCTGCAACAGCACGTGAGAGTAGATGTGCCCACGCCAGCACACCCTGCAAGGTGTCCATCACAGTCCTGTCCTGCTGACAGGTACAGCGTCTCTCACTTCCAGCCCGGAGGACATGTGCCCACCACTGCAGGACACGAGCAGTGAAGTCTTCATGTGATTCTAGATGTGTTTTTCTGATAGCTCTGCCACTTTAACATCCACCCACAGTGAGGACCTGACATATTTTTAAGTAGTTTGTTGAGACACTACAACCTGATGACTCAACTTAGTTATTTATCTTAATCTGCAACAGAACTTGGAGCTGCACAGTAAAATAAGTACAGGCTATTTGCTCTCGGAGCAGGTGAAAGATGGAATCAACAACTAATACATCTGCTGTACCTTGGTCAGTTAACTAGTTGCATTTTGAATCAAACGCTGCCTCTTTTCTGCTTCATCCCATCTTACACGTGCAGGCTCCCTGCCTTGACTGGTGCTCAGGCCATACAGTCTGAAATTACATCACTGGCATCCTGATGCAGCTTAGATGGCATCACCTCAGATTACATAGGAACACAGGACTGGCAGAGACCCACTGGGTCACCAAGTACAGTCCCTGCTGTCCTGGCAACCACGTCACCTAATCCCTTTGTAAATGAATCAAAAAATAGTTATGAACCAGACTCCACTGGGCATACCCCAGGCTAGCCAGGAATGATACACTGTGGTGTAAACTGACTCAGGAAAAAATACACAGACACATCCAAGACAAATTAGAAACTGCAATAAGCAGGGAGGCAGCTTAGTCTAATGGCCAGGGAATGGGACAGGTAATAAGATGGCTGGGGCCTGCTGACGGCTCCCGTGCTTCCCTGTTCCACTGGCAGTGGCACTGCTCCATCCCTTGGGTTCCTCTGGGCTGATCCAAGACAACACTGTCCCTCCTTTCCTTTGTAGATTGCTTTCAGCACCACAGAAAAAAAGAGGGACACAAGAACGAACTATTTTTATCCACTTAATCTCCCCAGCAGGTTTTTAAAGCCCATTTTAAAGCCTTCCTTTGCAATTCAGTCTGTGGATAATTTGCTACCTGCATCTCCATAAAGTTTAACCTGTCATAGCCTGGCAAAGGTGTAATTTCATCCCCAGGCTCTTCTGACTTGAGACTGTGGAGCTTCTCTTTGTGGATAAAGTATCAAAGCAATAGCTCTGAGAGACAACAGCCCTTTGCATCTCACAGCCCATGCATTATTCTCTCTAAACATAGTTTAACAGGCCAGAATCAAAACTTCTTCTCACCCCTCATGTCTCCTCCCCACTGTGCACACTTTAAGAAAGAACAAACACAGATAAGAGCAGCAGACAGAGACACAGAGAGAGGATGGTTTATCCCACAGGCAGAGGATTACTGCATCATGATGTAATGACCTTGTTCAGAAAACAAAAAGGTTACTTACACGACAGCATGAGTTGTAGAAATAGCAGCTCCTTTCCAGAACAGGGTAAAATAATGTCCATTTAAAGTTATGCTGAAGAAAATGTAAAACACTTGTCCAGTGAACTGAAGAGAGAAAGAGCAAACCTCAGCCCAACTGGCTTGGGTATAATCCCTCTCCAGACACATGTAACACGTTGAACCAAGCAAGAAGGAGTATTGCTCACCTAAGTATGCAGGGAAAGGAGATACCATTCCACCTTCCATGTGTTTGCACCTTCAAATACCCAAGAGTTCCCTCTGTACCCTAAAAAGGTACAGGGCAAAACCCTTTCATGTTTCATTTCAGGTGCAAAATGCCACAGAGAACTGTTTCATTTGCCCCCTGTGAAGACTTTACATTTTTACTTTCTTTACCTGATTCCTTCCCCCCCCCCGAACAAGTGGAGGGAGGAAGACCACACGCTGCCTGTGTATGAAGTAATCCCATGAAAGAAATTGTTAGGCTTGTTATTAGGAAATCTTTGGCCATGACTAAAACTCCAAAGTTGAGTTAATCACATTTGTGACTACAGGTTCCTCAAAGGGACTTGTTTCTAATGAATTTTCAAATGCTATGAAAATAATAGGTATGGTATTTGCCACTGAAAACATTGTAAAAGAACGCTGATGCTACTGCCCCAGTACAGTACACTGATGTCTCTGCACTGTTATTCTGCTAAAGTGAAGTGTATGTTATTAAAGCCAATACTTACCAGCAGATATTACAGTTGTGAAAGTAATTTAGTCCTTACATGGAAAAATAGGCTTCCAACAGGAAATAAAAGGCATTTGGCAAGTCTTAGCCTGCCAAGGGCAACTGCTACATGTCCTGTTTCCAGGACAAAAAAGCCCTCCAGTTACTCCAGATACTTCCAGTGGTGAATGCTGAACTTGTCTGGTAAGTTTTCCAAGCCCAGTGGAAATCCTACAACAGACACAGAAAGCTCTGAGTCTGAATTGGCACCAGATGCCTCAGAAAACAAGTGAATTTCATTTTGTTACAGGAATATGAGAAGGCCAAAATGCTTCACTTGTCAGCACAGGAACAGTCACTCATCTAAGAACATGAATATTTTGTTAAGTTGTTACAAAATCAGACTCTTCCAAGGGAACCCTGCACTGAGCAACAGTGCCATGTGCCAGCTTACAGTGCTCTCTACACGTGTATGAGACAGGAAATGTATTTTCTATAGCAGATGAACAGCAATGACAGCCTTCAGACTAGAGTATGGAATATAATTTGCAGCAAATCCCAGCCTCTCAAGAAGCAGCCTACAATATCTCCCTACTAGGTCAAAGACTCCATACAAAGGCCAACTCAACATCATGCGTTTACTGCAGTGTTTCTTCTCAATTAACCAAGGAAAAGTGTATTAGCCATACATCAAAACTGCATTGCAGCTAGAGCTGCCAATTACTTATGGCAAAACTAGGCTGATTCATTCGACTGTATGTGGGCCTTGGCTGGAGTTTTCCCAAAACGCTACAAGAAAAGAAGAAAACCTCAGTGAACCTCCCCCTCATTCCCACTCCTTCCTCCCCCCCAAATCAGCCAAGAGGCCTGTGCTTGCAAAAGCAGCATTTCCTGGAGGATTCTTTATCCAAATCACTCCTTTTCTAAATTCAGACGAAACATACAACAACTCAAAATACATTTGCATATGATATATACGCATACAAGGACACCCCTCCCAAACACTTACAAGCGAAATGCAACGCGAAGTGTCTAAAACACCTCTAAATCCCCAGTTCTTCCATTGCAAAGCCGTGGCGTTCTGTGGCCACCTGTGTAGCATGTAATGGCTACCTGACAACACTCACTTGGCAACCAGCCTGAGCAGGGGGTGGGGGAGCCTTGTCTTTTTGCTCAGAGCAGTCACAGAACAGAACATTTCTGCTAAGCACAAGCACATCCTGAATCCAGAGCCTTTAACGAGCTCCCAGTTCAGATGCATTTAACACCTCACATACCACAAATACCAATCTGCCATCCAACATGTCCCTCCTTCAGCTTGTGAGTTTCAAATGAGCCCTGTGGCCTCAGGGTGCCCTGGCACTGCTGGATGGAAGAACCACAGGCCTGCTTTGAAAAAGGACACATGAAATAACATCTCACCATCAACTGTCCTCATTAGCTGACATGGACCCACTTAGGCACCTGCTAGCCTAAGTTTTCAAGGTCCCCAGCCACACCAACACCAGTATTCCCCACAGCGAGTTCAGGACATAAAAATTCAATCATGTTTGCTTCTAAGTGCAATCTTCCATTGCTATGACAGCACCCTAACGATGACCTTGGGCATCTGGCTTAATTCTTTTGTTTCCAGCGTGTTTGACACGAGTCAACCTGGCACCCAGCCCCCCTGGAGCAGTCAGACCCTGCCTTAACACTTCCCTGCTTTTTTTCCAGGCCTGACTTTTAGCCATGTATTGCAAACCTTTAGAACGGTTTCCACAGAAAACACGCTTCCAGATCCTCAGAGTGCAGAAAAATGTTTGAAGCATGCACCTACTGCTCACTGCCTCCTGGCACCAACATTCAAAATTCCAGTGAGCACACTGGGAGGCAGCCTGAGCTGCCCTTTCCACGGCTCGGCGGCTGGGTGCTCAGACGTGGCCAGCTCCACGGATCACACCATAATGTCCCAACAACACTGCAGGCCAAGCCAGTGCAAGGCATCTTCTCACTAATGACCCCACCAAAAGGCAACAGTCTAATGAGAACTTATGCTTTAGAGGTTGTTTGGAATATGCAAGAGCACAATTTTTACCTTTCTTTGCCCAAAAGCAAGTCCTATTGTGGGTTGACTTTTAGATTATGTTTACCAGACTGCTCCCGGGGTACATACACAGCTATGTGCAATTTCTGTTCCAGTACACAGGCAATTACACTCAGGAAAACCACTGCAAGAGATGTAGTCCTCAAACAGAGAATCACACATGTTTAGCTGTACCCACAAGGCCAAGCTCTGCCATTCTGCTGGGATCAGCAATGCAAACACCATGAAATACAGCCCAAAAAGTACTCAAGACTCAGGTAACAGACTTCTTGTGCCATGTGTGGGCCTGGAAACTTCATCCACACGTGGTTGCTCACTAAAAAATGAGAACAGAGATCTTACCACATCAAGGACTTAGAACTGGAAAACTACCTCCTATCCAAATTCTTACTGCTCTTCCTTATTACATGAGGAAGCCTGGCATTCACCCTTAATGTCCAGAGTGCTCCACAGATCACGGGAGAAGACAGGGCATGACCTGAAGAGTAAGTTGCTCAAAAGCTCTCACCGTCTGCATTACAGGTCTTAGATGCTTTGTGGACAACTTACTTCAGAAACACGCCAAGGTAGCAGGAGTTCCACCATTTCAGTAGGACTGCAGCTTTCAAAAAGGGTCCAGGACACAATCTCTGTGCGTGAAATGTCAATATATTTCAGAAAGAGAGCAAGACTCCACTTTTAGGCTATTCCTTCTGAAGTGCTTAACATTATTTGTTAATGCCACTAGAAAAGAGGATTCTGCATTCCCCTAGTGAGAGAGAACAAGAGCATGGAGAGAGAAGGTGTGGTACAGGATGTGGGGCAGAAATGAAAGAAGACTGTCCTCACAGACTGCCACTCTACATACTTCCAAATATTACCCCACCTCTTTCTGGTCCATGCATCCTGTGAAGGCATGTGCCTTGGCAAGGCACCTCCTCAGCCAAAAACAAACCAGGGTGCAAATTCTGTCTGTTTTACTCTTTTTTTCTTGCTAGAAATCTCCTTTCTTCCCAACCTGAATTCGCAAAGTCTCTGGAATGAAGAGAGGAAAGTCATAGCACAGCACAGCTAATGTAGACCATATCTGCAGGAAATAAATAACCAGGATGCCAACCTGAGCTGGCTAGGCTTGCTAAAAAGATCAAAGGAGGATGTAAGCAGCTCTTTTCTGGAGCAGGCAGGCATCGTTTCAGTTGCTGAAATATTCATGCACCAATAGGAGCTGTGGTATCAATGTCTGTCCCTGATACAAACAAACCTGAGCTCAAAGCATGACAATCTGTGTTGTGCAGAGCAGAATCACAATTAAAAGCATTTTCCAAGCCTCCATTTCTGCATGTACATACTTGACAGCTTTTCTGGTGACACTTCAAGAGCATCCCAAATCCATGTCCAAAATCTTCCGCCTGGGAGGGCAGGAAACATTAAAAATAGCTTTAGCAAATGCCCAGGATTTTGATGTATGCCTTCCATTCTTCCCTCTCAGGCTTACCATGCACCAGCAGCCCTGGGTTTCATCTGAGGAGTGGCTGGGTGCACCTGATAAATATGAGCTGGCATCTGGGCACTGCAGGTTGAATCAAGACTCTGCAGGGAAGTGCCTGGAAAATTTCTGATCTGGAGGATTTTCTCCTTCACAATAGGGAACAGAGACAGAGGAGACAGAAAAGGGAAAACATTAGGCCTTTCACTCCCCTTGAGAGACACACAGAAGTACTTTGCAGTGCCCTTTCCAAATAAAGAAAACAGTAATTTTTTGATGCCAGCAAGTGGATAGGGACTGGGGGGGGGGGCCACACAGCTGCTGCCCCTTCAACGCACCATCTGGAGAAATCAGCACCCCCAGGTAACACAGAAACAAAATGTTTTAGTACTCCCCTAGTCATGGCACCCAACTGTGCATACACCCTGCAGAGCAACACTGAGCCTGCGAGGGTGCCAGAACATTTTCAACACTTGAGGATTAGAAAGAAAATGAGAATGGTCCAGCTCTGGAGTCTGTGCTGTACTGCAATGTCAAAGTGGCAGTTTGTTTCAGGCTTATGGGGACCTACAGCCAGACAAAAATGACACTGTAGTACCCTGACTTGTGGCAAAGCCAAGCTGGACCACAGCACAGCTCTTACTGGTTCATGTGTGAGGTATCACTTTCAGAAGTCAAGGGATCACATCCAAATCTTTGCTTGCATTTCCCAGAGAAAGCACACTTTTGCCCTCAGGATAGCAAAGAAACACGCAAAACTTTCACAAAGACTCCTTGAACACATTTTGGGATCCAAATTGCCTTAATTTGCTTCTGATGTCAATAAAACAGTACATGTGACCAGAGCAGAGTAAAGGATGTGTATCCAACCTTAACATCACTGCTCCCCATCTTTACAAGCCTTACACGGTGCTGTATCAGGAGTGTCCCCCAGCTGTACCACACCAAGCCCCAACCCAGCCCTGTCAAGCAGAGGCACTGAAAACTAATCCAACGGTGGAACTGGCAGCACAGACTACAGGGCAGAGACATGCTTTGCTCTGCATCAGTCAAGAGTGAGGTGCATCTGCCACTATGCCACTAGATAAGCAATTGAAAATAAGAAATAACATTGGCAAATTAGCACACTGAATATATAACAACACTATTTTACCCTTGAATACTTAATGCACACAGCCATGCTGATAAGCATTTAGAGCAAAACAGAGGAACATTCGTGGCAGAGGTTTTCCAAATGAGCAGGACATGCCCCTGTTTAAGAGGGATATAATTTCCAAGTCTGCCTCTAGAAGGGACAACACAACACTGGACATCCAAGTACCCAGAGGCTGCCTTAGCCCCCTGCTCTGAGAGTCACACTTGCAGGTCAGGCTGGTGGCATATGGTGACATAAAGATCCTCCCAGACTAGAAGCCAAAGAACTGAAGCACTTGTAGGCCTGTCTGGGCGGATGCCATGATGCTTGTCCAGAGCAAGGTGTACCCACCTGCCATGTCCCATACCGCCTGGTTGAGGCGGTGAGTGCCACCTTGCAGCCCAATTCCCTGCCTCAGGAAACCAAACAAGTCAACTCATAAACAGGGCACTGCCAGAGCAAAGTTGCAGATGTGTAATTAAACATGCAAAATAAACAGTCCCTTAGCTATCCCCCACAAAGCACAGTGCTGTTTGCTGCACACAAGCCACAGCTGCTGACATTCACCTGGAAAAGATCTCCAGAACTCCATGCACTGAGCCCGGCCACTAGCAAACCACACATACTTCTGTCATATTTTTCCATTATAGAATTGCTGCTAGGAGTAGAAGGCACACCAGAGACAGCAGGTCTGAGATAAGAGACATTCACATCAGCGTCTCTACCTGTGCTGACCTAGGCCCAGTAAAACCTACCAATTACCACTTGGCCTAATGCCATTCTTCAAGTAACAGGCAAATCAAAGCCAACATAAAAGAAGCAGAAGATACGCAAGTTCAACTATTTGTGTCTGAAAGGTAAAAAGCAAAACAGAGCTGCAGGAAGAAAATGCTAGCTAAACACAAAATAGCACTGTGAGTGAAAAGGTTTATTTCTGCAGGTGAGAGCTAATTCTCTTTCCCTTTCCTACTGCTGCCCTCCCCATTAAGTTCCTGGGATAAAAGCTTCAAGCACCTTTGGCATGAGCTAAGGATGGTAATGAAAGAGGAAGATGACAGTGGGCTCCTGCCTGCCCACTGTGTAGCACAGTGAGGAACAGAAATCGGTACTCAAACCAGCAAGGCACAAACTGACAGCACTGTCACCGTCCCAGTCACAGGGTGCCCGACCAGAGCAGCAGCGGAAGCCAAATCTGGCAACATCCCCCCTGTGGCCGTTCTGGGCAGACATGGCTAAAATGAAGGAGTTGAAGGCAGATCTGAAAGACCTTCAGCTTCCCAGCTGGTTTTGATCCCAGAACAGCGGCAGCTCCAGGAACACTTGGATCCACAGTCACAATTAAAGTATTAAAAGAAAAAGAGAAGACGGCTTTAGGCAGAGGGAACAGGAACCGAAATGGGACTATCCCCACAAACCAGCTCTCCTCTAGAAGCAATTGCTGCCAGGCCAGGGGATGGCTGACACAGGAGCTGCGTTTGTTATGGCCAACAATATACCACAGAGCTGAATGGGTCTCACCTATCCCTGCAACTGCATGTACAAAAGCTGCAAAAAAACACTAGGGAATGAAGGAAGACAATCTCTTGTGCCCAGCTTGGATCTTCCAGACCTTGTGAGCTGGCTCGGGATGCACATGACAATCTGGACTTCAACTTCCGTGTTTTTTGAGTTTCGGTCAGATCCTTACAGAGAAATTGTCCAGGGAACAGTCTACTTGGAAAGGTAAAATTCTCCCCCTCTACAGTCTCACTGGGCTTGTTAGTTTAGAGGGCACAAAGCCCCAATCAGACAGCCCCTACAGAAAGCCAGTCATGCTCGTGCTGAAGCCCTGAGGCGAACAAGGCCCAAGCCCAGGGCCTGTGACAACCAAAGCAGCTCACCCTGGGCACCACCTCCTGCAGCACTGCTGCCACAGCTGCCTCCCAAACTGTTGCTGCTACGAGTGGTGGCCCATGAGGCCTGAAACCTAATCCTGTAACAGGAGCTCAGGGCTCACAGGAGCTACTGACACTTACTTTTAGTTATCCAGAGTCACTCCGTGAAGAAATGCCATCCATGCAGGTCTCGGTTCAGGGTAAAACCTCCTGTGCAGCCCAGAGGCAGCTGCCTGCAGCCCCTCACCATGAAGTCAGGCACCACCCAGCCCCAGTCCCCCACACCATGCCTGCCACGGGTTCCTCTGCCCAATTCCACACGCCAGGAATGCAGCTCCAACCCGTGCAGCCACAAACATCGCTCTCCCTCGCCGGCCTGTGCTCACCGCAGAAAACCCGGGCTCAGGGCAATCCTTCCCTTCCATGCAAACAACCTGTCAGGCAGCCTTCACTCCCCGGCCCTGAACAACCCACCAGCCCCTGTGCCAGGCCTAAAACCCACTACGGCCGACTCCTGATTTACTCTGTATTCTGCTCACATCGCTGGGTAACCTGTGACTGGAAGCCTGAGGCTGCTCTGCAGCCATGTGCCCCACTTCCACTTCCCCCTTCCCTGGGCACAGCATCCTCCTCCCGGGCGGCTCCGGAGATGTGCCCGGGCCCCTCCTCCCCGTCTGACAGCCACGGACAAGGTGGATTCACACGAGAGGAGCCAGGGGACACGACCTCATGCCATCACCCCCTCCAGCCGCAGCGCTCCCTGCCCTCTCCCCTGGGCTGGCAGGCATCAGCCCGGCTCCAGCCCTCCCTCCTCCCGGCTCTGAGGCGGTCCGTGTCTGAGAGGGGCTCAGCTAAGCCCACCTTGATCTCCGGCCTCCGGGTTCCCTGTGCTGAACAGCATCCTGCCCATAAGGACAAGGGATGCGGGCTCCCCTCTCCCGCGGCTGGATCCGGGCAGGTGGGGCAAAAGGGACACAAAGCCTTTAGGAGGCTCTGCCGAACTCTCCACACAGACGCCCGGGCTGCTCCCTGCTGTGCCCACCCCGCAGACGGAGCCACGCGGGCAGACTCAAAACCCAGCCCCTCGTCGCCCCTCAGGGCTGCCGGTCCCCAAAGAGCCCCGCTCCTCCCAGCCCGGGCCCACCAGCTCTTTCTGGTGTTGCTCACTTTGAAACCATGGCTTCTCCTGCCCGAGTATCCTCAGCCTTCCACATTAATACCCCGCTGTATTTAAAGCGCGGCTCGTTTCTGGTGAAAACTGGATCTGAGACTGCCTCGGTGACCAAAATAAGGTGCCACGGCTCCTGCCGAGCGCAGCCGCGTCCACGGGGCAGGGAAGCCTGGAGCAGCCAGACATCGCCTCCCGGCTGGCTGGTGTCAAAGGCCGGGACAAAGGCACAGCCCGGCTCCAGTGTGCCATCGGGCACAGCGGGCACGGGCAGAGACCACCCTCCCCTGCACGCCTTTCGCGACAAACTTGGCAGGTGCTGCAGAGCGGGTCAATCGGATGCGCGCTGCCAACAGCGAGTATTAAAAAANAAAGGAAACAAAGAAAAAAAAAAAAAAAAAAAAAAAAAAAAAAAAAAGGAAAAGGCGGAGTTATTTATAGCCCAGAATTTCTCACTCCTCTGCAGAAGCGCAGCCCAGAGGCGGCATTGTGGGGAGATGGGGAGCACACGCTCGGCGCGGGCCGCGGCGCTGCGGCTCGGGCAGCGCGTCCCGCCGGGCCAGCGCGGCCGCGCCGCTCT
>VWZF01001943.1:69612-98147 GCA_013396755.1 Sclerurus mexicanus
GGAGAGCGCGGCGCGGGGGGGTGGCGGCCCGCACAGCGCCTGCCCCGGGCTCCGCGGGGCTGTGCGGGCACCGGCCCCGGCCCCTCCCGCAGTGGGCGCCGCGAGGCACCGCAACGCTCCCTGCTCCGCGCCGGCTGCCAATGGGAAACGCACCGTGAAAATCGGGGCTCCCCCGGATGACGTCTACGCGTGACAGCCTGTGGGCTCCTCCCGTCCGCATCCCTCCCCTCCGCATCCCTCCCGTCCGCATCCGAGCCTGGCAGAACCCAGCGGGCAGCCAGGCTGGGGCAACCAGCCCCGGCCACTCCTGCCACAAAGAGGGCATTCCCTGCAAAGATTCCCAAAAGCACCAGCAGAAAGATCTTATTCACGGTCTGTGTTTTCCTTTCTCCTCGGCTCATTTCGAATTACGAAGGCAGAGCGTGGTCCTATTCCTGCTCCTCCGAGCTCAGCTCCTCCATGAAAGGTCTCAAAAATACAAACAGACCCTGCTCTGATGAGAATGACCTCACGTTTACCATATTTACAGAAAAAAAAAAAAAAGGAAAAGGACCAAGAATAAATGCACAGAGGCGCATGACCGATGGTTTTAGCAGCCC
The DNA here is from genome assembly GCA_013396755.1 of Sclerurus mexicanus. Lineage (NCBI taxonomy): Eukaryota > Metazoa > Chordata > Aves > Passeriformes > Furnariidae > Sclerurus > Sclerurus mexicanus. The sequence continues at coordinate 70,212 of VWZF01001943.1, forward strand.
GCGGGGCCGTGGCCAGGCAGCAGTGCCGGGTCTGGCAGCACCAGCCTTGCTCCCAGCCGCGGTCCCAGGGCTGGCAGGATGCTCTGCCAGCTGCTATCCTGCCCATCCGAGTGCCACCGGCAGTGGAAAGGGCTGTGCTGCTACATACCAAAGTGGGCATACCTTTGACCATTTTTTGTTTGTTTGTTTGGGTTTTTTCCTGATGGAGAGGCACAAGGTATGTTTAACAACACATTATGCAGCAGCCCTGAGCAAACCACGAAGGCTGCCTTCTGCAGACTGCTACTGCCAAAGGTAAGGCAGGTCACACATACCAAGCGGAGATAGCAAACCCTCCTCCCAGCCCCTCCACAGGGCATGTGATCTTCTCTGACCACAAATGGTCACACTGTTTTCTTACAGCTCATTCAAAGGACAGGTTCTCTAGAAGCAAGAGCTCACTGAGTCACCCAGTCTACACTGACGTGACGAGCAGCCCCTACTGAATCACTCCCATCCCTTCCTGCTGTATGCCGAGGTCTTAGCAAGGTTTTTTTCCCCAGTATGAGTCAAATCCGTCACTTAGCTGGCTGGATCTGCAGTAATCACAGTCAAGCCATGGAGCAAGTTGTCAGTGCTATTTTCATCTCCACAGAGAAATACCCCTGTGGACAGGTAACCCTCAGGATCCTCTAAGGTCAGCAGGAATCCTGCTGTCCTTTGGCAGTGGAAGAAGAGGCCTTCCACTTTCTGCTGCAAGTCGTGTCCACCCCGGTAACAGCACAGCGTGCATCCAGGAGGTCAGGACCAGCAATGGGGTGACTCCCGCAGAGGACACCCTCTCCTTCACTGAGCCAAGGCAGGTTAGTTTGCAGAGGGTGCAGGCTTTGCCCTTTGCCTCTTCCCCCTTCAAAGTCTGTGCAAAGATACTGGGGAATGTCCCTTGACTGCGGTGATGAAGGGAATGCAGCTGAAGCTGTCAGGGTCCCGGGAGGCTCACCCAGCCCTGCAAACCACACTGGCTGCCACAAACCACTGTGTCAAACAGCCCAAAGTCAGAAAGGATTGAGCGGGTGGGGGACCAGTGGTACCCAGCCACCTTCAGAGTAAAAATTATTCCCAATGGCTTTGGAAACAGACCGGTGGGTTGCTTGTCAGCCCCACATCCCAGCACACCACACACCATGGCGGGGGTCTGTGTCCTGTTCTGAAGTAGGGAGACGGCTCAAGGTAAAAGCTGCAGATAGAGCACCAAGTCAGGCAATTGCTGGGATTGAATCTGTGAGTGAATCACTTCTATTCATTTTTAAAAGTCCAACTAAAACCTAGTTTTAGCATAAACTATTAGCAAAGTTGCTATTATAAGGACCATAGAAAAACTGCAGCCTGATGCCTTGGCTCCTGTCTGACTTTTCCAAGGGCTGGCTGAGAGCACATGAAGGAAGAGTTTCAGTTTCCTTTGCCCTGTGAAAGAGTAGAAACCTGACTCCGTGACTGCACATAGTGAAAAAGCAAGATCAGATCCCTTACTCTCAGCCTTGTTCAAAGTTAGAACTTTCCTTGGAGCCAAAGAAACCTTGCAACCATTGACTGTGCATGGTAGAGTTTTTCCTGAAAATTACAGAGGGTTTTTAAAAATCTGTGCCTTTGAACCTGTGTATTTCAGCCTTCCTGGGTTCTCTAGCTATTCTAAAGCTGCTGGATGGAAGCCAACTGTCCCATACCTGATAGGAAGCTGATTCCACACACCATCCTGGGAAAGGAGACAAAGAGGAAGCAAAAGCAAATGTCACAAAGGGGAAACTGCCCAAGATGCAGAGCTCTCTTGCTTCTCATCTCAGCTGTACATGAGGCTGACCCTGTCAGAGCTGGAGGGCTCCACCGCACACTGTCAACAGCCAGGTGTGCTGACAAGGGGCACACTGCTCAAGCACATTGCTGGGAGAGCAATTGCTGGGGAGTGACTGCATGGTCAAGGCACCCACACAGCCCTGGGATGCCGGGCTCGGCAGTGCAAGCTGGACTTCCTCCATGGGACAGGCTGGGCTGAGTCAGACCTGCAGAGCGTGGCCAAGCCTGATCCAGCCCGGACATGGTCATGGTGATGGTTTTGTTCCCACAAGACATGGGAAGGCAGGCCAGTCCCTGCTAGACGTCAATCCCATGTGACTGTCACATGGGTGTTCAAGCAAGTTGGAAACACTTCGAGAGCCTGCGTGCCCACCAGGTCCTGCCTCCAAGACCTGCAAAGCCTGCCCAAACCCTGTTTATTTCAGGAGCCATCTGGTCTCTGAGCAAAGGTCTTATCCTGCAAAAGTAACTTCAGAAGCTGCCCTAATTTGAACCCCAATGCCCAATGCTTTAGAGAATCAGAGAGGCAAGGAGGAAGGATTTGGCTGGACCAGGTCCATCACCAGCCCAAACAGCTCCTTTCTTGTGTACTACAATAGGCAGGACAGGCTGTACCTCAACCATCCGTGCTGCCGTGTCTCTCTGCTGGGCTGTGCACAAGATTCCCAGCCCTCCTTGGGGCACTTCCAACCAGGAGTGGCCCAGGGGCAACTTCTCCCAGAAGATGCAACCCCATGGAAATTCAGGGCCAGATAGCCAACACAGCAAAGCAAGAGAAAGAAGTATTAGCTCTGAGCAACAAATAGCCTTCTCATAGCCTCCAAAAGATCCCTGAGGACTTCAGGAGCCCAGTGCCAGGGTAACCTCACCTCTTAGATCTAATCAGATAGAACTTTCCAAACTGATGGCAGTGCTGCAGACTCGCACTGCCTGACCAGCACTCCTCCCTATGCCAGAGGGGTGTGTAAGGCTGAATATCTCAGCAAAGGACACTAAGCACCAGCATTTTGGAAAATCAAATGTACACTTAGCTGGGATGGCCAGGGACTTAGAAACAAAGAAATCTTCCTTGAGCAAAAAGAGGAAGCCTTTCAAAAAGCTGCCTGATCCTGCTTTCACAGGAAACATGCTCAAGCAGGATAGCAATTCAGGAAAGCTTTGCAGCCGCACATCTGCGGGACGCCTCAGTCACTGCTAGGTAGGATGTAATCTTAATGGGGTATGCAGTTCCAGAAGTGGCTCAGATACACCCTAGTGAAGGCACAAGGCCATGGAGCAAACCCCTCTGCTTCAGCAGGGCAGGAAAGCGGACACAGGCTCCATCTGCACCAGAACCGGTCTGCCATGTTTATCACACCTCAGTGGCAAACGTGACACAATCTGAGCAATACAGCATGACTGCTACTGGGGTGTCAGTAGGTTTTCATGGGAAGAGGCTATCCCATTAATCTTCTATTAGCTTTAACAGCCAAAGAGCTCGTCCTAGAGATGGAATTAACTAACTCCCATCCCCACTAACAAAACCCCAGTAAGTAGCCACCTATTCTGGCCCCTAACAGTGCGGGTATTGCAGTACCCTGCAGTTTTCCCCCTGTGCCAGGCTGCCGAGGCACAGTCCTGCTCCAAACTGAGCCTGCATGACATGGGGGGCTCTGGGGCCCCTCTGCCAGCCCTGCTGAGCCCAGGCAGCTCAAGGGGGGTCTGCAGCGGCACCACAGCAGGACAGCATTAGTTGTGCCGGGGGCTGGCGTGGGGAGCACTGGGGGGAAGGGGCACGGAGTGACACTAAAAGCTGACAATTAAATCTGGGGGCCTGCTTGGCCCATGATGTCATGGCTTCCCAACGCCCCGGCGATTGGCTGCGGGTGAGCATCTGCTGGGAGCTGGGGATGGTTATTTGCCTGAGGTTCAGACCTTTCCCAGCGGCTCTGAATCAGGCTGGTTGTCCTGACAACCTGGATAGTGGCAGCTCCTGATAACCACGTAATGAGGTTGTCACAAAAAGGAGCCCCTCCGTCAGAGAGGTTTAGGGATCATTAATGTTTCCAAGGGAGTGTGAGAGAAGAAGAGGTAAGGGGACCATCTGGCGATGCTGGAGCACGTCAACAGCCTCCCTTGGAAAGGAGCTTCATTAGACAGGAACCACCTACCGACACGTAGCGATGGGAACAGGCAGGCTGCCTGCCAGCAGCGAGGGGGTCCCAACTGCTCAGCTGTGGGGTCTGCTGGATGCTGAGATCCTGGCAAAGGCAGAGCAAGGAGGACACACAAGTGCTGCCTGGGAATGATTCAAGTTGCTGAGCAGTGCTTGGGCACAGGGCAGTAACACAGGCTGGGACAAGTGACACGGTGAGGCTGGCACACAAAGGCCTTCCCACCGTGCTGCTGCTCTCACGTGCTCCCTCCGAGGGGGTAAGGCACTGAAAGACTCTGTGCCTTAGCTCACCTCATTACCTTACAGATAACTTCTGTGAATGGTTAGAATACCTCCCCACTGCCATGCCTGTCCTTCTGCACAGAGCAGGGCACAGACTGGCAGCAACACAGCTCATTCAAAGAGAATTCACCATGACTCTGCTGCCCTGAGCATCCTCTCAGCTTAGGTGCAAGACAGGACAGAGATGCCCCTTCTCATTGCTGGAGACTGAGCCTCGGAGATCAAGCAAGGCACCAAACAGTGTCTTCCCCTGGGATCTACACATGCACCATCCTCCCTCTCCAGGAAACTCTTTGCCCTTCACCTTGTCCTTGTGAAACATGAGTTTCATTCACCCTGCACTCAAGAAACCTGTGAGGTACCCCCCTCTGGCAGCAATAAGAGTGCATTGGGGTGCTGCATCAAACCTTTATTCATAGCAATAATACCACAATTTGGAGAAGCTCAGTTGCCAAACTACTGATCCCTGGGACCAGGTCCCTGGAGAAGAATGCCCATGTTTACATTAAATAACATGCTTTTTAAAAAAACTTTCATGCAAAATGATGAAGTCTGAATATTTCCTAAGAGGAGACAGAAATTACCTCCATAGATAATTCCTTATAAATCTTACAGCAATAATTGACAGAATGTGTCTTTTATCTAACTTTCATCTGTTTTAAAAATATCTACTATAAACACTTGCTAAAGTCAGTATAAGACTTTATTCATAAAGTTTTCATATTAAAAACTGCTGCACTTTTAGTTTGTATTTTTATCTCAAACTATAATCTTCCTACTCAAAATTAGTGCTTCAATTGTGGATTCAACTGAGATGTAGTAAGACTATTAACACATGCCAGTTAAATACCAATCAGCTACTAAAGACTGCATTTAATAGATACATTTCTTAATATACCACTGCTATACTTCATTAAAATGGTGTTGAATCTTCACAACGGTTGTAAACAATCAAGTGGGATATAATCCACCTCCACAAACTAGTAAAACTTAATGTAGTGCTGTCCTACTGTGGGGACGTGTGTGATATAAAATTCAGAGCTGAGACAAAGATACAGTTGATTACATATAACAGAAATACTCTCAGATTAATAGTAGGCACTGGGTTCACAAATCCTGCCTCTCTCAGAAAGGACAGGAATGTTTGCAAGGCGATCCCCATCCTGGAACAGGGTTTTGCACGAGGGAAACAATACAAGTCAATACTGCTTAAACCTGTGCTCTGCAATCCTCCCCAAGCTGTAGTTAGTGATTCTTCCCCCCGAGAAGCTGTGCAGCTCAGCAGCATTGCTCCTCCAGTTTTGGCAGAGGGGAAGCTGAGGCAAAGAGCTGCTACAGCAGCTCAGGCTGGGCAGCAGCTCAGTGGCAGCTGTGCAGTAACCTCTCAGTAGAACTGCCTCCCACGGATCCCCAGTGTCACTCTCAGGCCCCTTTTCATTTTTGGAAATTGCAATTTAAATCACCTTCCAACAGTAGCAGGAGTAGCAGGACTAACGGCTTGAATGTATCAAGCCCTACCTTAACACAGCTTGTAAACAGAACACATCACAACTTGCTGCAGGAACAGGAATGGGATCCAGAATTTTTCAGGAGAATCCTTGTAAAGTCCAACCCTGTATGGTTTGAACTTAAACCATCCTGCTTCTTGGGGAACATCTCATTTGACTGAACACAAGCAAAGACTACCCACCTGCCTGCTGGGTTTTATCTGCTCAAAATGTTAAATTCAATCTGCTCTCAGGATTGAGAAAGCCAAAATTCACTCTATCTATCCAAACAGCACGGAACTGTTTCCAGTCCTTCCTGGCATCAGAGATGCTGAGATTCTGAGATGCAGCACATTACCCCAGACCCAGAGGAGTGTGGCCACACTGTCACGGCCCAGCACAAACACCACATTTACTGATGTGTGACCATGCACAACCCCCTGCACTACAATGTCTCACCAGGGGTGAGAGATCACTTCTCATGTAGGAACAACTATACATTAAATATACATTGTGCTTTAAGGGCACAATCTGACAGTAAAACCACCACAGCAAGATGGGCAAATGCAACAAATTTACCCTCTCCAAAACCTGTTGTCATTCAACACTGATTCTTCAGTGGAACAGCCACACACCACCCTGCCTCTGTTTTCAACCTGCAAAATGTCTAGACCTGGGTGAGACATATAAAAACTATTCTCCAAGCTGTTTATCATTGTTTTAATATGAAAAGCCTTTGCCACCATACTAGATTTTTACACAAGTTATTCTCCATTTTTTCCCAATTATTTGCAAGCAGGAGTGATACCAGTTCTTACCTGCTTGGAGACACCAAAACAGAGAGGCTCAAGGGGTGCAATGTCACCCTTTCACAGGCTGTGCCCAGGCTTAGCCATGCTGTGGCAGTGTCTGGATCTGGGGTTTTAATTTACATTCACCTCGATGTAATCATTAAGACTAATTACTGCAGCACTAAGGTGGAGTAAGTGTGAAGCAGCCCTGCACAGCCCTCAGCCCTTGACACCTGAGCTCAGCTCTGTGCTGAGCACACACCTGTCAGAGGAGACCTGCTGAGCTCCCACCTCGATGTACAGACTGGAAAGGGCTAAACTATTGGTGGTACCTGATATTCTGGGGTTTTAGAAATGCCGAATTTGGAGGCCCATACATAATATGTGACTGTCCAGAGCATCTCAGCATCCCACCACATGAAGGTAACATCCAAAGGGAAGGTATGAAAACGAGCTGATTAAAGCCAAAAAGACTCTAAGAAAATGAAATGGAACCCCTATCAAATCTTTTTAGTGCCTGTTTCTTGGTCAGACATGCCTGCAATAAAAAAAAAAAATCTTCTTCTCTGGCTCTTTTCCACTCAATGCAGTTGTGCTTCAGGAGTAGAAAAGATTTAGGCAGGGATTCAGGCCTCTTTTTTGCACTCCATCGCCAGAAGATTTCACATGGGGGATGATTCTGGACTGAAGATACTGGAGTGCTGTTTGCTGTGGAAGAGAAGCAATGTCAAGCAGTTGCCAGAAAAATGTTGCCGTATTTCATCTCCTGCTGCCTTCACAGTATTCTGATGAAAGCAGGAAAGTCTGAGGCCACTGAAGTCCAGGATCCATGGGAGCAGGAAGGGAGCCAACCTGTGAAGGATGCAGCAATGCTCTACAAAACAGGATGGAGATACAGACTCGCATCAGGAAAGCTGAAGAGGAAAGATTTAGCTCCCTCTTGAAGATCCACTTTCCACACAACAAATGTTGTGATTCTGAGAATTAACTTCCTACTGGATCAGTATGAACTCTGATGTCACATCCATGGCACCTCCAGTGCTCTCATGGGTGAATATGAACAAAGGTGATAGAGATGGAAAGCACGCAGTGCTGCATGATGGCTTGTGAAGGCTGGGGAACGCTGCATTACTGGTGTGTTGCAATGCTAAGCTACCATAGGCATCAGGATAACATCAGCCCAGAGGGCCTGGAGAAGAAAAAGGTCTTTATGTGGTTCCCATTCCACAAATGAAGACTTCATTGCCTGGAGAATATCCCATGACAGTTAGAGTTTACTGGCACGCCAGCTCAGGGCAGTGCCCTCCCAGCAGCTGGAAGACCAGAAACAAGGGTTGTCTGTGGTCTTACAGCACTTCTATACCAGCCTGCAAGACTGAAGCCTTAGTGGTAGTGGTAATTATTAGAGGTAGTGGTAATTAGAGGTAGTGGAAATTAGGGGTAGTGGTTATTAGGGTTAGGGCTGGGGTTAGGTTTATGGTTAGTGTTAGGGGTACAGGTAATATGTGGTTGTGGTAATTAGTGGTAGTGGTTATTAGCAATAGTGGTAATTATGGGCAGTGGTTATTAGAGAAAGTGGAAATTAGGGGAGTGGTTATTAGGGTAGTGGTTATTAGGGTTAGTGTTGGGGTTAGGTTTATGGTTAGTGTTATGGGTACAGGTAATATGTGGTTGTGGTAATATGTTCATGAAGCTCTGAGCACAAGACAATCCATAGGAAGAGGATGAGAGCTGTCAGAGACCTTTTCAAATCACTTTCAGCGATCAGCTTCTTTAGAAAGCTCAAGGAAGCATCAATTTCACCATGTATCCACAGGATCAGAGAACACTTAACTCATGGCAAATTTATGAAAGGTTTTTCTCTCCATCCAGTACAGATCAAAACCAGAGAAAATATTTCAAGAATCACGAGCATGACCTTTTGACCAGCTTGTGTCAAGGATATAAAGCACAACAGTGCAGGAAGCACTACATTTCAGCCCTTACCCCTGGCTGTGAAAGTCGGGTGTTCAGAGAATACAGTCAGGTTTATTAATCTGGTGCTTAAAGATGTCACCTAATCAAGAGTTGGGATCAGGAAGAAATCCCCAGCTGATATTAAAATGTTAAATGCAATGGACTGATTCCAATTACTATTTCTATTGGAATTGCTAATATATGAGATGGGGCTGGAGGGTCTGATTTCCAAGAAAAGCACATGACAGCAATACCACTGGGGATGGGGGCTCACTGACGCTTCCAACCTGTTCTGCACTGCTATGCCAGGTCAGACTCCCCTTCCTCCCTGGGCCTGCCAACATCTGGGCAGCCAGGAAGCTGCCATGGGGTCAGGGAATCCCTGTCACAGCAATGGTGTCTGGGTGCTCTCATGCATCACAAAGGCTACAAACCTGCATGGTTGCTAACTTCCATGCTCCGTGAGATATCTCCTTCTTTTGGTACCCATAAAATCCGAAGCTCAGGGATTTATGATCCCTGGTAAACCCAGCATACAGAGAAACCATCTCCTTCCATGAGCAAATTAATTTCTCTTCTAGCAGATCTCACATCAGGCCCTCATCTCTTCAGCCAAGGTACCAAGACAGCCTTCCTTGCCACAGAAGTGCCTTTGCAGGTAGCTGGTAAGTCTTCCTGCCACTCTGAGCTGCTTCTATGCAAGGATATGTCATAAACCTTCCTCCCAAAAAAATCCTTCACTGAAGGAGAGGAAAATGACTGGGATGTGTTGACAGCCTTCAACTACCTGAAATGACTTTGTGAAGTTTTACAGGGACCCAACCCAGCCAAGAACAATCACCCTTAAAATAGAAATTGAAATTAAGTACCTTTATTTTTTCCAGAAATAAAAAGTACCATGTTCCACTGGAGCATCCATTCCACCTCTGTGACACTCTGACACTCCCACTGACAGTCACACTTGGTTTCTGCCAGTGCCCCATGGAGCCCACCAGGATGGGGTCATCTGTGCAGTATCCAGCTCCCAATAAACCTCCTCCATTGTATGGGGCAGGTAATGATTCCATACAAACAATCTTTACCATGTGCGGTCCCACCCCATATGGAGGCCACTGTCAGACTGGAACAGAGCCAGAGGCTAGTACTGGATTTGGTGGCATCCCACCTACTCTCCTGATGCCCTGTGTCCACACTGATCTCCAGCCTACAGAATGCAGCCAAATACAGTAGGTGATTCCCTGACATTACTCCAGTTTACATCAGTGTAAAAAAGACAGGGCTGCTGCCCTCACTTTGCCCATGCTACCAGCACAGCTTCACTGTGCAGCTGCCAGTGTGAATGCCAACCCAGGCTGCCTCTGGCTTTCTGCAGGACCCGGACTCTCACGCTTCAGTGCATCCTTGCAGTCAAAACAAGATGTTTGCTCATACATATTTTTAATCCTGTTGCTACCCTGGCTCCTTCTCGTTCGCTGCCTTGCACAGCCGTTGGTTCCACACGAGGGAAACAGGCCAATTATCTTGAACAGCCCAGGGAGAGCCACGGCTCAAGGAGGTGCTGGGTGCTTGTCCCAGCAGGAACAACTGCTCTCCCATGGTGAGGGGAGGAATTCCCAGAAGTTCAGAAAGTCTCAGCAAGGCAGGAAAGTCAATGCCAGATAAATTCCTCATCATCAGAGAAATACCATCCTTCTGGCACGTATTGCATGTTACATCTCAGAGGGCTGCACACAGCCTTGCAGATGCATTTCTGGAGAGAGCAGTTCCCTGGGGAGAGCTCTGGGACTGATGCAGGGCTGGGAAGCACCAGGGAACACTCATTCCGTACAGGACAAAGTGACACGTGGCCACAGACTCAAAGCTGGTGAGTAGAGACATACATTGCTGAGTAGGATGGGTTCACCTGTTGTCAACATTTCAGCTCCCGTTGACTTGGACTGAAGCTCCCAAGGGACCACCTTAGCCAAGCCCAGTCACCCTGACCACACTGTCTCCTTGGAGCTGACACCTGCAGGTCAAGCTACACTTGAGGCTACCAGCAGACAGCCTCATCCCACTCTCCCTGTGCGCAGGGCAGACACGTCAAGCCTGGGCTGCAGTATGTGCCACAGAAGAAGGTAAGACACAAGCAGTATGGCTTTGGGCTAAGCCAAAATCTCTCCCTTCACTTTTCCACACAGACTTCATCAGAGAGACCCACCCCTGCTCCTTCAAGCCTGTCATCACCCAAGACATGGGCTCTACCTCCCATAAGACATCTGATGTGTCAGCTCAGGCTGAGACACATGGAGCCCAGCTCCTCCTTTTCCCAAGGAGTTAAGTGATTGTACAGTCTTAGCTAGACTTATGCTGGTGTCTGCAGGGAGGGAAGAGGAGGCTGACTCGCCCTTCAGAGGTCCAGTCTCTTCACTGCCTTCCTCCCCCAAGCCCTGCACCAGCAAAATGGCTTTTCACACTCAATCCTGCACACAGCCTTGGGCAATCCCATGTGACTTTATGTGGCAGCCATGCTTCTTTTGAAACACTGTGTGGTCCAGGGCAGATTGTCTGCACAGCAAGGTGAATCACAGCTGTGAACAAAATCTCTGGACAAGTGCTATGGCAAAGAGACTGGCATTGCTTCATGCTACTGCTGCCAATTATCTCCTGGTTGCACAATGAATACCTTATCACGTTCTCTCACCAGAGCCGGGCAGAAGGAGCTTTGCAGACTTTGCTTTTGCCTCACTAATCATTGCTGGGCTGACAAGTTCCACAGACCGGGAACAGACTAATCTTCTGGCTCAGAAATAGAGCCTGTACCTAGGCTTCACTGTCTGCTGAAAATGTGCCCTCAGATGGCCTGTGATGCCATTTTTGTCTTCTAATGGAAGCTGAATGTCACTGCTCTCCCCATCAGGAACAAATGCCAGCAGAATGAAGCCCCAGTTCTGGCCACTAGTTGCATCAGACATCAGCTGAACAAGTCTGCCCCAGGAGAGGGCACCAGGCCACCCCATCTGACTCCAGCATACCTGGTGCTGTGTAGGCCATCCCGTTGTCAAAAAACCCCAGAATTTTGGTAGTGACACCAGTCATCACTAAACTAGCAGGGCTGCATCACTACATGTCTCTCCAGTGTCCTTGTACCCACCAGGCCTGGAAAGATGAGCTGCTCTGAATGGAAATGGGGGGGGAGGTCTCATCAACCCAAGGCTATCTGCTTCCTGCAGCACTGGCCACCTGTCCCAGAGTGTGTGAATTCAGCATGTGAATGCTGCCCTATTCTGCACTTTTGCTACACATGCCCAGAAGTGATCGTGGCCCTTCAAAACCCTGAGACAATGTTGTGTATTCATGATGCCATCTGCTGGCACCTTCTCCCTTAATTAACCTCTCAAATCCACTTTGTGGGGTGTGGAGCTCTCCAGACCCAGAGCACATGGGTACCATTGGCTTTTGTCCCCTTCCTAGGGGAAGAAGTCTGTGCCTTCTCCAATATTCCAAACTCTGTTCTCATCAGTTGCAGGAAACAGATCAGGTGGATTCATTATATAATCTGCTGCAATAACTGTTTAAGTAAAATGAATATATTTTCCTGGTAGGAAATGGGTAACAGTTAAAGAAACACTCGAGATCTCAAGAGATTCTTCATTATGCTTCTGCTAACTGGGTAAGAAGACATCAATGCAAAAAATATCCATCCAACATACACATATACTGAGTTCTTCCTCAAAAGACTGCCTGGCCCTCTGGAAACTCAGTTTCTGAGGATTGCAGCTGCAAAGAGAACCCTAAGACCCAGATACCTAAGTATCTTGCAGAGTGTGCTGAGAGGCAGAAAGAATGGCTCTGCCATGAGTGATCTCATTAGGGAATCACCACACTTGCAGTGATAGGCACTGAGGGACAAACATGGGTATTTTATCCAGAACTTCATTAAAAGAGCCCAAGTCCAAAGCATCTGCCAGACATCACTGCTTATTTTGATCCCCCAAAATATCAAAGAGACTTAGCAGAGCCTCCGTGCTATGTGAGCTCTGCCACTGAAGGAAAGCCATGAAACACCTACCCTTGTCAGGGCAATAATTACACTCATGGGAGCTTTATGAAAGAAGTCTGACAAAATTAAAGAAGCTGACAATAGTGGGAACATGCCAATCTAACTGACAAGTAATATGAAGGCTGCTGAGAGATGAAGAGCAAAGGATTGGAGCACAGAGGATGAAACAGATCCAAAAGTGCAACAAAATCACACTCAGATGGATAAAGTCTCCTTAATACAAGCTCTGGAAAGAGCAGAGCCACTTCATCTCTGAGCCACACAGGCTTAGGATTTGTCTTCTCCTTCTGCGACTGTCCTTGACACGGAGGCAGACTCACCCTTTTACACTCACAATTAATGCTCTGTAGGGCAAAATCTTCTTACTGTCTTGTAAGACATACACATCAGCCTTCCCTGAGATCACAGCACCCAGTACCCTCCTCCCTTCCCCTTCAGGAAGTTGTCGACTCCCTGTTCAGTCACCCACTCCTGTTTGCTTTTTCACTTTCACACAGGAAAAAGGCCTAGAATTGAACCCAGAAAGATACTCATTCTCTGAAGAGCCACCACAAAGCAGGAAACTTACTTCCCAAACTCTCCCAGGAAGGCAGCAGAGTTATACACACTCCTCATGATAAAAGTGATTATCCATCATTACCAGGTTGCTGTAGTGTCAGTTCTGGAGCTCACTCTAAAAAGGACAATGTCTGATGGCACTGAGTTTAGCAAAAGAGATAGAAAAAAGAATTTGAAGTCCAGAAAATCCATCTTGCAGAGAGATAAATTGAGCTCATTGCCTGTATTTTAGTAATGAGAAGGTTAAAATGCATCTCACCCACAGTCTGTATGTACCTGTGCAGTGAAAAATCCTGAGATTAGTGGGTGCTTGAGCCTTTTTTAATTTTAAGCAAAAGCATAATGAGAAACACAAAAAAAGACTGAAGCTGGAAGTAAGTAAGGGAAGCATTTTTAGACCAAAGCAATGTACCACTAAAATAATTTACTAAGTGAAACAGTAGATTCTCTGACTTACAGTTTCTGCATGCCGTCTGGATGTCTGTCTAAATGACCTGCTCTAACCTAAGCAGAAGTCATTGAGCTTGAAGTAGAAATCTTTGGATAAAAGTTTGTGATCCATTTCACATGGGAGGTCAAACTATATGGTTAGAACTGTCCCATCCTCTTGTGAGCAGGGCCACAATGGGAGAGCTGGAATCTGAGAACTTAGGCAGCCAAAGAACAATAGGACACAGCAGCAATAGTTTCGCATTACCTGGGATCACAGTACCATTAAGACAGTATTTCAGGAGAGAGAATATTAACATTGCCTGCCCAGGTTTTCTCCAGCAGTAATGAAAAATTAAGAAGACGTATAGTTTGACTCATATAGACTGAATGAAGTAAACAAATAATGAAAACAAACCATTGGAATATGCAGTTTGGGAACTCTTGTACCATATGTGCTATTATTTATTAATTGTATTCCCACAGCAATATCCGTCTGCTGCACCCTGCAGTCTAAAGCCCCTTGCTTTCTAAGTGTTAATTAGGGCTCACAGTAAATGCTGAGAAGTGAGGGAAGTGTGTTTGTCTCTCTCCTACATTTGTAAAGCCCCAGAAGCAAAACCCAAAGGGACTTGCACGAGGTCACAAGTGAATCAATAGCACTGCCAGAAACAGAGCTCAAAACTCCTGGCTTCCAGGCTCTCCCCACAGAGAGAAAGACTGGTAACAAATCCCCAAAGAGGTGGGAATGATCAAGAAAATCAGAGTGTGCAGTCTGCCTGTGCTCACAGGTGAGTTAATTAGATTGTGGCCTAATTAAAATACAGCCCTCGCATCTCACCTTTCTTTCTTGAGGATGTTGGCAGCAGGTGCGTGTTGCCCATAAGCTGAAAATACAAGCCAGCTCCTAACCTCGGAGAGAGTGGAACAGCCCTACAATGGGGCAAGAAACCCAGGGACTGCAACATGGCATCTACTGTGCTCATGGAAAGCACCACTGGATGTAGATGCCTGCAGGATGAAGGGAGAGAAATGAAGGCAAAAAAGACTCCTCCTCCCAGTGCTTCCCTCCACAGTAGACTTGGTTTTAGAAGCACCAAACGCTTGGCATTTCAAATGAAGTTCCCAGGTGTTTAGCACCTCTAGGAAGCAGCTCCTGCACCTTTGCAATTACAATCAACAGGAGTCCACTGTGCTTTTAATGGCTGGAGTAAAAGACTATTCCAGACAAAAACTGCAAAAACAAGTGGCAATCACAGAGCTCTGCATCATAGGGAAGGTGGGGCAATGCGGATATGACTTGTGTTATAGCTCTTCTCCCTTTCTGCCAGGAACAGGGTAGAAATAGAAGGGACACAACTTACAACAGGCCATGAAAATGACACATTAACCAAAGGTGTGACCTCCACACACAAAACTTATAGATGGGAAAACTCTACCACAGGAAAAAAAGCTTTTTCTGTCTAAAGATTTTTTTTTTAGAGGGCAAAGGTCAGGTCAATAAAAAAGCTGGGTTTAACTTGCTTAATCTCCAGCGACTTTTAAGGGCCTGACCAGGAACTCACTGGAGAAACCCAACTGTTGCCATCCCTCACCCATTCTGCAGAGGCAGAGGTGTCATGAGCACAAGCAGCAGGCTGTCACTGCCACGGAAAGGAGGCTTGCAGGTACCAGGGGAAGAGTGCAGCCAAGGTTCTTACTGAAACCTGCAGTTCACATGAGGATGAGCGGTTACAAAATAAAATACCGAAGTCTCCCTCTACAGAATCAGTTCATGAGTGACTGGAGGTGAAATGCTAAAACCGAGAGAAGCGAGCATGTGCAGGAGGGCTGAGCCACAGAGCCAGAGCGCTCAGGAGATGCCCAGGGCAGCTTCACCCAGGCTGCACGTCCAGTGTGATTCTCCACCAAGGCAGACACCCTCCAGATGCAGACAGTGCTGGAAAGCAAAGTATTTGGCAGATAAAAAAAGAAAAAAAAATCTGTAAATTCCAAAGGTAAAAGACATTACTCTTGCCCTTAAGAACTCACAGATGTGTTTTTCCCCTATCTTGTCTGCAAACATTTCAAACCAGTGTTGCATTTGCTACTGAACCATGATGCCCACAGCAGAGAACTCAAGCAAGACAATATAGTGCATTGAAAATGAAGTTTCCAAAAGCATTTGAGATAATGGAAGAGGAAAGGAGGGATCAGAAGCAGCAATGAATGAACACAGAGACAGGATTTCTCTGTACAGCAGAACTCTGAGCTTCAAAATCACGTGGAAGTCCCAGCTTTCCTGGCTGTAACAGGAAATAGCCCAGGAGATAGAGTGAAGGCTCTGAGGCAATTCATTTTCCAAGAAGACAATGCAGTCTGCAGCCAGAGCATCACATTGCAGTCATGCTGCCTGTTACTCAGCGTGAAAAGAGATCAAAGAGCAAGTGGGAACGGCTCCAGCAAGGCACGGTGTGAATGTGCAGCCACAGCTCTCTCTCTCTCACAGCTGAGAGCAGGGAGTGTCTGCACCTGTGCAGAGAAGGCACTGATAATGCCAAGCAGCCCCTTCCCCTGCTGGGTGCCCTGCACACCTTGCTGAGAGCCCCTGCACATCCAGCAGGCACGGCTGGCTCACTCCGGCACAGCAGGGCTGAATGAGCCACAATGCCAGAAAGGTCTGGCTGCAAACAAAAGCCAAGGAAGTGCATGTCTTTATGAACTTTCATCAGCTTTTTTTTTTTTTTCAGTCTCTTCTCTATTTTGCAGTCACCTATCATTAAAATTAAATAATGTTTGGTCTTGTTACCATGTTAACCAAGAGACACTGCAGACTCGGAAAGTCCAAGTCAATCTAACCTGCTGGATACTTGCTCCAGGACTTGGTACATTTGATGGGAAAGCACAGCCTAAGAGGAAGAGAACAGGGGCCTCATTCCTTGGAAATGTAAATGCCTGATGCCTACCCAACTCACAAAAGAAATATTGCAAAGGGGTTGGAGACACATTAGATTTGTAATTGGGATGATCCTATACAGGTGTATCAGTATCTACTGCTAAACAGCATGGAAAAGCCTGTTTCGTAGATCCATAAAGGATTTGGAAAAGAGAACATCTGCAGCACAATGTAATGTCCAGCTCTCACACGCTGTCTTTACAACAGGCAGTCAATATTCCCGCAAAGCTGCCTGCTTGTGTTTCATATCTGTACCATCTTCCATGCCCATTTTGGTCCTGATCTCAAAAAGGTGCTGTTCATCTCTTCTTCCCAAACATCACCTCCCCAGTTCTGCACAGCCAGGAGCCGCTCATAGATTTCCATGACTGGAGAAGTCAGGATAAGGACATCCAAAACTCAAATTAAAACAAAACAGTGCTGGATGCTCCTCAGGTCATCAAAAACACAGGGCAGCACTGTGGATGCATGGATGCATTTCTGCTACTGGGACAGCGTTTCAGGAGGATTCCTGGTTTTCTTCTCTCTTCCTGATGCTTCCTTACTAATCGGGCTCTCTCCCTGTGTGGTTCTCCTGTGCTAGAAGTCTCGTTGCAGCTGCAGGGGAAGACAAGCCATTTTGCTTGCATGGCTGCCTCTGCATTTCAGGCTGATTTGTATGAGACACTGCCACCCAGCACCATTTGCATACACACCAAAATGCAAGACCTGCTCAAAATGAAGCAGGAAAACCACTTGTCTCTCCTCTCCGAAAAGGTTAATGCCACAGATTCTTTGCAAATGTTTACTATTAAGTGTTTCCTAAGCCTCTGAGCTATAGAATTTGTACATAAAAGGAGGTTCGCCCTCTTCCCCCAGTCCCACAATCCTATTTGCTTCAGATTAACATGAGTGACCTCTACTTCACTTGAGCTCATTCACTGCCCACAGAGCAGGGCCTGCTTTTACTGAATTATTTCCCTGCCATCATGAAATGCTATTCAGCTGCATAGGAGGGGACAAGGCTGCAGATGCAGGTGTTAGCTTTCCAGAACATTAACTCTTCAACACCCAGACAAGATTCCTATTTAAACCTTATCCACATCAGGAGGGTTGCAGAAAACCAGGACATAAGTACAAGATACCTGGACTTCACACACCAGAACACTGGGCCCAAATGTGTGATAAAGAAAACAGGGGTGAACTACATCCCATTAATTACACATGATCATACATGTCCGGGGACAAAGCAGCCCTGCCATGGAACACCTCATCTCAGCTCCTCCTGCAGCTCCCTCCCTCTCTGTCCTCAACTGTGTCAGTCACCCAACGTGCCCCACACTTGCTGTCTTCAGAGTGCGTGAGAGGCTCTGGGGTGGATGCTCTTTGAAATGGCTTAATTTAAATTGACATATGAAGTGTCACCTCCAAATTAAGCCAGGCTGAAGAAAACCCTTCAGGATCTTTCTGTCCCTGCTTCTCTCTCTCTCTTTTCCTTCCCCTCTCACTTTTAAAAGAGGACTTACATGCCATTCACCTCTCTGGTCATCACAACTCCTAACCTGAAAGGTGTCTTCAGTTGAAGGCTAAGGGCAGGAAGGATGTACCTTTATTTCCTAAATCCACTAAGAATAACAGCGCAGACTGAAGTCCCTCCATAAGTCAGATCTCCTGTGTCAGACACAAACAGAAATTATTCTGGCACATAAGCACAGATCTGTGCTGAAAGAATGGCCGCTGGGCAATTAAAATCTGTCTCGCTCCTTTGTTCTCCAGGCAGGCTGCCTGATTGAGTGGACCCTTTTACTTGGGAAAACAAATATTAGGCCCGATTTTCAGCTGGCAGAAAGCCACACAGGGCCATCAGTTCTTCTGCTATCCTGACTGAAATTTTGACCTATGCCTTTCAGCTACACTGAACCTCTTACTTGCTACCTGCATGTCCCATACTTTCAAATGGCACAACAACTGCACTCACGAATTGTTGCAGACCAGGGACAGATTTTCTCAGACCTCACTGCATCAGGCTCACAGTGGCCACCCTGTGCAGCACCTGGACTGCCTGGCAAATCTTGTTCTGATATGGACAATACTGAATCAGGTTTGGGAGCTTTTGCTGTGATTTGCAAATAATCAGAGTTCAGACATAACCCATAAACAGCATATTTAAATGTTTCACTCACTACTACAAAAGAGGATCCTGCCTAGGGAAGCAGAGACTAAAACTTAAGGTAGAGCAGGGAAGTATAAAGGACTGATGGCAATAACTGTCCTGCTCTCACGGAGCAAGGGAATCAAGCTATTTGAATACTTTCAGCACCTGGACTTTCACAACAAATATTCCATCCTTTAGTTAATGCCCATATGTAATCCAAAAATTACATATCACTCCTTACTCTGCAGAGACAAGAATTGGCTTTTGCATTCAGTGAATGGTGGCTGGGGTTTTGGTTTAAAAAACAAAAGCATGTATTTACTGAAAATAACATGTGACTCTTGTCATGAGCAAAGCCATTTTAAACAGTCCAGAACCTGGGGGAACCAGCCAGAACACAGAGGGTGTTGTGTGGGCCCCTCTTCAACACACACATACTGATCTCCAGTATGTGAGTGCTGTAAAAAAAAGCCAGAGACTAACAAAGACTGGTAGCACAACCAGAACAAGGCAGACTCCTCAAAGGGAGACCGGAGTAACCAGCTTTTTTTAGCTTAACCAAGCAGAGGCTGAGAGGGGTCATCACTGCAATCCAGAAATAACTCAAAGGCAAACACCAAGGAAGAAAGATAGTTAGTCAAGATCAGTGACTAGAAATAAACAATGAAAAAGGCCACGAGCAAATCTGAACTGGAAATTGTAATGTTTCTGTTACCAGAAGGATAAGGCAGAAGCTACTCTTCAACAGAAACAATGGTGGGAAAAAACCCTCAACCATCTTTGGGTGTTTATAAAGCAGACTCTAGGACATGGTACCTGTACTCAGTAGGATTGAATCAGGCACCCCTGAGCTTCCATGCTGCACTGGGTGCTCAGTGAAAACCAAGGGAAGGAAAAGAAAAAGCTAAAGTAGAGGAAAATGTCAATAGTCACCACTGCTGTCAAAAATCTCTCATTAAAACTAGGCTACAAATGCAGCAAGCTGTGCAAGGAGGAATGCCTAGAGAAGAAAAATGGCATCTCAGTGAATTCAGGCTCCCTGACCATTTGTGTCCCTCCATCACAAACACAGACAATGCCCCACTTAATTAACAGGGATAATACAGTAGAAGGCTGTGCAAAATAACGTATTGGATTTCTCTTTCTTCTTTCTCACAGAAAAAAGTTGTTTGTCAGTCCCATCAGAATGCCTTTGATCTCAACACTGATCTAAGCAACTGAACAAGAAGAACTGAAAGAAAAAATTAAAAAGGCTCTCCAGAAGAGAGCATCCACCTTCTCCCCACACACTGCTTCACCTCTGCCTCCCCAGACACAAGCACAGACTCCTGAGATCTGGCAGGACACAATGCAGAGAAAGCCCCACACACCCTGACATGCCTCGGGCACTTTTGTAAGGCTCTACCAGACCCTCCATTCTGCTGTTTCTGCCAGATAAATTAATAAGTGATCAAGGTTTATTGTGCTGTGGTTACAGTTTGCAGTCACACATAGTGTTCTTCTCAACAGCATTCTCCCTTTAAATTCCCAGGAGTAAGGAAGGACAGTCCATGCAGTTTAAGAATCTATTGTGTTTTGAATTTTGAAGCCATCATCACTGTGAGGTTAAAACTGCTCTGGCTGGGACTATCTACAAAAAGACAGTTATCAGCCCTCCACAGGCTTGCAGGTCAGGGCTGCCAGGCAGAGAAACCTAAGATTCAAGAAAGACTGTCTGTGTATTAGGTCTTAATTTGGACATGGCTTGGGTGTTTGAGCACTCACTGAAGTTGAGGCATGCGAGTCCTCTCACTGAAGTCACAGGAGCTATTCATGAGCTCAGAAGTCAGACAGACATCAAGCACCCTCCTGACTTATGACTTTGGATCATGCAGTCTGTGAAGCGGAGTCTGCTGCTCAATACTGCCTTGTGCAGCCCTGTGCATGATGATCTTACCTGCCCCGGGATCTCAGGACCACTGTATAATAATTATTCGATTTAAATTACATCAGTTGAGATCAGATTAGCCTTAAGTCTGGCTTTTCCAGGAAAAACCTGAAAGTATCCATAGATGGACATTGCCTCTTCTGACGTCAGCAAAAATTTTGCTATTGATTTCATGAAAACCAGAATTTCATTGCAATATTTAATGCTCTGAGTGTCACTGAGTAAAAGCGGGACTGTCCCAGATTTCCCTACAGTTGTTAAACAAGAGAGTTATCAGTTCTACAGACAAAAGCAGAACTGTAAACTGTGCTGCTTGCAGTGATGATGATAATTGGAGGGGGGGGGGGAAGGAGAATTAATATTTCCCTGCAGCACTGGATGTTCCTAGCAATGAAATGTTCCTAGCTAGAAATGGCAACACTGTTCAGTGACAGGCAGTTTATTGTTCACAAAAGGCTTTCTCATAATCACAATTTTTTACCTCTTTAGCCTTTAATTAACAACATTTCTGCCTGGGCTTGCACTGGCCCTCTGCAATCTGGAAGCTGTTCAGCCAGTCACCGAGCAGCAGAGAGCCTGAACACGAACCCTGAGACCCAGGAAAGGTCCTTGCCCTCCGTCCAAACCTGCTGCTTCGGAGGCCTCAGCAAACCCTCGGGGCAAGCACCGAGTCCCAGACACAGGCAAATAGTTTGTGAATCCTTCGGGCACAAACACTCTTGTTGAAGGGAATGGAAAGTTCATCTGTATTCACACCACGTGAGGAATTGTACAGCCCTGCCCCTGTGTATCACACAAGCAGGATCAGACCACAGGCAAGGGAGAAACTGGGTCGTTAAGTCACAGAAACTCAGTCACCCTGTCCAGATACAGGTCTCGGGAGAATGTTCAATTCAGACAGTTTCCTCAACCCTCCTGAAGCTCTGCTTGTGATCGATTAATCTAGACATACAGCAATGACAGCACCTTGATAAATCTCAGGGTGCAGGAGGTCATTTTTAAAGCATCATTATGTGCATTAGAAAGCTTTAACACTTATGACACTATAATTATAATCAAGCCTCATCTGGCATTACCTAGCATTGGGAAGAGTGTGGTGGGGGATAGTTTGGTTTCATTCCTGAGCTAATTAAAATTCTCTTTTGTTCCAACAGCCAAAGCCACCTTCCATTTAAAAGCATAGCAATGCCTACCTGCAATTATGAAATAAGTAACTTCATTTAAAAGCAACTGCTACATAGAAAAACTGCACCTCGGATGTCCTGGTGGAAAAACATGCATTACACATCTTTAACACAGAGCTGGCCAATTCTGGCTCCCTACAGCCCAGTACCGCTGTAAAATAAAAATTTACAAAGGTGGAAAGCTCACAGCTTTGCAGGGCAAAGGCACAGCTGTATTTCATACCTCACAAAACTTCTTCTGTGCAGCACAGACTTGAAAGTAAATTTTTGGGGTGATGGTAGGGGAGGATGCCTGGATCTCTACACAGTTGCTGGGTTCAGTAACAAAGCTATTAGCCTCATTGTGAGAATTACAAGGCAAAACACCACATCTTGAATAATTCAGGAAGTCAGCTTGAAGGACGGTAGCAATTCCTTCTCACTTTAAATCCTGTCTCCCTGTTCCCCACACTAATCTCCTGGGACTTCACTAAACATAAAGCAGCAGGCAATAAACGTACCAGCCATTACCACAGACAGATGCATAAAACCCCACTCCCTCCCTTCTCCCCCATGTGCCCATCAGAAAGGAATCTCCCATCCATCCTCTTCTTTCTGCTGTCTTGGGAGTGAGAAAGGGCAAGCAAAATATTATTGATCTGATCTCCAAATTCAAAAGTGCGGAGAATCCCCAGGCTCCAAGAGAGGAAATCCCTGGTAAGGTCGTGTCAATAGTGTCCTCTGCCTGGCAATACTTGTCACAGCTGCTTAAACTTTCAAGGTGCCCAACATCACAGCTATGGGGTGAAGTCAGAAAGTCCATCTGGGCTTTTTTAATCCCAGTTTAAAACACATGCACCGCAATTTATGGACATGGCACATTAATGGCTGGGCTCAGCATCACTAAATCAGTCCCTCCTGCTACAAGTATGAAGCAAAGATGGATAAATCAGAGCATTTCATTTAGGGTGATTTACATTGCAGGTAAATCAGCATTCATCAGAGAGTGATTTGCAAACCCATTGCAGGATCCTCTAATCACTTTCTGGTTTTCCATCAATCAAAACTTTTTGAAATTACATCACTAAATCCCAGACTAAAGGGGCAGGGCCATGGATCAAGTTGTGGGGGCAGAACCAAGGAGGCTTATGTGCCAAGTAATGGCTTGATTGGGCTGGGCTGGCTGACAAGGCAGATGGGTTCAGTTCTTGGATTCTTTGCACAGACTGGAACCCAAACTTTGCATGAGATCCGCTCTCCTGTCTTGTTCCACACTTCCTCAATCCCATGCCTTCATGCATGAAAGTGAGACCAGAGCATGTCCCCTTGAAGGTTGGATCATGAGGAAAAACAGCTTTAGAAAAGCAGAGTGTTAAAACCCTGCTTGCAGCTACACTGCAAGGCAGTCAAAGATTTTGGCCACCCCAGAGAACCATGAGAAGCAGCTGAGGTCTCCCTCAAGGTGACAGAGTGAGCTATGATTCTATTCTACTCTATTCTATTCTATTCTATTCTCTTGACCTGCTAGTAACAGAATCAGAAAACCATTGAGGCTCTGATGTATTGGCACCATTTGGGAGGATGGCACAGCAGAGGGGCTGAACAGAGCCAGCACACAGGTACACACCACAGCTACTGCTCCACACCTTTACTCAACCATTGCCATAGCTACAGAACGGGGCCCTCAAGGGCAGGGAGATTCCCAAGGACAACTTTCCTCCTGCATCTCAGGATGGATGACTTCAGGTGCTGGCTCCACCCTTGTCTGTCTCTTTTCCATGTCATTCTCCGTCCCTGTTTCCTCAGCTGTGAAGGGGAAATTATAAGGCACTTTGAGATGTGCTGACGACAAATGTACTAGAAGAGTGATTTGTTCTTCAGGCATGACTTCTGATCTCAGTAGTTGCTCAGTCTTTCAGCATCTACAGATCTAAAGACTCAGATCTAAAGCACTTAGGCTGTCTCTGTATTACATCTCACAGTCTAGATAAATTCTCTTTTTCCTCCTCACAGAAACCAATAAGTTTGATTTCCTGAGCAAAGCTTGTTAACTTCTCCATCACAAAAGCATTCCAAGTTAGTCAGAATCCAAAATACAAGAGCCAGGTGTGCCTCTCTAGGTTTCCACCTACATAAAAAATCCTTACTCAACAATTAGGCCTGGGCAGCTAATGCTTTTCACAGGAAAAACTCGTGTCTTGTTTGACCAACCTTCTGTTTCAGCTTTCCTGTTGGAGTGTGGCACTGAGAAAGCAATCCTGGAGTACTCTGCAGTTCAGCAGACATAACGTTGATTTGCACTGTCAATGAATCACTGTCTGACCTGTGCATCCATTTCTTGCAGCAGCATTTGAATTGATCCAAAGGAGATACCTTCTGAAATGCCGTTACACAGATGCAAACAGTTCTCATAAAATTCCTATACACAGCAACACACCCAGCGCTGTTCAGGAAGCCACTTGTGAAGTCCTGTCTGTGCTGGATGGACGGGCAGCACCAGAAGATTAGGACTGACTCTAAAAGGCATTTGGTTGGGTTTATTTTCCCCTTACCTTAAGCACACACAGGAGAGGTTTGTGCTAGCAGAAGATGCCAGAAGGAACGCTCCAGAGAGGGGGATGCCCTGGCCACCACAGAACAGGCAATGACAGGCCTTTCCCAGGGCTTAACACAGCTGCATCCTGCAGTCCAGTGGGATGCAACCCTCTGTGCCAGATAAACCCAGAGCTCATGTCACACACTGGGCTGCCCTCACAAAAGCACCCCTGTTCCCTTCCTCACCCTGCCCAGACTGAAATGTACTGCCACTCAGCAGCGCTCTGACTGTTGTACAATTTATACAAACACACACAGATAAATACACTTGTATATATACACAGATGTATGCCTTTTGTTCATACATGTGTGTGTATATATACGTACACATATACAAACATATTACATGCTCTGGACACAATAGCATGAACTGAAAGAGCTCAGGGTCAAGTGCTTTACTCAGAGACCTCCCAAGCCCAGAGTGCCTGCTTGTTCCTTCCCTCACTGGCCCAGCTGTGACAGCAGAGAAAACACCCTGATCAGACTGTGCTTTTAACAGTACAGACCACTTTGATGAGGTGCCTGGCTACAGTAAAAGCACAAAGCTTTGCTGGAATCACTGTTCTCCCCACCAGCAAAAGTGAGAGGGGCAGGGCGTGCTGGTGTGACCCCAGTGGTCCAAGTCCACACCTAGACTGTGAGCCTTAAACTATCCTACAAGCATACCCAAGCAGAAGAAAGCAAAGAACCTTATTCCCAAAGCCCCAGCCTCTGTAGTCTGGAATAATCCCCTTCAATTCCATAATGACTTCAACGATTTGGCAATCTAACTGGATTTTGACACTTTTGGAATGGTGTCACAATCCAGAAATGCTTGCTGAGGACAAAGCACAGCTAGAGTACCATGTTAAACATGAGTTGATTAGATAACTTGTGCTTTTAAGTAGGCTGCATGGCTATGGGCACACGAAACACCTCGATGCTGCTGAGCTCTGGTGAGACCCATGCCTTGCATTAACTGCATGAGCTGTAAGCCCAGAACCAGGGTGCTTTGGCTCCTGGATATAGGGCAAATTCAAAACCCTACCAAGTGCTAACACAAAGTTATATCACCTCATTTGTGTAGTCTCTCCCACAATGGGGACTTGAGATCTACCCTTCAAATATTTACACACACACTTCACACACCAGACCAGACACCGTTGAAGCAGAGCTGTGGGTATGCATAATATACCTTTTTTTCCCTATGATATTGTTATGAAGTAGGAGGTGAGATTATTCACATATTAGGCCTTCAGTCTCCAGGGAACTGTCTGTGATTTCTATATTTATACTTTCAGGGTTGTCACAGAAAACACTGCAAGAGATCTTGATCTTGAAAACTGATGCAAATTTAAAAAATGAGGTGGCATTTCCACCTCATACCCAAAGCTCAGGGAAACACAGGCTCTCAGATTTTTGCTCTCCTCTTTCTTAAAACAGAAGGACAGAGTAAAGCAGCAGGAGGCCATCACACAAATGGCAATCATAAAATTGATCAGCCTATCAAACAACTGCCATCAAGAAGCAAAAACAGATTAATGAGCATTCATTATTGACTGGTCAAATAGCCTGGCAACAGTTCTCTTCAAACGCTGACAACAGCAGGACTCTCTAATCACCTCCAAGCAGGACGGGACCTTCCTTATGCCACTGGGCAGCACAGCCCTGGCCTTTTGCTCTTCACCACGTGGGGGACATTAAATAGAACTTAGATACAATACTGGCTGCTGTCTAAGCACAAATATTCCAAAATTTGAATTCCCTATCATGTAAGCACCAAGAAAAATGTGCAAAACTAGATTAAGAGAGGCATAATTAGGTATTTTGAACAGCTTATCACAGGTTGCTGCCTCTTAACCGAATAAAAACACCAATAATAAAGTTTTGAAGATGAGCAACAAAGAAGTGGTAAGAAAACGCAAGGTTTTACATGGTGGACATCTAGATCCCTGCAATGTCAGCCATCAGTCTGGAGAGGTGATGTTTGCAGTACCAAGAGAAGTGAGGTAAAATGAGATATGACAACTTCCTTTGCTCTCTGGGACGGATGATGCATGGAGCTGAGACAGAAGATAGAGCAGACTTGGATAGAAGAACTTTACTTGTACCTAGGCTTTAAAAAAAACCAAACAAACAAGACCAGCAGCAGCCTCTCCATATACTCTGGATGTGCTTGAGATTAATATCAACCTAAAAAAACTGCCTGAAGATAATCCAAGCACAGATCAGAATTTAGTCTAAGCCAGTATCAATGACTCATGTAACTCCAAAGCTCTACATTCACTGGGCTAAAACACCATTATTAGCAAAGGAAATTACCTTTTAAATACCATGTATTTTTTTCTAAACTAATAAATCTTCATGCCACAAACCACTGCTTTTGGTAATGGGGACAAAGACCCTCTCTACTGCCCTTTCATCAGTTCAAGTCCTTCCTGCAAGTTCCTTACCAGCAGCACCCTTTTTTCTGAACTGAGCAAATGTGGAGGTAAAAATACCACTACCAAAAAGGAAGAACAACCAAACAAACCCAAATAGAAAAGCCCAGCTGTCACAATGAATCACTTCCCAAAGAGAAGATGTTCTGGGATGCTGATATTTCACAGTGTTGTGAAGTCCTGGTTGGGACCAAAGATCCAAAAATTGCCCCAGAATAACCTTTAGCCCAAATTATCATTTGAGGTCCCAATGGCTTTTACACACACAAGTAACCTCTTCCCCTCCCACGATTCTTCTGCTTTTGGCTTCAGATTTCCACACAGAAGAATTTAAAAACTCCATCCCCACAGGCCATTTTATTTATCAATGGGCAAAATTCTCTCAGTTCCTTCACTGCTTTTCCCATAGCTACTAGACAAGGTTCAGATGCCCTTCTGCTCGTGTTATCCATGTACAGCTAAATTACATTTAATTCAATTATGAGTGAAAGCCACAGGAAGCCAATATGACAACTCCACTAGATAATCTTCCACTTCCCTGCCACAATTTCATCCATAATGTCCTTCTCTCATTTCACTTCAGGATTCCTGGCTGCCTCACAGTCTGATTTGCTTGTTTTAAGACAAAAGCAGTCATGTTTCTTTTTAGTCATGTCAAAGATTTGTAATGTAAACAGAGATAAATGAAGTTTTGAGATACCATATTTCTTAAATAGTCAAACAATCCCCTTTTACATTGTTAAATTAGAAAAAGTAAATGGTTAATTTTCAGCATCAGGAGGGACATTAGTCTTGCTGTGTGCTTCCAACAGAGATGCACGCAAAAACCCCACTGTGCACTGCACAAAATATAAATAACTAAAATAAAATAAAGCTATATAATCATATGGCATTTTAATGGGATTTTATAATTATATTGCATTTTAATGGGATTTGGACAATTAACTCCCTTCAGCTCTTTGCAAACCTCAGCCTTAGGCAATGACCTTGTGCCAGTGGCCACCCCAAAGCAATGAGTAAAACAAATTCTAGGGTGACTTATGTCTCTGCTGAGGGACGGTCATGTCCACAAGGAAACCAGCCACTGCTGCCCTGTTCAGTGGGCAGGGCACACAGAGGAGTGCTCTGTGGAGCCATAGCCAACAGGGACTCCACCACACGGAATGGAATGCTGAGAGCCTGGGACAAGTGATCACATCCCATCCGTTCCCTTCTGCTCCACAGTCCAGCAA
>VWZF01001960.1:0-25532 GCA_013396755.1 Sclerurus mexicanus
GTGCCCCCCTGTTCTCACAGGGTCGGGGTCCCCGGCGGCTGATCCGGAGTTTGGGGGTTGTTTGGGGACTGTTGGGGGGTGTCGAGGTCCCTCCCCCGCCCTCCTGTCGGGTTTGGGGACAAACGCGTCCCTTTTCGCTCAGAATCCTTCTGTTCCCCCTCGGGAAAGGGCTCCGAGTGCCCGGCGAGTCGTGGTCCCTCCGCGAAAGGCTGGGTCTGGTCCCGCTCAGAGAGGGGACAATAACGAGGGTTTGTTGTTTTTATTGAGGTTTCGTAGGAATTTTTTGTTTAAACGGGGCAGGATTTGGACAAGAGGGGAGGGTGGTGGGATCCTCAAACCCCTGAAACGTTTGGGAAGGGGTTTGTTTATCCCATCAAACCCCTGCCTGGTCTGGGGCGGAAAGGGCACATTGAGGCTTGTCCTGCCTTTTTTCCACCCAGGTGTGGGGCCAGACGGGCACACCCGTGTGGTTTTCCCAGCAAACATCCCCCCCCAGCCCAGATTCGGGGCTCTCTCGTTGCCAAAACACGCGGGAGGGTGGGGGCGGCTCCGGCCATCTGTCTGTCCCTCGGCGCTTTGCTCGTGCTTTGGGTTCAGTCCCACTTTTTTGGCCATTCCTGCGGGTTTTTCCCGGGCAGGGCGGTGTCGGCTCCTTTTCTCTGAGCTGGCCCTGCCTGGCAGAGTTTGTGGAGTTATTGGTGGTGGGTGGCTTTTGCTTCCCGAGCGATTTCCCTGTCCCCATTAACAAAGTGTTTGCAGCCAAGCCAGGATTAGTCAGCGCTGGAAGGGCTGCTGCAGGGGCAGCCCTGGAGCTGGAGTTGCCCTCGCCCAGCAGGTTCCCAGTGGTGTTTGGCTTTCCCTCTGCCTTGGGCAAGCCCTGTTTTTTGGGATGGGAGGTTGGTGTTGAGGGGAAAGAGGTGGAATCCAGGTGAGGTGGATTTTCCTTTAGACGAGAAACCTCTTGATTTTGGGCAGGTGGTAGAAAGAGAGAACTCACCTCACGTAAAGGTTCTGTGCTTCAGCAAACCCCCTGTGTCCGTGGCACAGCCCCCAGCGAGCTCCTGGATTTGGGGACAACCCCTACACGTGGGAGTCTGCAGTGCCTTTGACATCTCCAGGCATGACCTGGAGCACAAATCCTCCCTGTCCCCTGTGTCTCAGTGACCTGCAGCTCTGGTTTAGGATAACAAAGGGTCACTTCTCTGCTAGTTTTTGCCGGGAATTCCCTGGTGGGAGTTTCTCCCCCCCAGCTGACCCGTGCAGGGTTTGGGTGCTGCCAGCCCCAGGTGACGGGAGCAGCGCTGTGCTTTTGTAGCCACCTCTGCCTTCCTTCTGCTCATCCATCTGCCACTCGTGCATCATCCTGCGCCGCGTCGTGCCGTGCTTTCCAGGCACTTACTCACTGCTCCTTTCTCTTCCCTTCCTGCCCCGTGTTTGTGAGGCGCTTTAAGGATCTTTAGTGGGGAGAACGGGTTGGACAGCAGGAGGGATTTGTGCCTGGAAAGGGTGGTCAGGCCTTGGCAGGGGCTGCCCAGGGAGGGTTGGAGTGCCCAGGCCTGGAGGTGCCCAAGGCAGGACTGGCCGTGGCACTCAGAGCTCTGGGCTGGGGGACAGGGTGGGCATCGGGCACAGGGTGGGCTCCGTGGGCTGGGAGGGCTTTGCCAACCTCAGAGAGTCTGGGATTCTGTGCAAAAGTTATGAAAGCAGAAGTCATCAGTGATGCAACTCGTTGAGTGGAAGGATTTTCCATTCTCAAACCACAAACAGGCAGTTTCACATCTACCAAACTTGGCTATTTTCTGCCCTTTTTCCACAACCAAGGCGTGCATTGCGTTGAAGGTGTTGGGTTGGCACAAGAGAGGATGAATTCCATTGTGAGGGTCTTGCAAGGGGGAGTAAACCATTACTGTGTGTGGAGGAGGGTGAATCCCAGCCTTGTTCTGGGCTGGTTTGGGAGGTTCATTCTGGGTGCTACCCTGTGGGGTGGGGCTGTGAGGGGTCAGGTCGGTGTGAGATAAACAGAGGCAGTGCTGGGTGGCTGTGGTGATAAGAGGAGCTGGGTGAGCAGGGAGGAAGTAATTGGGCTCCCTGTGGTCTCCTCCACGCACCCAGGCCCTGGCTTTTCAGGAGAAGGGGCAGACAGGCTCTTGGCAGAGCTGTGCTCTTCTGGCGGCACCTCATTGCCTTCGTTTCTCTTTCTCTCCATGCCCTCCATCTCCAGTTATTTGCCACGCTCAGGAATGTGTATGGGTTCTGGGTTTGGCTTGATTGCTGGCTGCTGGTGGTATCCAGAACTCCTGACTGGGGTTCCCTGCCCCACGAGGAGGTTCCACCCTATGGCATCATGCACAATGAATCCAGCAGTGCCTGCATCCCCGCCCAGTCTCCTCCAGAAGAGCCCAGGTCCAGAGCCTGCCATCCTGCAAAACTGCCACAAAGCAGATCATCAAAAGGCAGCAAAATCCAATCTGATTTAGGCTTGGAGCAGAATGGGTCAGGAGTGGATTAATCCGGACTGTAATGGATGTACCACGAGTGCCGGGCGCTTAATTCATTGTCTGGGATGTGAGGCCGAATGCTCATAAATCCAACCCCGGCAAGATGACAGAGGTAAAGCCTCACTTAAACTGATTAACTGGTGTCTCCCGGAGTGTCTGCGCAGGGAATCTGCCATTCCAGATTTGGGTGTGCAGCTGGGATTTACGACACGCTCGCTGTCGCTGCGGCGGCACCGACCCCGGCCGGTAACGTGAGAGGCCGTGCCAGGCTCTGCCAGCACGGCTGACCTTGGTTCTCCCGGTGCTGGGGGTAGGGGAGAGACCAAGCGCCTCAGTATCACTGCCCCCACCCTGGGGGGCTCTGAGGGACCCAGGCCAGGCAGTACCTGCAGGGGGGTGTCAGTGAGAGGGCAGGGAATGCTCGTGCGTGTTTCCCTTTGGCTGCCATCCTGGGTGCTGGGTTTTGGTGCTCCTCCTGCTTATCTTGCTGTGGCTCTGCTGCTGACGATGGGTCTCTGCTGTTAGAACGGTCTAGTGAGAGTCTCTGTAAGATTCTGGAGCTGCTGGAGCGAAGCCATCCAAGTCTAGACCTTAAGACACGTAGTAGTTGGGTTTTTGGGAGCGTGTTGGGTCTGCTCCCTGTGATAACATCAGAGCTGCGGCCACGCCGGGACTGAGGAAGCTTCTCTCACGCGGCTCGGCCAGTCCCAACCTGTGGCAAACCTGTTCTTGCTGAACTGGCCTTTTCCAGCCCCAAAGAGAAGTAGTTTGGCTAAACAAGGTGGGAAATGTGAGATCTGATCATGTTCCTGAGGGGTTTAGGCTGAGTTTTCAGGCCCTCCTTGCTCTGGCCTCCTGCCAGGGGCTGGAGGTGGCCGGACCCATCTACCTGGTCTCGCTGTGCTCTGGAGAAGGCACAGAAACCTCAGCCTTGGCAGGTACCATTTCTGGGAATATTTGTTTATTTTACTTCTCCTGCTTCGCTGTGATTCAGGGAGTCTGTGAGTGTTACGGGTCCAGTGTTAATGGAAATGTTCCAGTGGGGATTATTGACCTTTATCTCAGTGCTTTTATGTTTAACCTGTGGACCCCTCAGTAAGTCGGGTTATCAGAATAGAAACTGATGTGACTTTGTGTCGTACAGGCACAAGAAGTTCATTCCCATCATGGATCGATGGCAGTCTTGGGAGCGGTGCCTTTGGGTGCCCCAGGTCTGGGTAGAGTTACATCACTGGGGTGAACTGGGAAGCACTGAGCTGGTGACTGAGGTCCCTGTAGAACTGGTTATTCTGGGGAGCTGTGCTGTGGGAAGAGGCAGAGATGGGAGATGTTGGGCTGGATCATCCGCGGATATACCCGGATTGGTGCTGCTGGAATGTCCGTGGGTGCTGCCCTGGGGGCAGGTCATGCTGCAGAAACATCCCTGACTTGTGTAACCATAGAGGTCAGAGTTTGGAAATGTGGGCAGGCAGTCCTGGTCAAGGCTTGCTTCCCTTTAATGACCTTGGCCTCCAGTCAGCACAGACCAGCCCTTCTCTGAGGTGCTGGGTGTTGGAACACCACTGCTGGACCTCGGCAAGTCCAACCCTGTGTTGTTCCTGCCACACCCGGGCCTGTGAGAACATCACACCTTCCCTTCTGGAGCTTGACGTGGGTCTGGAGGATTTGCTGGAACCCCTTTTTTCCCTCCGAAAAAATGACATCTTGCATGTTTTCTTCCATTCCCCTCTGCTCCCTGGTGCTGGTGGCTGCCCCAGATCGTTTATGCGGAGCGGCCGCTGACCGACAACAACAGGTCCCTGGCCTCCTATGGGCTGAAGGACGGCGACGTGGTGATCCTGCGCCAGAAGGAGATGGTGGAGCCCCGGCCGTCCATCCGCTTCCCAGGTGAGGAGGGCTCCGTGCCAGCTGCTGCTCCGGGCGGGCGGAGGTGCCTCGGGATTCGTCCGACACCCCGCTGGGTGAGGCAGGGAGGGTGACTGGGATGGGGTAGAGGGGCTTTTCAATTAGCTGAAGGGGTTCTGATGCAACGCTTGGTTGGTTCTGAGGAAGCCAGCGCTGGTTTACTGTTGTTTTGGGGAAACACGGAGGCAGCGAGGAGGGTTCAGAACAGGTTTGGTAAAGGTGGTTGAGTTTTCCTATGAGCACTGGTTCCCTCCCCGCTGGGCACGATGGCACAGCCGTGTCAGGAACAGCCCCTATGGATGTGTCCTGAACCTGTCCTGTGGCAGATTCCCTGAGGAGCCACATCTTAGCAAACCCAGTGGCACAATCACGTGTACATGTGAAAGGCTCCTCTGGGGATGCCTGAGCGGAGCCCTGCACCTCTGTCCTGCCTTCCACAGCCGTTCCAAACAAATCCCAGTCATAAAATATCCCTGGAAAAGGTGCCACAGGCTGAGAAGGGCGTGGGAGCATTGCTGAGGTCCCGGTCCTGCCTCAGCTGGAGGATGGGTACCTGCAATGCAGCTCTGCAGGAATGGTACTACCTTTTTCTTCCCCTGCTTTCTTTTAACCCAAGAGACTCCAAAGTGCCTGCGAGCCACTGGGTTTAGCCCTGCGGTGTCTCCCTGGGTGATTCACATTTGGGAAGCAGGGAATAACTAGTCAGCAAGTGCATTTCAGGGGATTAAAAATGGGGCAGACAGACGAGCCCAGTTACATAAACTCAGCGTCGTCCCTAACCCAGTAACCCGGGGCCGTGGCTGCGCTTCCGATGCAAACTGCGGCTCCCGGAACCCGCCCTAATGCAGCTGTGAGGGTTTTCCAGCTGAGCTGTAACCACAAAGCACCGACCCCTGGGGTGTCCCTCCCTCCAGGTCTGCCCAGGATAGACTTCAGCAGCATCGCCGTGCCTGGGACGTCCTCGCAGCAGCACCAGCCGCCGGCACAGCGGCCTCGCCCGTCGCCTCCGGATGCTCCGGCGTTCCCGCAGGGCCTGGACAACCCGGCGCTGCTGCGGGAGATGCTGTTGGCCAACCCCCACGAGCTGTCCCTGCTCAAGGAGCGCAACCCGCCCTTGGCCGAGGCCTTGCTGAGCGGGGACCTCGGTGAGTCGGGCTGGGAGCTGTTTGGGCTCTGGCCGCAGGGTGTTTGATGAGCTGGGGTGCCCTGCAGCCTCACGGAGGCCGTGGGTAAAAGGTGCCACTCGGCAGCACTCGGGGCAGTTCCTCTCTTTCTGGGTGTATTTCCCCTGCTTGGCTTCTTTAATATCCTCTGTCCCCTGCCCAGAAACACCAGATGCACAGATCAGTCGTGTCTGTGAACACGAGTCACTCAGCTCCTGATTTGCACAGCAAGACTCTCCCAAGTGCACATTTTCCAGTAAAGGTGGTGTGTTTGCTGCATCCCAGAGCCCGCTGGGACTCAGCAGGGAGCAGCACACTCCCAAACCAGCCCTGTCCGTAGGTATTGCTGCTGTGAAGTGAATCTCAGAAAGGGAGAGGGAAAGGAACACACAGGTAGTGTCTTTTGGGAGTTTTTTCTATAGCAACAGTCACAAATGGTCACGTTTCTGTTACTCTTGGAAGTGTCCACGTGTTTTGGGCACAGGTGAAGCCTTGGACCGTGTCCTTCACTTCCTCTGCAGGTGAGCAGCTGATGTTGGTCCCTTGTTCTTCCTGCAGGGAACGCTTTGAACTCTGTGTCCTTTTATGAAAAGAGCAGAGTTTTGGGCATCCAGATGTGCTTCTAGACCTCTGCAGGATGTTTGGTTGGGAAATACATCCTGTTGAGTTTGGAGAAGTGAGTGAAGGAACTTTTAGCAGGAGACTTTTTTCTGCTTTCAAAGTTACATCCAAGTGACTTCTCTCTGTCAAAGGAAACCAGAAAGAAACTTCCATGGGTATTGTCAGCCTGTTTAATTTTTAATTCTGACTTTAGTTCATGTTCAGAGTTAAACCCACATTCTTTGCATTCTCAGGCTTCTTCATGCTTCTTGCTGGGGGTTTTTCCCATCACCTTGAAGTGATGCACAGGAAACCAGAGGTTGCACCCAAGACACCCAGAAGTGGCTCCTCTGCTGCTCTGCCTGGTCTGTGCACACCAAACTTGGACTCAGATGTCCATTTTCGGTCCCGAATGGCTGCACTGGGCTCTCAGGAGGAAGTGGTTTGGTCTGGTTCTGCCCTTGTGCTGCTGTACAGCTGCTCCTCTTGGTGTTTGGGCACAGATGCAGTTCAGCTCGGCTCTGATTCCCGATATCCACATGGATCTGTGCCCTGTGGCTGTGCTGGGTGAAGGCACCTGCTGTACAGAAGCCTAATTTCAAAAATCCAAACAGCAAAAGGCACCCAAGGCCTCCCTGAGCACGTAACAGCCCTTGAGCCAGAGCTGCCTGCTGGGAGCAAAGGCAGGACCCTCCGTGTGTACAGACCTCCATAGACTGCCAGGTCCTTTTGGGGATGTGTGCGATCCCATCCAAGTGGTGAAAAGTAGCCAAAGGCCATCCAGAAAGTGAGGATCTAAAAGCTGTGGCCTTCAAATGCCCATCTCGACTTAGAGTCTGGCCTGGGACCCCCTGCTTTCAGTGGCAGGCATTCATCTTTAGGAATTACAATCTCTGGCTTTGGTTTCTCTTGGGTTTGAAGGAAATATTGGTGTCAGCTGTTGTGTTTTTTTCATTTTTTTTCCCCTGTAAAACTGTATGTGCCAGGAAGTTGAGTTTGATTGGGCAGGATTTGGGTAGGGACACAAGGAGAACAGGCTCTGTCCATTTGTTTTTCATCTCAGCGGGTTCCCAACTTGCGCCCGGTCCTTTGAGGTCCATCCACGCTGCCCTCAGAGGGAGCTTTTCCCTGCATGTTGCCGAGTCTGCCCCTCAGCCCTCATCAAAGGAAGCGTCTGCTGTGCCAGGATTTGATTTGCAAGAGTGATTTCCAGTAAAAAGCATTTCTGTCTCTTTGTTCCCGCAGAGAAATTCACCAGGGTGTTGCTGGAGCAACAGCAGGACCGAGCCCGGCGGGAGCAGGAGCGGATCCGACTCTATTCCGCTGACCCCTTTGATCTCGAGGCACAGGCCAAGATAGAAGAAGACATAAGGTAACAAACCGGAGTGCCTGGCAGGATGTGGGGATCTTTCCTGGGGAAAACACTGCTGTGTGCTTCCATCCCTGGGGGTTTGTCCCTGGAGGAGGCAGAGTCCTGTATCAAACACCCGTTTGCCTGCAGGGCGATGCTGTGGGACACGCGGGAAGGTTGGGATTTGGGATGTGTAGGTGCTCCCCATCCCTTAACTGTGTCCAGCTGAGCACAGAACGTTCTTCCCTGGGAGGGTGGGCAGGCCCTGGCACAGGGTGCCCAGATAAGCTGTGGCTGCCCCATCCCTGGAAGTGTCCAAGGCCAGGTTGGATGGGGCTTGGAGCAACCTGGGCTGGTG
This sequence comes from Sclerurus mexicanus, assembly GCA_013396755.1. Taxonomy (NCBI): domain Eukaryota; kingdom Metazoa; phylum Chordata; class Aves; order Passeriformes; family Furnariidae; genus Sclerurus; species Sclerurus mexicanus. The sequence continues at coordinate 7,876 of VWZF01001960.1, forward strand.
GAAGGTGTCCCTGCCCATGGCAGGGGTGGCACTGGATGGGCTCTGAGGTCCCTCCCAACCCAAACCATTCTGTGACTCTATGATACGAGGTGACAGCCCCTCTGTCCATGTGTGTGATGTCCTGGAGCTGCCTGAGCTGGGCCAGTGTGACACTGGAGCACCTCTGGAAGGCACATCTCCTCTTGCAGGGTGGAGCTTGGGGTGCCTCAGCTGTGTTCTGAACCCCAGAGCTGGGCCAGTGCTGGTCTCTGAGCTGAGCTCAGCACAGCAACGTGGCATCACCTCTCCCAGCTGCCCTTGAGGTTTGGTTTCACATCCTGCTAATTGTTCTGTGTCTCTGGCTAATTCCAGACTCCAGCATCGCTGCTGTCAGAGTGATGTTCTGCAGAACCACATTCTGCTCATCAGCTCCACCCTCTTGCTGCTTGCCAAATATAATTGCTTTGGACTGAGTTGAGTGATAAACCTTTGAGTCAGGACATGGCTGGTGGTTCCCCCCCCAGTAACCAAGTGTCTGTCTGGTACAGACATCCTTGCTCAGAACCAGAATTGAGTGGTGATAAGAGTGGCTCTCACAGGGTGCTGGTGCTGGATAAACACTTGTAGACAGTGGAATTGTAGACAGTGTAGACATTTGTAGACAGTGGAATGTTGCTTGGAGGCAAGGGAATGCTTCCCTCCTGCTGCAGATGAGGGGCAGAGGAAGGGGATGTGCCCAAGGCTGTGAGGCTGGTTGGGAACACTTCGGGCTGAGCAGTCCCCACATTTCACACCCCACTTAGCTAAAAACAAAATGGCATTAAAATTGGAGCCCTTTTCCCTTTGTTGGGAGATAGATAAAGCTGTTTCACATGCAGTCACTGTGGATACCCATCATTTCCATGATTATCCTGGAGGTCGTGAGGGGCTTCTTGAAGAGCGTTCCTTCTCTTGGCTGGAGTTTGCACCAAGGGCTTGTGCTCGTGGTGATGTTCTCGCTGTGGTTCTGCTCACCTCCCTCCCTCCCTGTGCCTGGAAAAGGAAGGATACCAGGGAAACGGGAAGATTTTAATGTTCAGCTGCTGTGTGGGATTCCAGGGATGGAGCTCCTGGCAACGTCTCCGTGTGCCCTCGGCATGACTAAGGAACGTGCAGGTTTTCTGCTCGTGAACCCTCCAGGTTAACGCTGTGGTGGCAGGTCCCTCTGGCCAGCACAAGGTCATCAGGAGCTGAGGTGTGAGTTAGGCAGTGGTTGGAAGCAGCAGTGGCTGCTGGGGAACAACCTGGTGTCTCTGGAATATGCTGAGATCATTCCTAGTGCTCCCTCAGCTCCGAGGTCCGTGTTTAGCTGTGGTTTAAAGGGGGGTGTGGGTAAGGTGGGCGGCAGCAGGTGGGATCTCCAGGTCTGGCTGTGAGTCAGAGGGATCTCACAAGGCCTGGCTGGTAGAAACTCCAATTTTTCTCTCTCCATGAAATTCAGGCAACAAAACATTGAAGAGAACATGACGATAGCAATGGAAGAGGCGCCTGAGAGCTTCGGCCAGGTGGTGATGCTCTACATCAACTGCAAAGTGAACGGACACCCCGTGAAGGCCTTTGTGGACTCAGGTGAATTGCCCCATTTTCAGCTCTTTCTCCAGGCTCTCCCTCACTGAGGGTGACAGTAAACAATGCGGTAGTTTTCCCAAAAAATCCCGTAATAAAGCACTGCATGACAAGATGCTGGAGCAGCCTGTTGGACCCTGAGCAGAGCCTGAGTGCTGCTGAGGGTGAGCAGAGCAAAGGGTTGAGAGCAGCAGCGTGTGAACACCCCGGGCCAGGGCTCCTGTGAGAGCTTCTGGGGCTCCCGTTCCTGGAAGGTCACGGCCACGTGTCCGTGTCCTGTCTCCTTTTGCAGACGGGGGGATTTCACACGCCTTCCCTGTGGTGGTTCCCATCCACAGCCCCAGAGGGGAAGGTCCTGGGCTTGTTCCACCTCTGCAGTGACAGTCAGTGCTGACCCGTGTGTGGGCAGCTGGGTCAGTACAGTGGGATTCCCAGGAAGCCTTTGTGCCCTGGGGCAGCTGCTGAGTGCCAGACCTTAAGCTCTTCCAGGAGAGAATTTTAATTTGTGATGGGGATTTAACAGGAATTCTGTGTCTGGCAGGTGCCCAGATGACCATCATGAGCCAAGCGTGTGCTGAGAGGTGCAACATCATGAGGCTGGTGGATCGGCGGTGGGCTGGCATCGCCAAGGGCGTAGGGACACAGAAGATAATTGGCAGAGTGCACTTAGGTAAGTGCTGGCATTCTGGGGGCAGCTTTAGCGGAGGTTTGACTGCACTCCCCACAGTCTTGGCACCGAGGAGTGTCTGGTTGGATGCTGGAACTCCCGCAGAGTCAAATCAAAGTGCATCCGCAGTGTGGTTGTTTGTCTCGGGCACAGAACTCTGTTTTCTGTCTCATTTAATGCTTTATTTTAATGGAATTTCTGTGACACTTGGAGGTGGGGGAGTCCCCAGCTCCTGCAGGTGTAGAGAACACAGTCTCTGGGGCCAGAACCCGAGGGAAATGTGGAACACCATGACCTTTCCCCTTTGGGGTGGGAGTGCTGGGCAGGGAGAGCTGCTTAGGAAGGGCTCCAGCACAGTGCAGTGTGTGCTGTTCCTTTGGGAAGAGGAGCCTCTCTGTGCTCTTGTGCAGCTTTTTTGGATGGAGAAAATTGTCCTTATTACTGAAAAATCAATTCTGCTCACTGTTGTTGCTGCTTAGACTTGTGTTCTAATGAGCTGTTCGCAGCCCCTTGAGTTTGGAGGGGCCGAGAAGCAGGACTTGAGGCTCCTGAGCACGTCAGCTTTTGAAATAATTAACCTGGGACCACGACAGGCCTGGCAGTCCCCGGGGCTTTCACAGGGCTGGACTTCTGTGACCAGAGCAGCACGTCGGAGCTCTGGTTTCAGACGTGCCCAGACCTTCCCCAGGAGGTGGAGGAGCAGTCAGCAGATTTGTTGGGCTGCAGTGGTGACTCCTCTCCCTTGTGTTTCAGCTCAGGTGCAGATCGAAGGGGATTTCCTGGCGTGCTCCTTCTCCATCCTGGAAGAGCAGCCCATGGACATGCTCCTAGGACTGGATATGCTTAAGAGGCATCAGGTATCAAAACCTCCTCTGAAACAGCTACTGGCTCTTCCAGGTTAAGTGCAAAGTGCAACATAAGGGCCTCGCCTGGGAATTCATTAGGATTTTCCTGGGGAGAGTTGATGGTGGAATATCTTCCATCCTGGAAGCACATACTCTCCATCCATCACGGACAGCTCCAGGGTGTCTGGCTGCTGCCTGAAGCTTTTTGCTCTGATCAGAGATGCTCAAAGCTTTGTAACTGAATGACTTATTACAAATCAAGTCAGACAGGGCCCTTTGCTTAGAGCTGATGCTCCTGGCTGGGAGCCGTTCCCGTTGGAATGGGGTCGTCTCACCTCGTTTCCCCGGGATCCGAGGGGCTCTCCCAGCAGCCCTGACGTGTCCGTGCTCTTTCACAGTGCTCCATTGATCTCAAGAAGAACGTTCTCGTGATTGGCACGACGGGCTCGCAGACCACGTTCCTGCCGGAGGGGGAGCTGCCCGAGTGCGCCCGGCTGGCGTACGGCGCCGGGCGGGAGGACGTGCGGCCCGAGGACATCGCCGACCAGGAGCTGGCAGAAGCAATACAGAAGTCCGTGGAGGAAGCAGGTACCAGGAGGAGCCCAGCTGAGATAGGAACCTGCATGTTCTTTTGCTGAGTGTGGGGATGTCTGTGAGCCAGTTCCCCTTCCGGCTCTCGGAGTGGAGAGAAGGGGCTTTATTCGTGCTCCAAGTGCGCTCCTCTCTTCCTTTCTGGACAGCAAAACCTGCATGAAGGCACTTGGGAGGGTTTGCTGTTTAGTTGGTGCTTTGCCTGCAGCTTCCCACCTGCTCTGGTTCCCTGGCCCTTAAGGAGTGGACACTGGTGGTTGCCTGTGGCACCTGGTCACTGGTGTCACATTGAAGTGCCTGGCAGGGACGTGGCTCAGCTGTCTCAGCAGCCTCGTGTAAGCACAGCTTTGGGGAGGCTTCCTGAATCCTGCTCTTCGTGGCTGCACCGTGGAAAAACAGCAGCTGTGGCAGTGGCAAAAGGTCCTGCCAGTTTTTAGAAACAGCACTATTGCAGCATTTTTCCCTGGAATGGTGCTCGTGCCCTCCGAGGGGGAGTCGCTTCCTCGCACTCGCTCTGAATTTCAAAAGCCAAATTCCAATCCCGATGTGCATCCTCAGCCTTAAATGGGATCTGCAAAGGGAACTCTCACCTCCTGTAGGTCTGTTTCCTGTGCCCCTGGGATCTTGACACTGCACAGATGCACTGACTGAGCTGTGGAAGATTTTTGTGGCTGCAGAATCTAGTGAAGTCATTTTATTTTGGGCCAAAATAGCTGAAAGCTGAGCTATGAGCCACACGGTCTGAAACTCACATTTTCTGTCCAGCTCCTCCCTTCATTCAGCTTTTGGCTAAAGCACAAATTCATTATTTTTCCCCTGCTGTTACAGGGAAGCTGTGAATACCTCAGGGTGTGTCCCTCAGGCCTTTTCCAAGACTTTTTTAAAATAACATTTTGTATCCAAGGGTTTTATAGAGACCTTTGAGTTTTCCTGCTCATTTCTCCCCTGGAAGCACCCAGTAAATTCTGCTTCCCACACATGCAGAACTCTTGGCTTCATCAGATTTAAGCTGATAAAGTTGATTTCAACATTTTTATTGCTAATTTTTTAAGACTCTAGTATGCTTATATTTAAAATGGAAGCCAGATAACAAGATTTAACTATATTATGTATATATATATTTAACCATATACATATAACTAGTTGAAATGCGCTGAAATTTTTCTTTAACACTTCCCAGTTGCTGCTTGAGAGCCCAAAGAGTGAGTCACAAATAATGAAGTTTACACTATTAAGGGGAGCACAGAACTGCATTTATTGCTCCCTTTGTCACATTTGCTTCCATCCTAAGAATGTAAGTTCTCCAGAGAAGTAAAAACCCCAGGTCTGCCTTTAATGAATCAGCAAGAAGTAGTTTACAAGTGTGACTTTTCCAGCCAGATTTGAATGCTTGGTCACTCGAGTTGCAGCCTCTAGAGAGAAACACAAACATGGGTTTGACCTTCCCGTCACGTTTTGACATTGCTGAAGGTCAGACTCGGTCCCTTGGGCTTGTGTCTCCTCCCATAAGCTCGCAGGTGTAAATGTTGGTTCTTTTCCTGTGAAAACCTGGAGCCTGATGAAGCCTGGGTTGGTTTTTGGAATATCTCTCCGCTTTGGATGAGACTTTGCAGACATTATAGTTGGTTGGGCTTAGTTCTCTGCTGAAAGGGTCAAATAACAAGCCAACCTCAGCCCAAGCTATGAGTCTTTACAATAAAAGCATTTTAGTCGAGTGTTTTAAAAAGAAAAGTGCCTGAAATCACTTAAATCCAAGCTGCTTATGTACCTCCTAGAGTCCTAAGGACCATGTGCTAGCCAGCACTCGGCCACTTTGCATTGCTGCTGAGCCCTAGAGGAATGTAAAAGATTTATGGGGGTAGGAAATCCGTGTTGTGTGTTCACTTGCTGCTTGCAGCACACCAAGGCACAGCACGGAGGTGGGTCTTGTTCAGATTGACTGTGACAGTCCTGACACAGGACCAGCCTCTGGCCCACAGGCATTTGTTGGCTGCATCCTAAAATGTCAGCAAATTCCCTCTTTCTCTCTTCCAAAACTTGAGTTGCTGCTAGGTGGTACCAAGAGAGCCAAGAAGGGAAAGAACAGCAAACGGAAGAAGGAGAGAAAGAGAAGGTGATGAAGCAGCAGAGAAGCTCAGCTCCCCACAAGATGTGTGTTCTTTCCTAAGAGCTGCAGTTTTTGCTGCCTTCCAGGAGATGGTACAACACAAATGGCCGCGTGCACCTGGGGGCTATTAAAGTGCTTGTTTTGAATGCACCTGGGTTATCCTTGAGCTTTATTTAATCCCTGAAGCCCACTTAGGGGAGCCTCGTGATTTCTCTCAGCTGACCTGCTGCTGGGTCAGAAGGCAGTGGAGGTGCTGCTGGAGGCCTGGTGTGGTTCACTGGCACCTGGACCCCCCTCCTTTATTTCTCAGGGCTCGATGCTCTCGTGTGCCAGTTTCCCATCACTGAGAAATTCACTGATGGTGGGGATTTACAGACCTGGCCACAAACCTGGAGCTGCGTGAGGAGGAATCGAGGCAGTGCAGTCAGGCAGGTCACCCCACAGCCAGTTTCCATCCAGGCAGGCTCGGGCCAAGTCGCTGCCCCCACAACTCGGGCTGTTCCTGGCGGGGAGGAATTTATCCCTGGTGCTACGCTTTGGGTGCAGAATTTGTTCCTGCTATTAGCTGGATCGACACCCCTGGTGGGCTGGGATTCAGCTCCCGTAGCTGGCCCAGGAGGAGGATGACACAGAGCAGTGCTTGGCAGAAAAGCAGCTCCTGCTGCTGCCTAAATGCAGCTCCCTGAGGGGTTTGATCAGGTCCAACGGGCCAAAAGACAGTTGTGCTTCCTCCCTAAAGGGTTGGTCTGGGAGCAGAGAGTGTGAATGTGACCCTTCCGTGTAGAAACAGAAAGGATCTGTCTGGTTTTCCTCCATATCCTGTGTCACAAAGGCTCTTTTCCCTTAAGAGTGATGAGCAGTGCATCAATCCAAGGGGTGATATCAGTAATACTGCACCAGTTTAACAGAGAATGAAAGAAATGTGAGACTGAGAAGAGAAAGGCTGATTCCATGTTGTGGAATGTAAAGGGAATCCTGGCTGTAGGTGTGGGCAGGGGGAGCTGTGCCCCAGTACTCCTGTAAAAAAGGGAAGGACTTCAGGAAAACCAGTGTTTAGGGAGGGCCACTGAGCTTGGGAAAGGGAGCTCACACAGCACAAAATGTGGACGCGTGACCTGGGAGCAGCAGGGCTGCGATGGCAGCAAAGGTCATGTGAGTGATTTAAGGAGAGTGCTGATACCTCAGTGAGATCAGACTGTCAGCAAGAGAAGGTCACTTGTTTAATCTCCGCTGATAACCAGAGCCAGTGTTTGGTGCTACTGGTAGAGATGTGCAGTTCATCCACTCTCGTGGGGAGAAGGAAGCAGCGAGCTGGGCTTGACTTGTGGCTGTTTCTCCCTTGCTTTGCCCTTCCCAGCCTCAGCAGAGCCCCTTCGGGGGATTTCTTTCGCCCTTGGATCTGTACCCTTGGCAGCAGGCTGGTGTTTGCTCACCTCCTCGTGCCTGTGATGGCACTGCTGGGAGCACAACCCAAGGACTGTGTAGCCATCCCAGTTCACATATCCCTGAATCCCTGTGTCTCCTGAACATCTCCAGCCAGAGGGAAAGCAGACCAGCAGACACGTGCCCTGTGCTGTGTGTAGTGTCACCCACAGACCGCTCTGCAGCACGGACAGTACAGAACCACCCTTAAATTGTTCTTTGGCAGAGTTATCCCGAATTTGCCAGGCACAATCCGTGTGGGAGGCGGGAGCTCCCGCAGCCTCGGCGCCGGCGCCCTGGACACAGGGGAGCTGTGACGGTGCATGGTGTGTGCTCTGAATGCTAACACGAGTTTGGTGTGTTTGTTTCCTAATCCAAACAGAACGTCGGAAGCCTTGATGCATGTAGTGTGTGTTTACTGCAGCTGGAGTGGGCCACAGACCAGGTATTTACGCTGCCCCTTTCGGTCCGCGCTGCCGCGGTGCAAACCGTGGTTCTGCCGTGTCCTGACTGCTCCTTTCCTTCTGTCTTCTCCAGAGAATAGTGACAAAGAAACTACCTCACTGGAAATGCCCTCATTACCAGCTTCTGATGGGTTTCAAAATCCAGTCCAGTCTTCAGGACTAAATTCCAAGACCTGTAATCCCACAAATCAATTACTTGATCGTTCTGTCTCTGCCCCTGCTTCAATTTGCTCATCCGAATCCAGCCTCGCAGAGCCCATTGATCCCAGAGCCGTCGAGACTTCTGATTCTTCACCTGAACACCGGATAACCCTGGAAACAGAGCACCCTCTGGTATTAGAGCATCTTTCCAATCGCTCTTTCTTGGCAAATAACGACCCCTCTCCCCACACCGGGGAGGGAACCTGCTCCGATCCAGCTTGCCTTTCACAGAAGACATTTATCGCTGACGTTTTAAAGGAATGTAACACTAAAGGACAAGACCACAGTCAGGAACATCCTCTGGAAGCGACAAAAGACAGTTTGGCTGACGCTGCTGCCAAGCACGGGCAGGATGAAGATGTCTCTCTGCCTTTGGAGCAAGAGCATGAGCTTCCCATAGACCATCGGGAGTGCAAAGAGCCAGGAAGGGAACACCTGGAGGAGCAAACTGAGACAACTGACCCAGACCCTCCTTGCCATGTTGGTGGGGTTGGGAAACCTGTTGTGGCAGAAGCCAACCAGCCAAAAAGTCCTCCCCTGGAAACGAGAGGTGGACTGGAGAGCGCAGGTCTTCCCTGTGCAGGAGGCATTATCCAGCTGTCAGCCTCCTGTGTGCACGTGGAAGCCTCCATGGAAGTGGATGCAGCTGAAGTGCAGAGCTCAGCACGGGAGCAGACGCAGCAGACTGAGGACAGAGGTGTATCTGACCTGACCTCAGACACCTTTTCCATGGAGGTGGAGTTGCTGAAGTCTCCATCCTCGAGTGACCTGCTTCCCACCGCGGATGTCCCGCAGTCTAAAAGCACTAGTGAAATCCCTGCAGAGTCATCTGATTTGGTGGCTGAAGTCAGCTCTTCCCTCTCCGGCATCCACCAGCTGGACACAGATCCAGGAAGACCTTCAGAAGAGCCGTGTTTCCCTCTAGCATCAGCCTTGAAAGAGCTTCACAAACTCTTGGTTAGCAGTCGGAAAGGGGAATGTAAGGTCCTCGCCTCCGAAGAAGTCTCCCAGCTGGAATTGGTTCTCAGAGAGCCAGCAGCGGTGCAGGCGGGGCTCCCTGCAGGGGAGGGGGAAGGCTCCGATCCAGCCGGCCAGGAGCAGAGCTGTTCCTGCCACGAGGTGAGGTCTGAGGGGAGCCAGCCCTGTGATCCTGGCAGCACTGGGCAGCCTGTGCTCGGGGAAGGGGCTTTAGAGGGGCAGAAGGGTCCAGGTGAGAGCCGTTTGGTCCTGGAGAGTTCTGCGGCCACACCTGGGCAGCAGCAGAGCCCGAAGCGGGGGGAGGCTTTGGCAGAAGGTTCTCAGAGTCCAACTAGTCCGACTGTGGAGCAAAACCCACCCGTTCCCTCCACTCCTGCTTGGGGTGAAGGCGCACCCCGGGATGCTCGGGGCGCGTTCACGGGAGCCCCTGGGAGGAGCAGAGCTGCTCCTGAGGGTGGGTGTGAGGAGCCACCGCTGGACCCACCCGCTGCCCACACCAGACTGAGCAGGGGGGCTGCTCCTCCTCCTGCTTTCCCCGCGGCCGACGTGGAGCGGATCCTCGGCGCCGGTTTCACCCCGCGGGAGGCTCTCGAGGCCCTGGAGCAAGCGGAGGGAAACGCGGATCTCGCTCTTCTCATTCTGCTGGCCAAGAGCATCGTCGTTCCCACGTAACAGGGAGCTGGCTGGGGGTCTTTTCTGCTACAGGATGTATCTCAGTCACACACCACAATGGACGAGCAGATGTTGAGCCAGGTTTTTTAATCATTTGCACCCAAAGTAACTTGTCTCTTCTGTTTCACTCGTTAGATTTGGCCTTTTAGAAGAAAGAAAACATCCTAGCGTTGTGTTTACAGGATAGCTTTTAATTCTGCATACTGGATTAAAATTTCTGGGTTTATTTAAATGTGCTATTTTAGAATAAGCTCCGATGCTACGAGTAAAAAGCAGGGGCCGTTGCGCTCACTGCCCTGTCCGGAGCAAAGCGGGTTGGGACGGGAATTGGCCGTGGGATGGGAGGTGCACACGGAGTCCACGCGGACTCTGGATTTGTTGTAGCTCGTCGTAACCCAAAATCCAGCTGCTGAGACTATGCTGGCAGCTCCTAAAGGTGTGGAGATGCCCATGAGCATGTAAGGCTTTGCCAGAGGAGCGAGGGGCGTGGGTTTTTTGGGGAGTGTGTGTTTTGTGTGTGCGCAGGGAAGGCTGATGCTTATTTTTGCCAAACCTTTTTATGTTGATTAGAGTTGGACTCGATGATCCTTGTGGATCCTTTCCAGCTCAGAATATTCTGTGGTTCTGTGATGCTCTCGGGCCAATGTGTTCCAGTTTACAACAGGGGATAGAAGAAGGGAAGGGATAGAATTTGGTGCTACCAAAACTTAAAAGAGACGTTTTAACTTATTTGGAGATTTGTTGGTATTAACTGCAGGGGACGGGGGGAGGGAAAAGGAGTATTTGACTTTTTTTTTGTAGCCTTGCCCACATCTCATTTCCCCCATGCAAAAAGAACAAGCTCAACCACTTCAAGGCAAAACCTTAACGATGAATTTGTTTAACAAACCAACCATGTGTTACAGCTCCAAATCCCCCTCTGCCTGGGGAGGAATGAACTTCATCTCAGTGGCTGCGTTCCCTGTGCCCTGAGAGGGGCTGGGATCGGAAGAGTCTGCTTTGCACTGGTTTGTCTGGGTGGTTGGGGATGATCTCAGCTGGGGGGTGCTGATCTCACAGCTCTTCAAGAGCCAGGGCTCCCCAACAGGGTTCATGAAACAAATGCACTGACGTGGCTTCTGCGCTACAACCACCGTGGCCTTCTGGGACACCCCTGGTGACTCCCCGCGTGGTGAGGCCTCCCCAAGGCTGTGCTGTAGGAAGCCCTTTCCAGATGCTGTTTTTGGAGAATGAACTCCTTTGCCATGCCCTGCAAAGCCCCAGAACTCTGTGGGGGCTGGGGAAAGAGAAGGAAAGTGTGGCTGAAACCAAATTTTAAGTAGGACCTTTGACTTAGTCCCACTTGCAGATCTCAGAAGTGGCTTTGTGTCAGGTGTTCATCTTGAACTTGCTGCGTTGAGCCCAGCTCGGGGCGATGGCTCAGCAGCACCAGACACATGTTTTTGTTCATGGCTTCCATGTGGTGTTGTCGTTGTCTCGGGCCCGTGTCCTGGTGTTTCGTGTTCCCTGTTGCTTTAGCAGGTTTCCTGCGTGTGTGCTGGGCTGTTTTCATGCAGGTGGCATTTAAAGGCAGCACAGATTTGGTTTCATCTGTCACCTCGCAGGAGTTTGTGCTGTCGGGGAGCGCCGGTGTCAGGTTTGTCTCAGACACTTGGGCAGCCAGGAGATCTTAAGGCATTCCTCTGTCCAATGGAGCTTTTCCACGAGCTGGGGCAGTCCCAGCCAGGCCTGGAGTTCCCAGACAGGTTTGGCTTGTGTCCCTCTGCTTGTGATGTGTGCTGCTCCGTGTGGGAGGCAGTGCTTGGTTGTCTGGGAACCCCTTGCAGAAGCAGCGTCCAGTGATTCACTCGAGACTCAAACTGAGCTGCTGAGGTCAGCTGCAGCTTTCTCATCTTCACGGGGTGGGTGGTGGAGTCAGCCCTCCTGAAGGTTTGGTTTGATATTCTTGCAGTGAGCACCTCAAATCAGCAAAAGCCCCTCTGTGAAGGGCAGTGCTTGGGCTGCTACAGGAGTTCAGTGTCATCAGGTCTCTCGGAGCCTTAGGAAATAGGATCTGTCAGACCCATTCCCATTGGTTCGCTATCAGAAGTAACAATGAGGCTCCCAGCTCTCAGATCCAGAGCGACTTCGGGCGGCAGAATCTGCCCCCAGTTTATGCCATGGGGCTGGGTGAGGTGGTCCTGGGAGCAAGGGGGTGCAGGTACCACATGCAGGTTGGCCCTCCTGGATGGAGGAGAGCTGAACCCGCACCCTTAGTCCGCAGGTGGATCTACTGCCAGCTGCTTGGAGCATCAGGTGTTGGCTACTCAGTGTTGGCTACTCAGTGTTGGCCCCTTGTGCTCACCCTTCCTGTTGTGGAAGCTCTTGCTCACGGCTGGGCCGGGTGCTGCTGCTCTGCCCCGGGCTGGGGACAGGCTCTGGTTCCACGGCCACACTGACTTAGGCTGCGCTTACGGAATTTGTGCTAGAAAAGCTTTAGAGCATCAGCCAATCTGCTTCAGTGCTCAGTTTTATTCCTCAATAAATAGTCAAATACGAGTTTTGAAACCCGCCCTTCTGCCAAAGCATTTATCCGCAGTGCTAGAATTCCCTGGGTAACTCTCCAGACTGCTAGAAACAAACCCTGACCCCTAACTGGTAAATATTCCTACAACTCTTATCAAGTAGATCCAAGCCTGGTGATTTAAATCTCATTTCCAAGCCTTGCTTTGAGTGAATGGCTACACGCTGCTAAATTAGTGAATAATTTTTTAGGAGCAAGATTTAGGAGGAAATTGGGGCAGTGCTGAGTATTTAAGGTTAAAATAAAATGTAATCGAACGTGTGTTTAGCGAACGCTGTCCAGAAGTTGTCTTTGTCTCAACGTGTGTCCTCTCTGCTGTGTGCACACTCACATCCTCTGCTCAGCCTCCAGCAGCCCCTGAGCTGCTCCCTGTGTTGACCTGGCCCACAGAGTGGGAATATTTCTATGGAAGGAGGGATGGCAGAGCACTATGGCTTGTGGGGGCACCACCAAAAGCTGTCCAGGTTCCCAAGGAGCTGAGTATCATGGCCTAAAATCAGGCACCTCGCTCTCTTCTCATCCTCCTCCTCATTAATCACTGCTCCAGTGTCCTAATGTCACCTCACAAAGGGATTTCACCATGAAAGTCCCGCTCCAGAGAGTGAAGCCACGCTCGGAAGCTGCTTCATAAAGCTGCCGGTGCCTGTGGGACCCGGATGGGTCCGTGGAGCTTGTTCCTGGGTGTTCTGGAGCCACTGTTGGTTCCTGAGATGCATTATTTTCCTTAAAGACATGGGAGGAGTTGGCTCGGCCTCTTGCTGAGCACGTGTTTCTCTGCAGGAGGCCGGAGGTGAGTGTAGTGGTGATGTTTGGTGAAATCCCAACATCTGGAAGTTTCTGGGCACGGGTGACTCTGACAAGAGGAGGGATTATTCCTGGTGATGGTCCCTGGCACGTTTTCCTGCTGCTGGACAGAGCTGAGCTGTGCTGTTACCCTGACAATCTCTGCCTCGTTGCTGCATGTGTTTGACCTTCTCTGTAGACACTTGGTCTCCAGGACTGTTAACCTTGTCCCTTCTCTGTTCCCTCCTCCTGTCTTTGTCTCTCTTGCCATCTCCTCTCCTCAAAAGTAGCAATATTGAAGTGTACTTGCTGAACGCTTGACTTCAGTTCTCTGTAGGATGCTATGCCAGTGACAAAAGGAGGAGCAGATCCTAAAGGTTTCTTCACCAGACTTGGACTTCTCGCCAAACAGCTCCCCAGAACTTTAACAGGAATTCAAAGAGAAGTCCAGAGGTGTTCTTGCCTGCCTCTCTCGGAAGTCAGCTTGGGAAAGGGGGTCGGTTTCGTGTCCATCATTCCCCTCTGAAGCGTTCAAGAGATCTCTTCCTGCACTGTGTAGACGAGGCTTAGTCTGTGATCCAGACATGCAGCAGTTTGGGTCACACGTCGATGCTTTTTAGCTTCAGAGTTTTACACGCTCACTTCGGGAACTTGAGGGAATCAATACTCAGGAATCCTAAAGCTGGTTGCATTGGTGTCAGTGACTCTCGTGGGCTGAACACGCCGCGGCCTCGCGGGCGGCTGGAGGGAGGAGAGGGTGTGTCATCGGTGGGATGTGGTTCTGCCCAAAGTAATACACACTTGATTCTTTTTTTGATTTATTTTTTTTTTAATATCGGGGGACTGTTTATCGACAACGTTGATGTGTAAAAAAAATAAAAATTTGATATTTAAAAAAAAATGAATAAACACTTTATCATAATGTTGCTTGGTTGGTCTGTCTGTATTTCTGAGGTCAGCAGCTCCACACTCAAATCCTCTCTGCCTTTTTCCCAAAGCCAGTGGATTTTTCCTAACGTCAATTTTGAATATAAGTAGAAATCTGTGGGTAAAGTGATTCCAGTTGGCAGGACCTGAGAACAGGCATGAGAAATTCCTGTATTCCCCTTCTTTGGGGATGGGCTGTTGGGTCCTTCAGGCACAACATGGAAGTGGAAGAGCAGCAGAGTGAACACAAAACTTGGCACTTGGACACAGCCCTGTCTGCTGGAAAAATGAACATGTTTCCTACCTAAATACCTCATTTCCAGTCTGGTTAAGGAGATGGTTTGATTCTCCTGGAGCTGGAAGCTAATTTCCTGTGAGATTAAAAAATTTGGCATTTCTATCCCTGGAAAGCTCATGGCAGTTTTAGTGAGAAATAACTTTCCTGAAGCCCCGTTCTCTTAGTGTGGTGTAGTAGAGCAGGTTTTAGAAGGGAGGAGCAGAGGATATTCCTCCTCTGAAACCTGAGGCACAGTCATCACTAACCTTAAGGTGCAACATTTATCTCATGGAGAAGCAATTCCTCTTCCAGATGTGGAAAAACTTGCCCTTTTCCTTGAGAGCACACTGAGCTTTTGACTGTGTGAAGTCCTTGCTATCAAAAGCTGTCCGTGTTGGTGCCAGGTGAGACTCAGACACAGGGGGTTATGAATCAGTTGCTGTGACAAACGAAGCAGGGGTTTCCTCCTCACGTGTTCAGAGCTCGGGGGTGTCATTGTTGGAGCCAAGTGAGGTCATTGGAGTTGTGAGATCATCAATTAGGAGGCAAAGCTACATTTTGAATTCTGGTCTTGGGGTGAGAAAGAGGAAGGTTTGATGTTAGGGCTGCTACAGCCCCATCATACATTGCCCTGAGTGTTCACTGTGGTTTTCTGATGATTTACGGACTAAATGTCCTGGTTCAAAAATATTTTGAGCACTTGGGCCGTGTTTGTTCTGCTTTATGAAGATGGTTTTATTTTGGTAACATGTGAAAGTGAAAAATAACCACAATTATGGTCGTGTTCATGTTTGGGATTGTCGAGAGTTGGGAATGAAAGCTGAAGGGGGGTAGGTTGGCCTCGCCCTCCCTGAAGTGTCCAGAGAGGTTGGACGGGGCTTGGAGCAACCTGGGCTGGTGGAAGGTGTCCCTGCCCATGGCAGGGAGTGGAACCAGAAGATCTTTAAGGTCCCTTCCAGCACAAACCAGTCTGGACATCTGTGAATTTGGGTATTGACACTCTGAAATCTGCAGCCTTTACACAGCCAAGAGAGGGGCAGACCCTGTGCAAGAAATGCAAAGCTACTCCAAGCTGGTGTGTTTTCCGTGGTTATTTTTTGGGGGCCTTTAGGAGTAGAGGTGTCTCCTAAAAACTCCACACAGAGGTCTGGAGTTTAAAAATAACACCAGAGGGTTTTTGGGGGCAGTCATGTGGGTGCTGAGGCTGCCTTGAGAGCAGGACAGAGAGGGGAGTGTTGCATCATGCACGGGAACAGTCAGGGAATGGTCAGCAGAAGGAGCCCGGCGGAGCCACGGCTCAGGAATCCTGCAGTGCCATGGCCTGGGCACGTACCTGCTGTGGCTTTGCCAAGGCAACCACTTTTTTGGCACGTTTGTCACCAGAATGGGATTTGGGAAATCCTGCTGGCCAGCCTGGCTTTTGATTCACTGTGACCTTACACTGATTGTCTGCTCTGCCTCATTCCCTGGGGGTGCAGGACCCCCTCAGAGGCATAACCTCTCCACTGGGACATAATTACCTCTGACAACCACGCGTGCTAATTACAGGGTGCCGCAGCGATTGCCAATAAAGCACTGAGTCACAAGGATGTGAGTGCTGGTGACTGAAATCCCTCACAGCACCCACTGCCAAAGGAGTGGCTGCTTCCCAGTGCCTTTGTTAACACATGGAAATGGGAAGGGGTTTAAAATCAAACCACTGGTGTCTGGCTGTGGAAACGGAGGTGTGTTCCCTTATAAACCAATGGTTTCTTCTGTGGTTTTTTCTTAATGCTAAGCTTTTTCCTGTTTGGATCCGTACTGCTACTCCTGAAATGTTTCTTGTGCCTCTTTCATTCCCCTCTGGGTCACTGGCAGCATCACGACTGCCCTGCATTAGGTTGTCTCTCTGGGAATATCTTCTATGTAACACACCTTGCTCAGGAGGTGACACCCTCCTGTCCTTCCTCACTTCCATCCATGACAATGCCCAGTGGCTCCTCTCCATGTGGATCATGTTCTCCGTGCCAACTTCAGCCTGCAAATAATGAGCAAAGAGTTAAAAACCTCTTGGGAAGATGGTGGGAAGCAGCCCAGCATGTAGTGGGAGTGGGATGGAGCCTCCCAAGCTTGTCTAAGGAGGATGGGAGCTGTCTAAATGCTGGGAGCAAGGAATTTTCCATGTAAATCCCTCGTTGTGTGGTGGGTGCTTTAAGGGATTAGAACCAACTCATTTTCTTTGGAGTGAAGTACTCGGGGCATTCAAAGCATCCAGGAAAGCTCCAGCGAACCAGGAAGTCTGTCCTACCCTGAAATCCCAGAATGGTCTGGCTTGGAAGGGACCTTAAAGACCATCTCATTCCACCCGCCATGGGATTATACAGGTGTAGATGCTGCACCTGCTGCCTCCAGAGCAAGGAGGAATGCAAATGGATGCACGTACCTGCTGGTGCTGTACAGCTCTTTTTCGTTGAAATCCTAAAATTCACCAGGAAGGAATAAAATAGTGTGTGGGATCTGACAGCTGCCTTAAAAGCAGCTGACTTTAGTCTCTCCAGTGACTTGTTGGGGACCAGGCTTGAATGTTTCATGCTCAGGACTGCTATGGAGTAGTTGTGTGTGGGTTTTAGAGGGGTCCTGTCCCTCTAATCCCCCCCACTTCAGCAGGAGAGTCACCTTCCTCCCCAGGTGCCAAGACAAGCTCTGATCCTTGGGATCTCACTTAACACAACCAGAGGCTGGTGGGGAGCTGGAAAAGTAAGAGTTTTCTGGTTTGGCTCACTTTAACCCAAGCACTAAAGACCTGCACTCTCGTCCCTTCCCTGGGAGTTTCTCCCGTGGTTTCCAAAGCTGTTAAACTGGCTGGGCTGTTCCTGCAGGGAAAGAGCAGGTTTGACCTGGCGTGGTTTCTCCATCCAAGTCCTCACTCAGCCCTGTCCTTCCCTGCCAGCAGGCTGTTTAGGGAGGAAGGGGTGGGAATGGCAGGGAACGCACTCCTGGGAGCTGCTGCCTTTTCCTTTTTTAATTGCTTTTACTTTCAGCTCCATTTTCAGTTCCAGGGTCAGCTGGTGCAGGTGCTAAGCCAGCCCCAAGTCACAACCTCGAGGGGGTTTACTATTAATTTTATCTCTTATTTCTTTAACCCCCTCCATCAAGCCTTTGCACCAACTCCTAGCTCTGTCCTGTGATGGCAAGCGGGGCTTGACTTTGGTTTTTTTAGGGGCTTTTTTTTGAGGCTGGAACACTTCAGTGGCCCATTTTTGGACCTGTGGTGCCACCCAGCACAAGGGCCCTGCAGGGAGCTGGGTCCCCCGCTCCAAGCTGCTGGAGTGGGACTGGAGGAAGCACTGCTGAAGCCCACGATGGTGGGGTGCCATGTGGACCCCCTGGTTTTCCCTCACCACGGAGTATCTCCCTCTCCTTTGAGGCCAGCACCCCAAAGCCACGGGCTGGGCCCTGGCTAGGAGGGCTGAGTGGCTGGTGGCCACCTCATCTGGTGTTTCCAAAGCCACTGTGTGTCCACTCAGCAGGCATACACCACCATTGTCCCTCCTGTCCCCTCAGGTGACCATGAGGGACCCAAAACCATCTCCCCTC
>VWZF01001960.1:29009-55437 GCA_013396755.1 Sclerurus mexicanus
TGGGGACAGCCCTGCTGGGGTGGGGGACAGCCCTACTGATGTGGGGGACAGCCTGGGGACAGCCCTGTGTTGGGGTGGGGGACAGCTATGGGGACACCCCCGTGTTGAGGTGGGGGACAGCCCTGGGGACCAGCTGGGCTGGGATTGGGGACAGCCCTGAGGACAGCTCCGTGTTGGGGTTGGGGACAGCCTTGGGGACATCCCTGTGCTGGGGCGGGGGACAGCTGTGGGGTCACCCCCGTGTTGGGGATGCAGGGGTGGGGACAGCCACAGGACAGCCCTGGGAACCCGGGTATTGGCCCGGGACAGCCCTGGAGCCTCCCTGCCCTGGCTGTGTCAGGGCTGTGGGCCTGGGGACAGCCCTCTGCCTGTGCTGTGGGCCTGGGGACAGCCCCAGGGTTAGGGGACACAGGGGCGCCCGTCTGCCAGGGTATAGGGCCAGCCCTGGGGATGCCCCTGTGCCCTGGGGTGCCCCTGGGGACTGTGTGTGCCAGGGCTGCAGGGCTGGGGGACACTCCTGGGGACTCCCCAGGCATACGTCACTGCCAGGGATGTGCAGCTAAAGGACAGTCCCTATTGTCACCAGCCTGAGGTGTGGGGCTGGGGGACAGTCCTGGGGACCCCCCACACCCAAAGCAGGGGGCTGGGGACACTGCAGGGACACTGAGGGACTCTAGACAGAAGTGTGGGGTCAAGGACACCTGGCATCCCGTTTTCCCCATGCAGGGACCCCTTTAAGGCTTCTTCTGGAGGGGTTTGGGGTGTCCCTGGAGATCCCCGTGCTGGGGGTGCAAGGTGGATGCAGCCCTTCTGCTGGTGGGGTGGCACATCTGGGGTTGGGGGGTCACCCTGCCAAAGGGACACTGCCAGGGTCACCCCCAGGACCCTCTGTCTCAGCTGCTTGGGAAATACCGGGATTCTCCCACCCGGGTTCCTCCTTTTCAGAGGGTTTCTGTCTCCTGTGGACAGGACTGGGGGGGGATCCCTTTTCCTGGCGCTGTTCTCAGGGGGATCTGGGTGAGTCCAGCCTAAAACCATCTTTCTAGAGGTCCTCCCTCCAGTCAGATTCGTGCAGGTCAGAGCAGCAGGACCTGGAACCTTCTCCCCGTGGACTCAGGGAATGTGTGGTTCATACCTTTGTGCCCTCAAAATGGGGGCCCTGAACACGTGTCCCCTCATACCTCATCTCTCACCTTCTCCTCCTCCCCCACTGACCATGAGAGTGTTCCTAAAGCCCATCCTGGTGGTGGGGAATGTCCCTGGGGGGGACCAGGATGCTGGAATCTTTGGGAAGGCCGCAGGAGTGAGTGGTAAGAACATGCTGGCAGTTTTAGGCTGGCCCACATGTGGACTTCAGCCATGCTTGAGAAAAAAACTCTGCTCCAAAGGGACTTTTGTTCGTGTTCATCCCAAGTTTTGGGGGAAAGGAGGCATTCTGGACTAGCTGTTGTTTCTCCAGTTGTTTGGTTTCCTCTGCCTGATGGAATAGGAGTTTTCCCGTGCTCTGCAATGTGTCCTGACACAGATTCATCCAGGAAAACTTGTGTTAAGAAGACCAGCACGAATGAATTCCTGGTACTTTTAAGAAAGGGATGGATGGATGGATGTGCAAACCTCTCCCAGCCTTTTTCTTCCATGGATGACCCTGACCTCTGGTCTCTCACCTTTCTATCCTCTAAAAATGAAGGATAATCCTGTATGTACATGGAAACCAGTGGATGTTGAGCCTGCCCCAAGCTCTGTCCCAACGCTCCTGCCTCAGTTTCCCTGCATGTATGAGGAATACAACTTCCCACACAGGATTTGTTGGACATGATTTATTTGCATTCAGAAAATCCTCGGAGGATCCTTGTTGGAAATGCTAAAAAATCAACATGGTGTTTCTTTTAATTATTATTGTGCTTGAACGGGACTCTTCAGCTCCAGTTCTGCCAACAAACCTTGGCCTGCCTGATCCCTGCCAACTCCTCTCTTGGTCCAGCACTGAACATTTTGGGATTTTTCCATCCTGCCTCTTTGTTCTCGCTCAGAGCAAAGCTCAGGGAAGTGTAAGAACCTATGTGAATATTCAGGCTGATGGACTAATTTCTGCCATCCCAGTGAAACCAAACTCAGCCCATGCTGAAATTCCAACCTGTTTTCTTACCCCTGGGATGCAGTTCTCCTTCCTCAGGGAAATTGCTGTGGAGCTGCTAATTTTTCCTGGCACTTACCTCTCCAACTTCAGCCTCAAATCCCTGATATTTGTTTTTCCCTGTTAGTGGGAAGAGTAAAGCAGTACGTTAGGGGAGCAGCTGGCCTGGGAATTCCTGCTCTCCTTCGTCCTCCTCTTGAGTAACTCCTTGGCTCTGGAATTGCGTCATGGGGCTTGGAGGAGTTTTCCAAGCATCTCTCCTGCAATTTCGAAAGCTGCCTCGCTGTGTGGGTTCTCACTCCGTGCTTTCAGCACCGGTGCAGGTGTGGGTTGTGGAGTGGAGGGTTTGGATGTGCCTTTGGTGATTTGCACGTCCCGTTTTCATGGAGCTACCCAGGGAAAGGCAGCCCGTGCTCGGCAGCTTCCCTGTGGGAATGGCAAGGAGCAGCAGCACAGCCCTGGGCAGGGTTTGACACCCGTGCTGTGGCTGTACCTGGCTGTGATTTCAGTGTTTACAGAGGGTTTTAGGGGTCAGAGCACAAGCAGTGGGTGAATTCTATACAAATCCACAGCACCAAAAAAGCGCTTCGATTCCAAGAGAATCCCTCAAACCTCAGTGGACAGGACTGTTTGTCTTATTTTCCTGGGAATATATGAGGGATGGAGCATGGATGGAAAAGGCAAACCTGCTTGGAGGAGGTAATTCCAGCCTGTGGGTTTCTCTGTGTGGTACCCAGGTGCCAGTGGGAGAGCAGTGGTGGCTCTGCCATGGACTTAGAGGTGTGAGGTCAGGTCTCCACTGCAGAGAGAGTGGCAAAACACCCAATTTAGACAAAATTTGCCTTCCAGCTGGAAAGATGTCAAGAGCTTTCTACTCTTGGTGGCTTCAGGAGAGTTTAGGAAAGCTCAGCACTGAGGAGCTGGGTCCCTGCTTTGATTCCAAAACAGATCCAAAGGAATTGGGACCACTGTGTTGATTTCTCATCTCCAGCTGGTCCTCCTGTCCTCCCTGGGGGTTGTAAATTGATTCACAGGGTGATGCTTTCTGCACACAGGGACAGTGTTACTTCGTCTGGTGGCCTTTTCTTTTCCCTTTCCCCACCCAGTTCCCCCTCATCTCACTCTCTGCTAAGAGGACTGTGCTCCAGCTCGAATTCCTGCACAAAGTTGTACCTAACCCCTTATGTTTTTTAAAAAATTTAGGGCTTTATTGGGGCAGAAGGCTGGGGATGGAGTTACGGCTGAGTGCGCAGGCCCCTATTCACTGAAGTGCTTGTTTTCTTCTGTGTGTGGCAGTGGTGGGGTGAGAGCTGCCCCCTGGGTGGATTCCAGGCACACCAGAAGTGCCAACAGCTTCGTATCTGCCCTTGGCCAACATCTCCTGGTAGCCAGGAGCTGTCACAGGTGACCTGGTCCATGCTGAAACTGGTGGCATGGGTGGATTGTGTTCTCGTGGGTTTCACTGGACACTGCAGTGGGTTCAGGGGAGGTTGTTTGCTCTCCCACCTGGGATTAGGTGTTAAAAATGCAAAGTCCTTAAACAGTATTATTGTTGGCAGTTCCAGGAGCTGAGTGTAAAACCAGAAAATAGATCAGAATCCGAGATTTTGGGGCTCCTCTCTGCCTTTCAGGCTGCTCTGCTGGCTTTGAAGGACACACATTCCCATGAACTCTGGAGCAGCTGATCCTTGCTGCATGTCAATCAGGTGGAGCAGTGGTTGTTGCTGACATTGCAGGAGCTCTTGCCAAAAGCTCTGGCTCTGCATGACTTTGGGAAGGTTTCCGCTGCCCTCACAGTGAGATAATGCCTTTGCTGCCTGTCTCCAGCTTGGCTTTTTCGCCCTGTGCCTTTGAAACGCCTTTGCAGTCTCCCATGCTGCTGAGCCCTGCCCTGTGACATCTCTGCTTCTGCATGGTGAGGCTTTGGGGATGGCTTAGTGCTCACTGCCCTGGAGAGGAGCGGGGAGCACTGGAGCGGAGCATCCCTCCTCAAATCCCGTAGGGAATGTGCTCATCTCTGCCGGGCTGGGTTTATTTAGCCCTGCTGCTGTGACACAAAGGCAGCGATTCTGGAGATGTGGAAACAGCCAGAGTGTCTCTTGCCTTCTGCTCCCTGTTGAGGAGCACCTTGCTGGCTCAAAGACCACGGGGGTTTTATCTCTGCCAGGATCTTTCCTCTCGCTCAGGTCTCTGCAGGCCACATCCATTGCTGCTGCAGGGACCACATGGCAGGGTAGTCCTGCATGTCCCTTTGCCACCTGTGCCGAGTTTGCCAGCTGCCAGAAGCCTGTGGGTGAAGGTAGGAGTGACCTCACGTTGCTCATGAGTCATCCATGAAGGCACAAAGGTCACTCAGCTGCTTTTAAGAAGTCCCACGAACATGTGCAACTCCAACATGTATTTTGGTGGCCCTTGAGGGGCTCTGTCTCTGTTGTGCTCTGGTTCTGCTCTCAGCATAGCCGTGTTTCACTTGTGTTGCTTGAGTACTTCGAGGTTTGTGTCTTTAGAAATTCCTCTTGCTTCATCCCAGTGTTCAGGAAACTTCCCTGTCTGACCATCCAGGAGCCACCCCGGTACTCACCCTCAAACCACCACAGGTCTGGTGATGATCCAAGGTTCATCACCCACAATTTCAAGGGGACTGGGTTCTGCAGTTTAGGAAACTGATGTTTGCCTCTCTGTGAGCCCCCAAATCGGGTCTGGAGCTGCAGGTGGGCGAGGCTGTGATAACCCTCTGAGGAGGACAAAGTCCTGCCTGTCCCCCTCCCTCTAACACAAACTGTTTCGCTGGGGGAGCGGTCGGTTTGGGAGGGTGACTTTTGGCAGTGGGTTTGCCTGAGGAGCTGAAGCAAAGGCTCCGAGTCTCTCCACCTCTGACGGTGCAATTTCAGTGGCTGTTGAGTGACTTCAGCTTCCCCCACTGCTGGTGACCTGGTCCAAGAGCAGCCCAAGAACTGAAGTAACCAGGGGCTGGAGGAACATGATGGGTGTGGAGGGACTCAGAGCAGCGGGTCTCTGATGTGTGAGGGAGGGCAGCACCTCGCCTGCCTTTGGCATCTTTGCCACCCAACTTGGATTTTTCTTCCCACAAAATCTGTTTTTTCTGTTGTGCTGAGCGTGTGACCTTCCCACATGTGCCTTTGGGGAGTGCAGGGATCCTGTTCTGCAGCAGCCAGCTCCGTGCCCTTCCCCTGCTCTGCTCATCGTGGTGGAGGAATGGGATTCTCCCTGCGACTTGGAAGCATCCCCACTGGAAAAAACCCTGTCCTTGACTGAGCCACGCATGGGTCCAGCCTGCTGCAAGCTGTGCTGCTTGGAAATAATGAAGGAAAGCCCTGGGAAAGCCTTGGAGGTGTGGGAGCTGAGGAGCATACGTGTCCCAGGAGGTGACAACCTTGCTGGCACTGGAGTGGGAATGCTTCACAGCTCAGCGTTTCCAGCATGGAACAGCGTTGCTGAGGGTTTCAGCTTCACCTGTGCCAGGCTCCTGTCTCTGCACATCACCGTTTCTCCCCAGGCTGCTCCAAAGTCACTCGTGGTGCTGGTGCTCTGAGTCTTTTTCATCAGGAAAAAGCCCCAGGATCCAGGCGAGGGGTGCTGAGGATGGTGCTGGCTTGGAAGCTGCTTGTAAGGAATGTTGAGTCACATCGTGGATGTGGCCCCCAAAACACGCTGCTGGAGCTGGAGCTTTAGGGCTTTGTGTTGTACAGGGTATGGGAGAGAATAACACCCCTGCCTTGACATCCAGCCTGGTTTTATGGGTGGTGTGGAAAACCAGGAGTTTTCCAGGCACAGGAGTTCGGGCTCCTCTTTATCCATGTGCCACTGAATGTCTCTACTCCCTTGAGCAGGTGTGAGAGTGTCAGTTCTGTGTCTGTCCTGTCTTTTCCCACTGCTGCTTCCCTTGGTGCTGAGCTGCCAATGCTTGGGACAAGCTCAGTCACCTGCCACCCTTTTTTAGCATTCCCTGGAGCTCCAGACTTGCTCCTGAGGGTGCTCAGCTCTTCCAGCTGGGGAAAGCCAGTGCCTGTGCTGTGGGTGGGAATGGGAGTTTTGCAGCACCTCTCCCCTTTCCCATCCTGGTTAAGGAGCTGAGGAATGCAAGGGGTGTTTGTTGTTCTTTGTCTGTGTTTGTCCTGCCAGGGAAATACCAAGCAGAGCAAGGGAAATGAACTTGGTGTCAGAAAGCTGCTGGTGAAACATCTGCAGGGCAGATTTATGGAGGGGAGACACAGACTCAGTTGGGCTATGGCCAGTCCTGAGCAGGTCAGGAGACTATTCCAACGTTTTAATAAGTTTTTAGAATTACTGGAGGGATTTCAAAGGAGTCACCGCAAGAATTAGATTTGGGATTGGGCTTCCCAGCACACCTCCCTTCTGGTTTATTGGCATCCCTCACAACACAGGAGCTCTGCAGATGGGCCTGGAAGGCTTCACCTTGTTGAGAACCACTGCAATTAGTAGGTCCTAAAATGGAGCAGGGAATGGCCTCTGTCGTGTGTGCCAGCATGGGGTGAGGTATCACTGCCAAAAAATCGCCTCATGATTGAGAAACAGCAATTAAATCCTCCTTCTCCTCAGTGGGGACGAGGTGTGATTGTTCTCCCCTGTGCCAGCCAGGCTTCTGCTCCCTTGGGACAAACATCCTTGTGCTCCAGGTTCTTTTGGACGTGTTGGGCTGTTGGGACCATCTCCTGGGGCAGGTTCTGTCCCGCGCTGGTGCTCAGACCCCTTTGGGGCTGCAGAGCAGTCCGGGTGGACGGTGGGAATTCCTGATGGTGGGAATGCTGTCCACGTGCCAACAGCGCTTCTTTTGGCCACGGGAATGTCTATGAATAGCCCCAGGTCAGGGCTCCAGGCATTTGTGGTGCCCCTCAGGAGTCCTCCATCCAGGCCAGCCTTCAGCCCTTCCTCCTGGCTTTGGAGCGTGGAGGAGACGAGGGGAAGAGCGTCTCTCCGGAACACCCGGAGATGACCAACGTTAATGCTTTTTAACCCCATTACTCGCCTCCTTCCTGATTTCCCCGGCTCCAGCCTGGCTCACTGCCCAGGAATGTCAGGAAGCTGCTCTGTGGATGCCTTGTGAAGTTGGGTCACCACCTCCCAGACAGGTCCAACAGCTGCCATGAGGGAGGGGCCGGTTCAATTATTCACGTGTGTTTTATAACAATTTACAGGAGATTCTGTATAAACACTCCATAAAATGCCATTTTCAGGGCAGTGCCACATCACTCCTGCCATCCCCAATATCAGGGGTGGGTGCTGGGCTCATCCTCTGCCCCACAGTGCTCACGGCCGTAATTCCTACAAATTTTCAGCTACGTGGATCTTGGAACATCGGATCTTTGGGAAATGATGCAGCTGGATTTTGTTCCCAGTTGGGAAAGCTATTTCATCCTTCCTTTCCTCCGTGTGTCTTCACCCTTCTTCCCAAGCCAGCCTCCCCATCAGCTCTTGCAAGTCTTTCCCCACCCTGGCTGGAGGGATGACTCCACCCAGGAGATCCCAAGGCTTGCTCTGTCTTGTTTCCTCCCTGGACACGTGGGATTCACCTGGCTGATGTCTTTTGGGAATTGTGCTCCAGCCAGTCCTTGGCTTGGAGCTGGAAGTCATCTGTGGTTGTTTTGGAGCGATGCTGGGAACAGCACCATCCCTGGGTGCAACATCATGTGGGGAATGTTGTGGCACATCTTGGTAGGAGAGAGCCCTTTTGTGCTTCCCTGTGACCCGCAGCTCCCGAAGGGCCGTGACTCAGAGTGCCCAAATCCCAATCCCAAACTGCTGAGTGTGCCTTTCCTGCCCGCCGGTCCCACGTGCTCAGGGCTGGTGTGACCCCGTGACTCTGAGCAAAGCACAGTCACACCAGCTCATCCTCTGGCTCCTGACAGGGCTGAGCCTTTTGGGAAGGGTTTGGGAAGGATATGGCCGTGGGTTTTCCAGCAGCCTTCCCAGGAGGAGGGTGCAGTGCAGGTGGGGCTGGTTTGTGCAGAGCAGGAGGGTCGGTGCTCCTTGCAGAGCAGCTAAAAGGGACACCAGGCCTTGGTGTAACACAGAATGGGCCCTTCAAAACCTGAACCCCTTTCTGGAAGAAGATTGGGCTTTTCCAGGGAGGATGAATCCATTTTTTAAATGGAGACAACCACTGTTTGCTAATGGTTTGCACCCTCAGATGATGGGAGCGGGTCTGCAGCAACCGAGGGTTGGGAGCTGTGAACTGGCTGCAGCGAAGAATGTGACAAAGTTCTGAGTTATTCTGGGAGAAGGAAGGAAAGAAAAAAGAGGAAATACTTGTATTTCTTCATCTCTTTTGCTGCCCAGGCTTGTCTCTGTCAGGGGGAATTCCTCCAGTCAGAGGCACAGGCAGGTTCCACGTCCCCTCCGCACTGACCTCCCCAAGCTGTGTCTCCTTTTTTTGCAGTGGTGAGCTAACGGAGGGCCTCATTTATTTTTGTTTCCCCCGGCTCTCCCCCACAGCTGCATTTCCCCAATCCAGCACAGAGCCTGCAGAAACACCCAGAACCTCCTCTGAGGCTGCCCCAGGTCTCTGCAGAGCCCACAGCCTGGTTGGGACAAGCTGGGAATTTCTGCCTTCAAATCCTGGCTTGTGACCCGTGAGGTTTTTGCTTCTCGCCTTAGTTCCCCCAAAAATGGAATATTTCAGTGATCTCCGGCTTTTGTGGAGCATCCCCATGGCTCCTTCTGTCCATCCTGAGGGGTATGTCTCTAAATGATGGGTTCATTTCTGCCTCTGGTGTCCTTGCTGCAGGTTCAAACACTGGCTGCAGGTAGCTCCTGGAATTGTTCTTGAATACTGGGATTTTAGGGCATTCTCCTCCCTGCTTAGCTCTGGGCTGCCTGTTATTAGTGGGAGTCTTCTGGAACAGGTTCCTCCCAAGAATGGATAGGAGCTGCTGAGCTGAAATGCTTCAGGTCTCACTTGGGTGTTGTGAAAAACCCTGTGGGTCTCTGGAGCACCCATGGGTGCCTCTGCAAACACCACCTTGTTGCATCTTCCCTTCCCCAGGGGATTTCCCTGCTGGAATAGACAGGGCAGGGACAGGTGCTGTGCTGTGGGATGAGGGAATTTGGCTGGGTTTCCTTGGGCTCAGCAGTTTCTTCCCACGTAAGGGCTGGGACCAGCTCCGTGCAGGAACACGCCTGGCTCTCCCCTCTTACCCAAGAGCTCCAGAGGGATTCGAGGTCCTCAGGCCAGGAGGGTGTTGTTCGTATCTGACCCTTTGATAATTTCACATCGAGAGTAGATGATTTGTCTTGAGGAGCTTCCCTGGTAATAATCCAGGAGGAGGAACCAGTGTCTGGGGACAGGTTGGACTTGACAAGCATGATAATGTCAAGTTTTGGACTTTTTAGATCTCATCTAATCAGTGAGGTTTGGCAGAGACTTATCAGGTCACTAAAATAACGTCTATATTGTCTGTAATACTGTTGTGGCTCTGCTGAGCTGCTCCTGCTTGTGGCCAGCAAACAGCCATGGCATATCCCACTGGGATTACATCCTGGGCGAGTAATCTCCCTGCCTTGATGCCAAGTGTGTGTGAGACAAGACCTAAATAGATCCATAAGCTCCAGGGGCAGCAGGAGGCCTGTGGCTCAGCTGGGAACGGATACAGGGTTTGGGTGCAAGGGGATTTCCAGGATTTCTGGCGGGTTTTGCAGAAGCAGAAAAGCAATTTATGCTGTGCTGAGCCTCCGAGGGCCAGGGCTGAGTTCAGGGGTTAACCCAGGGTGAGGCAAACAGGCCTGGGTTTTGAGAAAGCAGCACATTGCAGGGATGTGGCTGCCCCACCTCTGGAAGTGTCCAAGGCCAGGTTGGACGGGGCTTGGAGCAACCAGGGCTGGTGGAAGGTGTCTCTGCCCGTGGCAGGGGATGGGACAGGTGGGCTTTAAGGCCCCTTCCAACACAAACCATTCTGGGATGTAGCCTCACCCAGCAGAGGGAAGCAACTTGGGATTTATGGAACTGCCTTCTTTACGTACGTGTCTGCATCCCGGCTGCTGTGCTGATCTGTACCAGCCTGTGTCTGAAAGCCTGGGGCAGCCCCTTGCTGCCTGGCATCCATGCCCAGCACTGTGCTGGTCACTGAAGCTGCCTGTAACTGCCAAACCTCTCTCTGTGCCCAGGATACCAGAATTCTGGTGAGATTTCACACAGATTTGGCACAGAGTGATCGTGCAGCAGGAATGAACCTCCTGTACTCAGAGCACCTTTTATGCCTGCAAGCATCGTGTCTCCCCATCCAGGGTTTCCCATAGCAAGACCCTGTGACCAAGGAGGGGCCTTGTCCATGGCAGAGCCAGAAACAGAGCAGAGCTGGGGGTTGTTTCTGTTCTGAACCACTTTGCAATGGCTGTAGAGGAACCACCAGACCCCCCTGTGGTGTTGGCTGTGAGGGAAAAGGGAAGAGGCTGCTCTGGAAACAGGGAAGTTGGTTGTGCAGCCACCACCACGCTGCTGGGCTGTCTGGGATGTGGGTGAGACTGGGAGAGGTTCTCCCTGGAGTTACTGCCTTTAGGGGACTCCTGAGACCCAGAGCTACACCCTGTGAGTAACCTGCTGAGAGATGACAAAGAGCTGTTTAATGCTGCTCATGGTCATTTTGGCATCTCCACCTTCTCCTCGGGGGGTGCGGGAGGGCATTGCAGCCATCCCATCTCTTCTCTTTGCAGCTGCAGAGCTACTTCGCTGCCTGTGAGGACGAGACACCGGCCATCAGGAACCATGACAAGGTCCTGCAGCGGCTCTGTGAGCACCTGGACCACGCTCTGCTCTACGGGTACGCCTGGAGCCCGCCTCTGGGACGCTGCTTTTCCCCATGGAAAAGGCCCAGTGTGGAGCCTCAGCATGGGGAAACCCTCGTGGCAGGAGCTGGGATGGAGACAACGAAGCTTTGGCTTGATTTTCCTCTGGGCTTTTTCTCCTTGCAGCCTGCAGGATCTGTCCTCGGGGTACTGGGTGCTGGTCGTTCACTTCACGCGCCGCGAGGCCGTCAGGCAGATCGAGGTGCTCCAGCACGTGGCCACCAACCTGGGACGCAGTGAGTGCACCCTGGCTTTGGGGACACCTGGGGAGGCCCAGGCAGGTGGTGCTGAGGGGCTGCCGGTGGACTGGGGGAGCCAGCACGGCCCAGCTCGCTTGGCTCAGGCCAAGGAATCACGGGATCATTGAACTTGGAAACGACCTCTGTGATCACTGAGTCCGGTTGTCCAGCACTGAGTCCAGCACTGCCAGATCCACCACTAAACCATGTCCCCAGGTGTCACATCCACGCATGTTTTGAATGCTCCCAGGGATGGTGATTCCACCACTTCCATGGGCAGCCTGTTCCAAGAAGGTGGGAGTCCTGCCATAACCACGTGAGGCCTCTAGAAATAATGTCACCGTGCCTCAGGATCGGGTGCTGAGGCTTCTGCTGCCCTGAGACACAAGGGGCTGTGCCCTCGGGAAGGGTTCCTGGCAAAGGGGAGCCCTGTGGGGCTGTGCCCTCGGGAAGGGTTCCTGGCAAAAGGGAGCCCTGCAGGGCTGTGCCCCTGGGAAGAGTCCCTGGGAAATGGGAGCATCCCCTCTTGCCCCACAATGTCTTGCTATAGCTGTTGTCTGCATGATCCTGCATTTTCCCTGCTGTGAGCTGTCCATAGTGGATGTTTGGGACCATCAAGGCCACTCTTGACACCTGACAGTGCCCAGATCCTCTCTGCCAGATTATCCCAGCAGCCACTACGTCCCAAGCCCTGTCCTGGTGAGAATGGAGATGAGCACAGACTCCACCATCACCTCTCTCTGCACCAGAACTGGTGCCAAATCACACCTGGGCTGATTTAGAGTGATCCTCCCTCCCCCTCTCTCATCTCCTGGCATTTCCAGCGGGGCTCCCCCCTCCCCAGAGAGACACAGTTGTGTGGCTGCTTCTCAGCCAGTCCCTTATTTCCCTTCCCACTTCAAATCATGATTCTCTCACTGGAATTGCCCCCCCACCCAGATTTCCCCCACTGCTCAGCTGCTCCCCTTAAATGATACAAATGAACAATGTGACACCTTTTAACTGATTTCTGATTATTTCTAGGCTTGTTTCAGTTCTCAGGTGTTTCCCCACAGGTAACTCTCTCTGCTGCTCTGTTCTCAGGCCGGGCCTGGCTGTACCTCGCCCTCAATGAAAATTCCTTGGAGAGCTACTTGAGGCTGTTCCAGGAGAACCTCAGCCTGCTGCACAAGTACTATGTCAAGTGAGTACCCCTGCTCCTTCCCCTTGGGTACTAGTTGGCATCTTTTCCTGTCAGAAACCAGCCCAAATTTGCCAGTGGGGAACAAGACATTGATCAGGGTCTGATTTTTTTCCCTTGTGGGATCTACAATTAAAGATCCCAGATGTGGACGCACTGTCCTCTCATATAGACAACAGGCCCTGCAAGCATCTCTCCTAGTTCCTGCTTTTACTCTGCAGTCCCCTTTGTGTTTTCCACGATTTCCACGGAGCTGCTGAGCCCTTACCCAGGGACCCAGCTCTGGTGGACACCTGGAAATGTGTCTGTAGCTCTCTTTGAGGACAGCACGCAGTGGCTGCCCGAGCTCCAGGGCTGTTGGGAGCAGCTCAGACACACACCAGTGGGGAAACAGAAGGGCCCTTGTAGCTGCTTCTGCTCCTCCCCACATCTGTGAAGCTCTTTTGTTTCACCCCCACTGCAGGAACGCCCTGGTCTGCAGCCACGATCATCTGACCTTGTTCTTAACGCTGGTGTCTGGGCTGGAGTTCATCCGCTTCGACTTGGACCTCGTGAGTGCTTCATCTGTTCCCAGCTCTGGGAGGGTGGGAATGTGGAGCAAGGCAGATCCAGGGTGGGACAGGTGCCACCACTTGGTCCAGGGTGCATCTGGGGAGCGTTAGATTTGTACTCTCAGCTCTGGGAGAGTGGGAATGTGGAGCAGGGGGAGTTCTGGGTGGGACAGGTCCCACCACTTGGTCCAGGGTGGACCTTCTTGTTGGCCTTCAGCTGAAAATGTGACGCTGATGCTTTTACGGAAGACTTTTAGGTCTTTGGGGATCCAGCAATGGAATTTACTCCTATTGCTCATTTATCCCGCTCAGAATTGGAACAAGGCAGCTGTGGGGCAGGCTGGTGGGGATGAAGGAGCTGAGCTGTGGTACGAGACACTGGTGTCCCTCTAGGAACCACAAAACCACTGGATAACCCTCAGTGTCACAGTGGAGCTGCCGGGTTTCCCCTGAAATGGACACTCCAGGGACAGTCCCACCGGCTGGGGTGGCATTTCCCCCCAGTTGTGCCAATGGCAGTGACTGGGAGCCTGACTGAGCCCACGCTCTCCTCCCTGCAGGACGCTCCCTACCTGGATCTGGCCCCCTACATGCCGGATTACTACAAGCCTCAGCACCTGCTGGACTTCGAGGAGCGGCTGCCCAGCTCCGTGCACTGCTCCGACAGCCTGTCCCTCAACTCCTTCAACTCCGTCACCTCCACCAACCTGGAGTGGGATGACAGTGCCATCGCCCCCTCCAGCGAGGGTCAGTGGCTCTTGGGGGTGGCGCAGTCAGGGCTGGGTGCTCCACATCCCCTTGGCATGAGGTGGCCGATGAGACCAAAGTGAGAGCCCCAGCAGCCAGGCTGCCTTAAATCCTTGGGGAGACAGGACAAAGGGGAACTGTTTTAAACTAAGAGTTTAAACCAAAAGAGGGGGAATTTAGATGGGATATTGAGAAGGAATTCCTCCCTGGGAGGGTGGGCAGGCCCTGGCACAGGGTGCCCAGAGAAGCTGTGGCTGCCCCAGCCCTGGAAGTGTCCAAGGCCAGGTTGGACAGGGCTTGGAGCAACCTGAGCTGGTGGGAGGTGTCCCTGCCAGTGGCAGGGGGTGGAATTAGGTGATCTTTAAGGTCCCTCCCAACCCAAACCATGCTGGGATGATTCGATGGTAGCAGCCCCTTTGCCTCAGACTGGGAGAGAAGGACTTGCCCTGCCAGTCACCCAGGCCACATTCCCATCCTGGGAATTTCCTCATGGAGTGAAGGCCGTGCCTGTATCTGAATGTGGCTCCCAGGTCAGAGCAGGGACACAGGGCTGCACAGGAATGTTTTTAACTGCCTGCTTCCCAGTCAGGAGACCCACCAGTGCTGGAGGTGGTGAGGAATAGTTTCCTGAGTCTTGTCCATGTCTGAAGCACGGCAGAAAGGCAGCCAGTGGTCTCAGAGGTGCTGGTTTCTCCTCTTCATGCATCTTGAGCAGCCTGATAGATTGTCCTGCTCACCCCCTTCTCCTTGTCGGACAGGGTGGGTGTTGTTCCCGATGGACACACACCTCGTGTCTGCCCCCCTGACCCTCTGCAGGCCAGAGCAGGGAGCTCCCATCCCACACCCACGTGTTCACACGAAGGAGCAGCTCTGCTGCTGCTCCTCCTAATCCAAAATGCATCGGCTCCGTCTTGTTTTTTGTGTCAGTTTGAGCAGAGGCGATTCTGGAATAGAATTGGAATGGAATGAGCTGTTGGATGCAGTGAATTCAGGACTGAGCCCACACGCAGATGGGTTCCCTCAGGGCAAGGGGCACCAGTTGCCTTTTATGTGCAAGACAGAACCTACAGATATTAAAGATGATGAGAAGGAGCAGCCTGGGATGGGCAGTAGAGTCATTTTAGAAAGGACTTGGGAGCACAGCACTGGTTTGGGCTCATCCACCTCTGCACTCATGAAAGGGTTTGATTTTGGGGACCTGCTTATTGCAAGCCTCCAGCATCCCAGGTAAGCTGGAGACAGCACAAGGAGCCTAGAAATGAAAATCAGAGTAGAGATCCAGGAGATTTTGGAGCTAGATTTTGGGTTTGGCATCATCTCAGGCTATGGCTGTGATCTGTGTCTCGGTTTCTCCGTGCACAGAGGGGTTTGGTGCTATGTAGGAATATTGAACCAGGACCCAGGAGGGCAGGAATTGCTGCTGTTCCTCAGTTGTGGAGGAATTTAACTCCAATAACTATTTCCCTGATCACCCTTTCAACAGGAGCGTGTCTATCCTAAGAGTGTAGGTGGAGCTGGGGATTTTAGGATCAGAGGCCAAGTTTTCCCCTATAATCAGAGCCCTGGCTTTGCAAACATTCATGAGTCAAACATCCCAGTATCTATGGGAGGTAAGTGTGAAGTGGGGGAAACTGAGGCACAGAGTGATTCAGTTGCTTCCCACAGAAGATCAAGCCCTGGATGACATTGTTTTTCTGGTTTAGCTTCCCAGCAGCCTGAATAATGGGGCTTTCATCCTCCCCTGGTCCCGCTGTAGCTCCCATAACACAACCATCCAGCAGGAACAACCATTACTGCAGCTGGTTTCCATTCACATCCACGTTCCCTGACAATTTCCTCATGCATTTCAGATACCAGTGGATGATTGTTTTGTTTCTCCCCATTCCCATCTCCCCAAACCCCCTTCACACTCTCCCTTCTCCCCCTTTCCCTCCCCACTACTTGTATTTCTAATCCTGAGTTTTATCCCTCGTTTTTGTAGATTATGATTTTGGAGATGTCTTTCCAGCAATGCAGACCATGCCCAGCAGAGACTGGGAAGGTGGGACACACTCATCTCTTACAGCATTTTGGTTTTCTCTTTGCATTGCTGCCACCTGAGCTTTGCTGCATGTTGCCCCACTCATTTCTTTAATAACCCCCCGCCGCATCTTGATGGAATTCTGTACAGGCAGAAGGGAGTGGAAAAGATCCCCCAGGGTGGGAGGGTGTGTGTCTCACCTGTGAGGCCACGTGCAAAGCTTTCCCCAGCTCACCTGGCCGTATATCCCAGAGCTGGGGGATGTTTTCCTGCATCCAGCGATGCCTCCATGTCCAGGTTACAAAAGAAAAGCTGGAAAATTGTCCCTGCTGTGGAGCTGGCAGCAGGCAGCAGCATCCATCCAAAATGTGGGATGTGCCAGCTGCCCTCCCTCTGTGGATTTCCTCTTTGGGGTTACATATACAGGGTGCTGGCCAAAAGAACTGACCCACCATCACTGATTTCCTGAAGGGCCTGGAAAACAGATGAATTAATTCTGCTGCCTTTAAATCTGGGCCTTTTGCAGGGATTTATTTGGGAGGGTTTGTTTTCCCTGGACCCTGTGCCAAAACATGTCCCACAAAGCCACAACATCCAGCACGTGGCCATGCTCAGTTTGGATCACTACACTGCTTATTTTTATTTATTTTACCACTTTTTAAAGCAACTTGTCAGCTATGTCTGGTCTTTATGACCATGAGCACGTGCCCAGTGTAGAGGAATTTGTTTTCCTTCCTCCGTGTGCAGCCCCTGTGAGATTCCTCTCCATGCCACGGGAGCAGGACCCTCTTTACCCCTGCAGGAAACACCCAAACTCCATCCTTTGCAGCTCCAAGCTGGATGGAGCTTTGGCTCTGAATTGCCTTGGTACCACCTGAACATTTGGGGAAATCTGCCTGAATTCCATGTGGGTTGTTCCTGGGCTCTAACACCCTCCCTCTCACCTTCTTTCTTGTCACAGGCATGGTTTGATCTGTCCCTGGAGGTACAAACCACATTTCCAAACCCAGCTGCACGGTGGGTGGTGCTGGAGGCTGGAGAAGCCAAGGGGTGCTGGGGCAGGTCCCTCTGGATTTGAGCACACACAGCTCCCTGTGCAGGTCCTGGTAGCAGAGGGGGATCCACCGCTGCTCCGGGCTAAGTTTCCTCAGCCAC
The DNA here is from genome assembly GCA_013396755.1 of Sclerurus mexicanus. NCBI lineage: Eukaryota > Metazoa > Chordata > Aves > Passeriformes > Furnariidae > Sclerurus > Sclerurus mexicanus. The sequence continues at coordinate 45,856 of VWZF01001960.1, forward strand.
AGGGAGATTGTCACTGGAACCCCCACCAGGTCACCTCACTGATGGCTTCCTTGCTGTGGGCACACAGAGCAGAGGTTAGGAAAGTTTGGGCCATTCCCTGTTTTCAGCAAACGCATTTTGTGCTAAAATTCTGTGTTTTGGATGAAGATTCTTCTGTCCCAACAAAACCAGCAGGATTTAGGCCAAAGAAGTGATGTTGGATTGGTGGTGCAGGCTGGAAGCCCGGGGCTGAAACAGCTTTTAAATATTTTATTTTATTCATGGTTGGACTTTAAGGTCTTAGAGGTCTTTTCCAGCCTAAGTGATTCCATGAATTTCCCTTTAATGCAAACACTAAAAACTTCCCTGGCAGAGCCCACCCCCCCCACGCTCCAGGGCAGGAGTTCCAGCAGGAACAGAGTGGTGTTTTGGAATCGTCCCTCACCAACTGCCTGGATTAGAGTTTCAGAAGAGGTTTCATTTTCCTCCTCGAATCCAAGGGGTCTTTCTAGCTGGTTCAATCACAGAATCTTGGAATGGTTTGGGTTGGAAGGGACCTTAAAAATCATCTCATTCCCATCCCTTGCCATGGGCAGGGACACCTTCCACCAGACCAGGCAGGGTGCTGGAGAAGTGGAGGGCATGGATAACCTTCCTTTAACTGTGATTTTGGATGGATAACTCCGAGCATGGCTCCTGCAGCCCTCTCCCACTGCTCCTTTTCCCTCTGAAGACTAACATGGGCCAAGCTGTTTGTGCTCCCACCTGTCTGTGCTGCCTGCTGCCCTCGGACCCCTGGGAATGCTGCGTCCCTCTCCACCACACTTCCAGTGGCCTGTGTGAGCAGACAGGAGCAGCCAGCTCCGTCAGGACCCTGCTCCGTGGCTGGCTCTGTGTCTGCCCTGCCAGCCAAGCCGGCACCTTCCCATGGCAGGGAAGAAGCAGCAGCAGCCTCATTGCTCGCTGTCATCTTGCTGCAGAGCACCATGGCCCCAAAACCCCTCAAAGTCCTCCCCACAGACCCCATCTCCACCCCCTAACCACTTGCTGGCTCCTGGGTGACAGAGCTGTTGTTTCCAGGTGCTCTCTAAACCTCAGGCCGATGCTGGATCTCTTTCTGCCCTCCGTGCCCCTCCTGGCTGGCACTGGGCACAGCGCAGTGGCCATGCAGTGCCCCAGCCCTGGGTCTCTCTCTGTCTTCCACGGCTGGCACTGGGCACAGCGCAGTGGCCACACAGTGCCCCAGCCCTGGGTCTCTTTCTGCCCTCCACATCCCTCCTGGCTGGCACTGGGCACAGCGCAGTGGCCACACAGTGCCCCAGCCCTGGGTCTCTCTCTGCCCTCCGTGCCCCTCCTGGCTGGCACTGGGCACAGCGCAGTGGCCACGCAGTGCCCCGACCCCCAGCACGCAGCTTGGCTTCCTCTGCCTTCATCCAGGAGCCCGAGCTGGCGCTGACCCGCCCTTCCCACCTTGTCCCTGCAGACGGAGAGCTCACGGACACGCTGAGCTGCCCGCGCTCCGCGGCCTCGGAGGCCCAGGGCAGCAGGGCCGCCGCGAGGAGCCCCACGCAGCGCCACAACCCCTTCAACGAGGACAGGCCCGACGTGCCATCCTCCGCAGAGACCACGCCGGTGCACGCGGCGTCCCGCCAGAAGGCAGAGGCCACCCCCGAGGGGACCGACCAGTCCGAGAGCTGCACGGAGCTCGAGGTCATCAGGTAGGGATGGAGCTGCTGGCCTGGGCAGGGGTGGCAGGTGCTGGGGATGTGCCAGCCCTTGTGGCTCGGTGTCCGTGCCTTTGTGCGGCCGTGAGAGAGCAGGTGTATGCTCCGGGCCCCAGCGGGTGCTCTGTAGGTGTCAGAGCTCGTCCCAGAGGGCTGGGCTGGTCTTGGCTCCCTTGGGCTGACTCCACATTGGCAGTGTGTGTCACAGTAATCCCTGAGCTTTTACTTGGAGCTCTCCCCAGCTGGTGGCAGGTTTGCAGCAGTTCTGGGTCTTGGATCTTCTCTCCCATCCTGTCCTCCTGTTTGTCAGCGAGCTGTTGCTAAACCTGTCGTGGGAGATGCCTCCATATCCTGGCCGGCATTTGACTCCTACAGAGATGATCCCCAGGGATCCCTCCGCTGCTGGAACCCAGACAAAGAGCTCAAGGCTCTGTCTGCTCACACCCAGTGGTGGGGACACCCCAAAACCTGCCCAGCAGGCCTGGCCTTTGTTCTTGTGCCTGGTTTTTCCTGGGAGGAGCAGGGCAGCTGGGTTACGTGGCATCCCACACGGCGCACACAGGGAAGGGGAGCACCACACTCGCTCCCCAGCCAAGGGTGACCTGGCAGCAGTTTGGGTGCTCCCACAGCACATCCCGGTGTGCTTCTGACTGGAGCAGGCTCCAGCCTGCATCTCCCTCTTCTGGCAGGAGGGGACACGGCATTCCCACCTCTAGGAACCACCTCCCTTCCCAGCTGCTTGCTCTCAGCCAGGGATTTCTCCCAGGTCACCTCAGCTCCACATCCGTTTGTGATCCCTCTGCGGCCAAAGGAAGCCCAAGGTGCTGCATCCAGCAGTGATGCCTCTTCTTTTTGGGATAAGTAGGGAAAAGTGTCCATACCTTGTATCTCGTGACAGCTGGCATGGAGGTGGAGGCTCTACGTGGCTGCACACCGAGTGATGTTCTCAATAAAAGGGTTTCCCCTGCAACGGGGAAAATGGCAAAGGAATGTTGTTGGGAGAGCGTGGGACCCCTCTGTGTGTCACAGAGTCTAAGCAGGCACAGCTGAGTGACGTCCCTGTCTCTCACAGGTTGGGCAAGAAGAAGAAGGCGGGCAAGAAGAAGAAGGCGAAGGCTGAGGAGGTGGCGAACAGCCCGGCGCCCGAGGCCAGCGGGGACAGCGGCGTCAACGGGCTGAGTGACCGGGAGGAGCCGCCCAGGGACGAGGGTCCCGCGGCCCCACGCGGGCCAGAGGACGGCGGAGAGCGCCCGGCCCTCGGCCAGCTGGCCCTGCGCATCCCCGAGATGAAGGACACGTCCATGGAGAGCGTGGGGCAGCCCCTCAGCAAGGTCATGGACAGGCTCAACGGGCAGCTGGACCCCGGGGGCTGGAACGCCCCCCTGGAGCCCCCCGGGCAGCCCTTTCGGACCGGCACGCCAGGGGAGACCCCGGATGGATCGTCCTCTGGCGACTTTAGCGAGGGGATTTCAGCCCCCATGGACTTCTACCGATTTACCGTCGAGAGTCCAAACGCTGCTGCACCAGGTGGTGGCCACCATGACCCTCCAGGGCCTGGCCAACCGCCACATGTTCCTGGTAGCCCTGAGGCTCCTCAAGAAGAAGAAAGCAGAGAGGGAGAAGCAGTTGGGGCAGTAGAGGAGTCTGGAGGGGCGAGTGAGGAAGCCCAGACTGGCCAGACAGAAACCACCAACCCACAGGCTCTCTGTGAGCCCAAGAAGGAGCAGCCCAGCCCTTCCCTGAGCAGTGCTGAGGACTCTGGGGTGGAGGAAGGGCAGGGCAGCCCCTCGGAGCTGACCCATCCCTCCGAGTTCAGGTGAGGATGGGTTTGGTCAGCAGGGAGAGCATTTTCCAAACAATCCTTGAGCTCAAGTTGGTGCTTTTCCCTTTGTCCTCGGTTTGGGGGGTGAAGCCCATCCTTTTCCAGGATGAAGAGGAGGCACAAGGAGGAGGGGGTCTAGGGGAGGCTAACAAGTGCCCAAATCGTGGACACATTCAATAAGGAGGGGGATTGCCCTTCCTGGACTCAGCCCCACATCCATGTCCATCCTCTGTCCCTCCACAGGGTGGATAACAACCATCTCCTCCTGCTGATGATCCATGTTTTTCGGGAGAATGAGGAACAGTTATTCAGGGTAAGGCAGTTGCCATCAATCAAAGGACCAGCTCTGTGCCTGCATCAGCCCAGGGCTGAGAGCTCTTTTGTCTCCGTGCAGATGATCCGGATGAGCACCGGGCACATGGAGGGGAACTTGCAGCTCATCTACGTCCTGCTGACGGATTGCTACGTGTACCTGATCCGGAAAGGTATCCCATCCCAGCAGCCCCTGGGCTCGGAGGGAGGGAGGCCTGGCCATGAATTAGGGCACCACAGCTTTCTGCCTTCCCTGCCAGGCCCACTGGGGAGCTCAGGTTGGCTTGTCCCCCGAGGAGCCCAGGACACGTGTCCCGTGGCTCTGTGCTGCTGGGACACGGCTCGGTTTGCAGGTCCACCACTGCTGCTGCTGCCAGGGGGGTCCTTTGCCCCCCTTCACGTGGCTCTCTGTGTCTGTGCCAGGGGCAGCGGAGAAGCCATACATGGTGGAGGAGGCCGTGTCCTACAACGAGCTGGATTACATCTCGGTGAGCACAGCCCGGCCAGCCGGCCCTCCTGGGGGTCAGTCCTTACCTGTCTGAAGGGCGAGAGTGCCAGGAGCATCAGGGTGGGGGGGGTGGTTCTGTGTCCACGGGGAGTGTTTTGGCCAGTAAGTCTTTGAGACTGGGAGAGTTGGAAGCAATTCCCTCTCCAGTGCCCCCTCTGCGGGTGCTCACCTTGTTAGTATTTTCACAGGGGCCCGGAGCCGGGTTCAGCCCTGCTCCACTGCCCCTCATCCCATGCCTGGCTTCCCTGACCATCCCCGTGTGGCACAGGTTGGGCTGGATCAGCAGACGGTGACCCTGGTGTGCACCAACCGGAGGAAGCAGTTCCTGCTGGACACCGCCGACGTGGCTCTCACCGAGTAAGCGCGGGGCACGGAGCCCCTGGCCCTCGGCAGTGTGGGGCACTGCGGTGACAGCCCTTCCTGACCAAGTCCTGCCACCACTTGGGGCCTGGGGGTTGGTTTGCACCCCGCAGGCAGCTGGAATTGCCTCAGGCATGGATAGACCCGAAGTATCTTCCCTGGATAAACACAGCGGTCGCCCTGTCCCTCAGGCTGAGTCTCAGGGGGGCAACGCAGACCCACATGTCACTTGGGATGAGCAGGGATGAGCTCTTGAGCTCCAAAGCACATCCCCAGCTCAGGGAGGTGACCTGATGGTCAGACTGGGGTCTGTTTTGAGCTGTATCCTCCTCCAAGTCTCACCCATGACCCTAAGATTAGCTCAGCTGGTGAGAGCACGGTGCTGATAATGCCAAGGTTGCAGGTTCTGTCTCATTGTGGGTTATTTGCTCAAGAGTTGACTTGATAATCCTCTGAGTCCCTTCCAACTCAGATCACAGAATCACAGAGTATTCTCCTTCCTGGAGTTCAGGCTTTGCAACCCCCATCACCTCTGGTCTGTAGGTTGATTTTGGACGATCAGAGGCCCACGATGAAGGGGAGCCCCTTGGGCACCAGGGCACGTGAGGCAGACGAGGGGCTGTTCGCCCTGGCCTCGTCAGAGATCCCTGTCTCCCTCTCAGGTTCTTCCTGGTCTCCTTGAAGTCAGCCATGATCAAAGGGTGCCGGGAGCCCCCCTACCCCAGTATCCTTACAGATGCCACTATGGAGAAACTGGCGCTGGCAAAGTTTGTGGCGCAGGAGTCCAAGTGTGAGGTGAGTTTGGGCATCGGCGCCATCGCTGCAGGTGGCGAAGGCTCACAGGAGACTCCCCTGACTTCTCCTGGTCCTCACAGGCCTGCGACGTGGTGGTGCGTTTCTACGGCCTCGTCCACTGGGAAGACCCCATGGATGAGGCGCTGGGACCCGCCAGCAACAGCTGCTCCTCCAGTGAAAACGCCGTCACCAAGGATGGCATCCTGCACTACAAGGCGGGCACCTCCTACCTGGGCAAGGAGCAGTGGAAGACCTGCTTTGTGGTGCTCAGGTGGGCACAGGGGGCTGCAGGTCAGGGCTGGGGTCAGCCAGGGTTTGTCAGGGAAGGTCTGGGAGCAGTTTCCTGCATGGGAGGTGGAGAGGACCCATCTTGTCACCTGGAGGGCGAAAGCCACCAGCAGGAGGTGACCCCACAGGGCTGTGTGGGTGGAGGGCAGGGCAGGGGTGGCCGTGGGACTGAAGGCAGGGGACACCAGAGCTGAGCTGACTCCAGTGGTGAGCCCCTCTCTCATCTTCCCAAATGGCAGCAACGGGATCCTGTACCAGTACCCAGATCGCACAGATGTCACCCCTCTGCTCTCCATCAACATGGGGTAAGTGGCTGCTGGGACGTGGCACCCAGGCTCCCTGGGGATCCGGGGAGCAGCAGCTCCTTGGCATGGCCAGGGAGGGGTTTCGGGCAGATCATGACCTGCTCCAAGGCTGCAGGAATCCCTGCTTGCTCCTGCCTGGGGCCGGGTGCCCGTTTAGTGCGAGGTGGCCTCATTTACTCCCAGTTTTTGAGCACCAAGCCCACCCTTGGATGGGGACTTGGCCTCTGAAGGGTGACATACCCCTCCAAGAGCCACTCTGGGAGACCCACCGTGCTCAGCTCCGGCTCTCCCACACTGTACAGAGCTGGAGGCCATCCTTGGAGCAATCCCAGGGGATGTCACCGATGGGAAGCGAGCGTTTGTGGGGAAGAGGGGTGAGGGCACGGAGGGCGTTTTCAGGCTGGTGCTGGCCCGTCCATCGCGCTGATCTCCACCCTCCCCTCTCTCCCAGCGGCGAGCAGTGCGGGGGATGCCGGCGCTCCAACACCACCGACCGGCCCCACTCCTTCCAGGTGATCCTGACGGACCGGCCCTCGCTGGAGCTGAGCGCCAACAACGAGGAGGACATGGCAGACTGGATGCAGTACTTCTGTCAGGCCGTCTCCAAAGGGGTGAGCCGGGCACAGGCCACAGGCGTGGCTGCTCCGACCCTCCTTTGCCCAGAGCCGCCTCGGAGCCACCACAGGGAGCGGGAATGCCCGGCGGGGATGGGACAGGCAGCTTTATCCCCAGCCAGAAGGGTTTCCCCACCTCATGGAGAGGGGGCTCCACCGTTGCAGACTGTAACCCCCCCTTCCCCGCCCCTCGCAGGTGATCCCCCAGGGTGTTGCCCCCACGCCCTGTGTCCCCTGCTGCCTCGTGCTGACGGATGAGAAGGTTTTCACCTGCCACGAAGACTGCCAGACCAGCTTCTTCCGCTCGCTGGGCACCGCCGAGCTTGCGGACATCGCCGCTGTCTCCACGGAGGCCGGCAAGGAGTACTGTATCCTGGTGAGCCTGGCGCTGGGGGAACGGCTGGCCCGGCGTGGGGCGAGGGGCCAGAGGTGACACCCGGCCTTCCCTTGGTGTTTAGGAGTTTGCTCAGGACAGCAAGGAGTTCCTGCCCCCCTGGGTCCTCTATTTTAGTTGCACTACAGAGCTGGAGAGGTTCCTGTCGGCGCTGAACGCCGCGTGGAGGAACATCTACCAGGTGAGCGCGAGGGGCTGCCTCACACCCTTCGTGTGGTGAGGGAGGCCAGAGGGGTTAATTTGTCCCTGCAAGGCAAACCCAGCTTTCCCACAGAGGGCAGGAGAGCCACAGAGCTCCTCTGTGTCCATATAACCATGGGATGTGGGATTTGGAGCCTGGCAAGACAAGCCATGAGCATCCAGCACTGGCAAGGGGAGCGGCAGGAACCTGGGGCAGCCCCACCGTCCCCCGACTTTCCCGTGTGGGTTTGAGGTGGTTTTACAGCAAGGGGGCCAAGTGGCTGCTGTCTGTCCCCCTCCTGACCCCCTACACGTGTGGCCCAGGTGGAGCTCCCGCACAAGGCCATCCTGGACGCCGCTGTCAAGAAGAAGTGCGAGGACGCCCAGAGCCTCATCGACAGTGCGTGGCAGCGCAGCGACAGCCTGTGCCGCGGGCGGGCCGAGCGGGACCCCTGGTGCTGACCCTGCCGCCGGAGGACACCTCACAGGGGCCCCTTCTTGGGGGAGACGGGGCCTGGATGCGGCCAGCTGGCGCCCCAAACCCTCCTGCCACCGCTCGGTCCCCACCAGGGCCGTGCCCGCAGCGTGGACCCACCCCCGCCGAGCCAGGGACGTGCTGCGCGTTCCGGGAGCCGCCGGACGCTTCTGCCCCGGCGCCGTCCCCCTCGCCCAGTGGCCACGGGGCAAATACTTCTCCTCGCATGGAGTAATAACCCCACTGGTAGTGAGGGAGAGGGTGGGAGCGGGGTGGGCTGGGGTGAGCATCCCCTGTCGTGGCGGGGAGCGGGACTGAGGACTCGTTCATTTTCGAACAGGGTCGGGGCGTGGAGGGGACGAGATGGGAACACTAAATCGCTACCGTGCATGTTTTGTTGCTCATACAATCGCCGAGTACGGCACCACCGCGCCGCCGCCTCCCCCTGGAGAGCCCCCCGGGGCCTCTGGACATCACAGAACCACTCTCAGCCTGTCCATGACATCTGAGGCTCAGGAAGAAGGAACGGGGCCAAAAATTTGGCCGTAAACATCCCCATGTGGTTTTAGGAGCGCTCAGAAGCGGGTTTGAGGTTTGGACGCCGGCCCCGTGTGCCGGGGCGGGGAGAAGAGATGGAGTGCCACGTTCTTCAGGTGTCCTGAGGGATGTTGTCACGTGGCTGCCACCGAGCACGTCCACCCCCCTCGGGTCCTGCATCCGAGGCCGGCGCGGACCCGTCGCCGCTTGCGTTCCACAGCGAGCACTTTGGGGCACCACCCCAGCTTTTAAATAATATTAATAATAATAATAATTATAATAGTCCGGAGACCTTCTCATGTAATATACGTTCACGGGGCCTTTTTCTGGGAGGAAACGTACGTGACTGAATGTATATGTACATACATCTGCTTCCTTTCCCCCTGCCCCCAATAAATAGTCATTGGTAACTCAGCTTTGGCCCTACAGCAGATTCCGGCACCTGGGGCTGCTGTTCTGCCTCCTGTTGTCACTTTGGAGCCTGTGGAATCGCTCTGGGGCACCAAGAAGGGGTATCTGGATGGAGAGAGGGGAGGGCGTGCACCCCCAGGTGCTGAGCCCCAGTGGTGTTAATCCTGCACCGGGGCACGTCCTCAGTTTCAACTGGGAATTATCCATCAGGAAGTGGAGTCTGGATGCTGCGTCCCTATTTATCCCGAGATCCAGAATATATTCCCAGCCCAGACAAGGAATAAACAGCCGTGGGACCAGCCCCCAGCATCGCCCACCTTCCCTGTTGACCCTCCCTCTGCTTTTGGGATCCAAACGGGTGGGGGGGGATATCGGGGATGGGGCAGCCACTGCTGTGGGGGGAGTTGGGGATTTTGGGGGGATATTGGGCATGAGGCAGCCACCGAGGGGGAGGACTTTGGGATGAGAAGGGGGCTCACACCTCCCCACCCCCTCGGTAACCACCGAGGCGCCTCTGCCATGGGGCAAAACCAGGTCCCGGGGGGGTCACTGCGCAGCCCTAAAAATAGGACCGCACTGCGGGGGGAGGGACACCGCCACCCCCCCCCGGCTCTGCCCCGGGCNCCCCCGCGGTTTTCCAGCGAGGGCGGAGCGCGGGGCAGGTGCGGGATGTCCGCGGGACCCCGCGCCCCGCAGGACCCACCGCCCCCCCCGTCCGCGGGGGTGGCCCCGGCCACCGACCTGGTGCTGGGGGCCACCGCGGGCTGCCTGGCGTGCTTCCTCACCAACCCGCTGGAGGTGGTGAAGACGCGGCTGCAGCTGCAGGGCGAGCTGCAGCCGCCGGGCACCTACGCGCGGCCGTACCGGGGCGTGCTGCG
>VWZF01001977.1:9543-33276 GCA_013396755.1 Sclerurus mexicanus
TCAGGGCACTGAGACCCCCTTGGTCTGTCATCTGTGTTGAAGACAGAGGCAAAGAAAGTGTTAAACACCTCTGCCTTTTCTCTGTCCCTCTTTGTGAGGTGACCATCCTCATTCTGTAACAGGACAATGATATTTCTACACTGCCTATTGCCATCAATTTATTTGAAAGAACCCTTTATACTGTTGCCCACATTTCTCACCAGCTGCAGCTCCAGTTGAGCTTTATCTGCATGAATTTTCTCCCTACCATGCTAAGCAGCATCTCTGTGTTCTTCCCATGTCACCTGACCTTGCTGTCACTGGGCATCCACCTTCCTTTTTTGCCTTATCTCCAAGAGAACATCCCTGCTCAGCTAAGCTGTTCTCCTGCCTTGCCTGCTTTACTTCCAACATTCGGGAACTGCCTGCTCCTGTGCTCTTAGGAGGTGATATTTGAAAAGTGCCCAACACTGACGGACCCCAGCACCTGCAAAAACATTTTGCCAGGAGACCTTACTTATTAGTTCCCTGAACAGCCTGAATTCAGCTCTCCTCATGTCCAGAGCTGAGGTTTTGCTGGCACTTGCCATTGAAGATCTTAAACTCAATCTCTTCATGGTCACTGTGGCTGAGACGGCTGCAAACCGCCACTTCATTCACAAACTATTATGCCCTGAAATACATCATTACTAGAGATATAACCCATATCGTCAGAGTGCTATATTGGTTAGAATCTATATTTTTAGGAAGAATCATTTGCGTGCTTTAAAATGTTAAAATTTTCCAGTTTATTACTTTAAAATGCTGGACAAAACCATGAAAAATAGTCTGTTCAAATAGCCTTTATTTTTTTCAGTCAAATAATATCTAAGTGTTACTCACTTTAAAAATATGTTTTTCACACTTGTTGAAAATGAATAAGCAATGTACTTCTCATTCTTCTTCTTTTTCCTAAAATTTTATGGTTTTGCATGGGCATTTTTTTCCTTCAAAGGATAAAAAATACAAAGATAATCAATAAGTGCAAAATACAGGCTTGGAAAGCAGACAATAACTCTGGATTTCAAAGGTTGAAAGAATAACACATGTTCTGTACTTCATGGAGCACTAGCTTTGATAGCTTATATTTATGCAATGGACTTTAAAATAAAAAAAAAAAAGCTGTTTCAAATTGCTCTCAGATATCACTTCAGTTTTCTTGGTTACTCTTAAGTATTAACAGTGGAGACCTTTGTGGATATTTACAAGAAAGTCTTTCTGGGTTTAGTGTACAACTTCTAAAACCATGTAGAAATACTTGTAAAAGAGCTGAGAAATGGGGTAAATGAGATAGAGTAAGTAGAAAATAAGGAGAGCTGGAATAAAGAATTGAACTTAAAGTTGGTGTTAGGATGTTCACATTTTGATGTCTGTGATGTTGGAGTAATTCAAGATTTAAAATACAGTAAAAAATTTAAGTAGGGAAAATGGCTTATGACAGGCATTTGAATAGGTGGGGGCAGGACAGTGAGGAGGAGAGAAAATTGTGTCTGACACTGACACCAGCAAGCCCCAGGTGAACACTTAGGTAATCATGATTTGGGCTGGAAGACCAAGTTCATTCTCTCTGGTGCAAATGCCTGCACCTTCTGTCTGGCCGTAAAATCACTTGCCTTGTTCTTTAGCCCTCTTCCTCTTCCACTTCTGCTGGTTACTGCACAAAATAGTGTAGGAACAATAAGTTCTCTAGTAGAGTCACTGAAGTTTAGCAATCATTTCCATATCATAGTTTAAATCAACTACTTGCATAGTTTGCCTAAGTATCCAAATGAGGAATTGTCACAGTTCCTTGCTATTGAAACCCATTTGCTGAAGATTTGAGAAACATCTTCTGGCTCAGCTATTTAGTAAAAAGAATTTGTAATTAGATTATGGGTTGGCATTTACATAATATATAATGGAAATCTGATTGCTAAATTCTTCTTGGAGAATCTGATTTAAAGTGTTATCAGGCTTCTTAAATATCCTGATAGGTGTAAATTTCTTTGTCCTCATATGGCTCTCATTTTGTGCAGTTTTCCCATTTATACCCTACTTCTAATGTAGGGTATAAAAAATCTAGTCAATTAAGTATGATTGGTGTTTTGTACAACTGAACCTTTGGCTTCAGGATACTTCTGCTGATCAAAAATTTTACTAATTCAAAATAGCCTCCTGTGCCTGAAATAAGCATGTTATAATTATAGTTTAGCCATATTTCCAGTTTGAGATGGCTTCAGTCCTACATAATACTACACAGATGATAATTTTGAGAAGATTATCTACAAATCTGGGATCAAGTGTCTTCTCCTTTTCTCCTATACAGGAAAGGCTGACACAGAACTCAGTCACACTAGCTAACATTTTTATTTTGGAAATTTTACTTTTATATGTCAGTATTATGCTCTTAAAAAGAGTATTTTCACTTTGAAACCAAAGAGCAGTATAACACACTAAATTTTTATGTTTTGTGACTTTGGAGTAGGGACAAAAGTGTCACTGAGGAATACTCCACCAAGGAGTGGGTAATTAGACCTAGAGGTATTTAAAGCTGCATGCCTGACTGGTTTGGCTACATCATCAAATTGTTCCCTGCTCTGTTCAGATCTGACTCTCCCCATGTTCACTGCCAAAACAGGTTAAGAGTTGTGTTCCATGTGTCCAAATACTAGGCAGGTCTCATTCAGTTAGTCCCCATAGTAGGTCTCACATACACCCACATGATTATAGCCTTCCCAAAATACACTCTTCTTGAGCAAAAATGCTTAAGAAATGTGATGGCTAGAGTAGGGTTTGATCTGCTCAACACCATCTGTCATGATTGGAGTATTTACTCTGCCAAGGCTAACATGTCTTGAGCATCTCCTGTAACCTCTGGGAGAGCCCTGCTTGATGATATGGAATCTGGTTTGAGCAGGCGACAAGTTATGCACCTTTTTTCAAACTGTGTAGAGTTTGGTTCATAGGCTGTAGGATGTCCACAGGTGAGTTTACCTCCTATGTGAGTGCTTTATCTTACAGATTCTTGTGCTTTCCTGGATGATGTTTTATCCACAGTTCCTCAGCCTTTATATAGAGATGCACATTTTTGGTTGTTTTTGGGGGTTTTTTGTTTGTTTGTTTGTTGGGGTTTTTTTTGCATTTTCTTCTTTCATATCCCAGTAGAAACAGTTGTATGATAAAGGAATGCACTCTGCCTCCACACAAAACATGTTCAATAAACCAAAACTAGAACTTTCAAACACATGTGCTATGAGGTGCCTTCATCTTACTTGCAATAGCCTAAAAAAACCAGCAGAAACAATACTGCTATTAGCTTCATAAAATCTTTGTCACAGATGCTCTGGCGTACATTTTGAATGGATTTTGGAGCATTATGCCTTTTGTGACTCATTAACCTGCAAGACAAGTCACAGATGCAGTAGAGTAACTTTAAAAAATCTAAGCTATTTCCTCTTCGGGCAAAATAAAGATCTAAAAATCATATTTTTTTAAATTTGTGGATTTGGGAAAAGATAATTTTCTTTATTAATGTTAAGAATTCTGTGAAGTACATCAAATTGCAATGTGATATTAATACATTTTGATGTGAGCATAGCTGTTTGTCTACCAATTAGATAGACGATGGAATAGCACATAAATCTCCTTGGAACAGGCTAAAATCTAGTAATCAAAACAGGAGATGAAAAATAAGTATATGGATAAGCAACAAATTATCCACTACTCTATGCTTTAATTAGAACTAACTGTTCAAACTGGAAAGTTTCAGCTGTGGTGTCATAAATCTACATCATGATAATAATAAACTTAGACATATTAAATTTCCCAATATCTATGGCAACATGTTCTGTCATTAAAACTGTAAGAATTGCTTATAGGTAAGCAAGACACAATAAAATGCAGTAAAATCCTGTTAAGAGACGTTTTTCTTATATTGCTTGGGATATTCTCTTGTAACTTCTACAATGACTGCAAATTTTACTTTTTCTGTCATCTTAGTGGCAGAGAGAAACAGCAGGTGACTCTTTCACATCAGAAATGGAGAAAAAAAAGGTAGAAAGTTTTGACTTGATTTTGAGATTTGAAATGGTAGAAGCAGAAGTTAAGGGGAAAGGTCTTCTCTCCCACATTTCTCCCTTCTCCTCCTGAATATCAGGGGCTCTTCAGCCCCCACTCCAAAGCATGTGTGTCTTACATGAGTTACTGGATCAGTGTTAATGCTTTAACATGGCCTGCTGAGACGTTCCTAGGAGTGGAGAGAATATCAGTGTCATGGAAACAGCAATCATAGGAAACAGCATAGGAGGGAGGTCACAGCACTAGCGGATTCATCTACGTATATATACATCTACAGAACTTGATGTAGGTAAGGGTTTATACAGAGGTATCTGTTTCGTTAGCTGTTGTGATAATCAGTACCAATTCAGTATTACACAGCTACAGATTATTTTGAAATGACCAAAGGACGGTTAAACCACTATATATCATCTGTAAGGACTGCTAAATATACTACCAAAAAAAAATATATTTTCTAGATGACATTATGCCAGTGCTAACATTGAGGCAGAGAGAGAAATGAAGCCAAAGTGTATTTTCCTAACTGTTACTGGGAGTTTTTAGCCAGCCAGGAAGTGCTCGTTCTCCACTCCAAGTTAGAGCTGCCTCATCCTGTTGGAGCAAGTCCAGAGAAAAGGCACAGGGATGACTGGTGGGGTGGAGCATCTCTCCTATGAGGAAAGGCTGAGAGAACTGTGCTTGTTCAGCCAGGGTAAAAGAGGGCTTCAGGGAGACCTTATTGAGGCCTTCCAATAATTGCAGGGGGCCTTTGAGAAAGATGGGAACAAATCTTTTATCAGGGCCTTTTGAAGTGGGACAAGGGGAAATGATTTTAAACTAGAAGATAATCAATTTAGACCAGTTATAAGGAAGAATTTTTTTACAATGAGAGTGGTGATACACTGGCACAGGTTGCCTGGAGAGGAAGTAAATGCCCCATCCCTGGAAATATTCAAGGTCAAGTTGGAAGGGGCTCTGAGCATCCTGAAGATGTTCCTGCTCATTGCAGGTATGTCAGACTGGGTGGCCTTTAAAGATTCCTTCCAACCCAAACCATTCTGTGATTCTGTGATCCACCAGCTAGGAGCACTCAAGTAGCAGTGCATCAGCTGGTCACCCTTCACCGCAGTGGACAGCAGGCAACAAGGCTGAGCAGAGAAGTCATAAGAGACAACCACAATTTCAGATAGTAGAGCTGACTTTATCCCTTTTTTTCCTGGAGGAGACAAAGCTTTAAGGAATCTACAAGTGAGTGCAGCTTGGTTCTGCCTTGTTGGAATTTCATACACTCCAAATTGGAATTGAGAAGGCAAAGGGCTGTGGGGGGGTTTGCCTGCCTTCNCCAGCCAGGAAGTGCTCGTTCTCCACTCCAAGTTAGAGCTGCCTCATCCTGTTGGAGCAAGTCCAGAGAAAAGGCACAGGGATGACTGGTGGGGTGGAGCATCTCTCCTATGAGGAAAGGCTGAGAGAACTGTGCTTGTTCAGCCAGGGTAAAAGAGGGCTTCAGGGAGACCTTATTGAGGCCTTCCAATAATTGCAGGGGGCCTTTGAGAAAGATGGGAACAAATCTTTTATCAGGGCCTTTTGAAGTGGGACAAGGGGAAATGATTTTAAACTAGAAGATAATCAATTTAGACCAGTTATAAGGAAGAATTTTTTTACAATGAGAGTGGTGATACACTGGCACAGGTTGCCTGGAGAGTAAGTAAATGCCCCATCCCTGGAAATATTCAAGGTCAAGTTGGAAGGGGCTCTGAGCATCCTGAAGATGTTCCTGCTCATTGCAGGTATGTCAGACTGGGTGGCCTTTAAAGATTCCTTCCAACCCAAACCATTCTGTGATTCTGTGATCCACCAGCTAGGAGCACTCAAGTAGCAGTGCATCAGCTGGTCACCCTTCACCGCAGTGGACAGCAGGCAACAAGGCTGAGCAGAGAAGTCATAAGAGACAACCACAATTTCAGATAGTAGAGCTGACTTTATCCCTTTTTTTCCTGGAGGAGACAAAGCTTTAAGGAATCTACAAGTGAGTGCAGCTTGGTTCTGCCTTGTTGGAATTTCATACACTCCAAATTGGAATTGAGAAGGCAAAGGGCTGTGGGGGGGTTTGCCTGCCTTCCCCTCCCCTCACTTTTTCACTTGTTAGAGCCCAGTCTTTGCACATGAAGACAAAGTGGGCAACAGCAAACTGTTGATGAAATAGTTGTCAAGTACTTTTTAGTAAACTTTTATCCTGGGTACTTTCAGAGATCTCCTGCTAAAGAAAAAAGTGTATGAATTTAGTTTGTTATAATCACAGGATCACATAGACCAAGTTCTAAAAAGTATCCAGTAGTTAAGGACCCTTTTGCCAGATATATGTCATGTCATAGATACTCACAGTGTGTAGGGTCCCTGCTCCCGGACTTGTTAGGATGGTATATCATTAATGTAACTCTTTTTCTGCTTCTGTTTTTTTCTTCTAAGTGCTGACTATTTGCTGCTGAGTGCAGGTAATGAGGAGATATTTTACATTTTCTACTGAAACATTTTCTGGATCATTATTCTTTTTGATAGTAACAGTTCTATTTCTTTCTTAATGGCCTCACTCATTGTTCATTTTCCATACACCCTTTTTTAGGAAAAAACTGTGGTTCTTTACTTAGGAAGAAACATTGTGGTCTTAGGAAGAAACATATGTGCTCTAGCCTTTCTTAGATCTAGTATTTCTCTTAACTTCCTCCACAGAGTTTAATCTGCTCATCAAAATGATGAATTACCAGAGTTCCCTCCCCTTTCTCCAGAAGAGGTGAGAAGAGATGGAAAGACTATCCTCTGGCATGAAAAAGAGGAACACATCACATCTATGACAGGCCAGCAGATCTGTGGTGAACAGAAATTTCCATTTACTATCACACTTCAGGAATCACAGAGACAAAGAAAATCACTGCTACAACATAAACAGTCTGCGTGAGCCCAGAAGTGCTGGGGTGGCCCTCTAGAAAAACCTGTCCTGGCTGACACCATAACACAACACTGAAGATCAAAATACCTGTCCACATACATCATACATCATGGCCTTCAAGTGCTTTAAGTCAAAGAGTTGATCCTGGCATTTGGGCCTCCATAACTTTATCAGGTATCTAAGTCGTGGTTTCTGTCAGCCACCATGTGCTTACAGGCAGTTTGATGTGTCCTAGTCTTTTTGTGGGCTTAGAGGTTAAAGCTGAATCAAATTACCTTATATTTGCCATGGCCTGTAGCTGAACATACAGTCACTTGTGACAAACCTGCTTCATTAACTATGGCAAATAGACCATGTGCTGAAACTCAGCCTAAGAATGCCAAGGAGGCAAATTGGGACCTAGTTTCTTGATTTCCTTCCACAGCGAATTCTGGTTTCTGCTGCTGCAGTTTGTTGTTTTAAAACATAGAGAATTACTAAAATCTTGCTTAAAAAGTAGGGAACTTCTCTCATTTAAAAACATAGGCATATTGCAAACTTCTACTATCCCAGAGGTATGGTCTTTCAAGTAATGCTTTTGTCGTTTGCTGAAATAGCAAGTATGATAATATAGTAATTTGACCCTTTTGGCCAAAGGCACCATGAATCCCCTTTTCTTTGTAGTGTATGGACAGTTAACCGTATCCTTCTCTTCTGTGTTCTGAGTGAAAGAAAATCACAGTTCTGCACTGAGTGTATGTCATGATGTATAAGACTTTTACCGTCATTACCATTTAATTCTCATGCCTCCCAAATGCTCTTTTAAGCTAGATATTGCATATGGTTGTCTTCACCTAAAACTGCAAGTTTTATCCTGTTACAATACAAACCTCTCAGACTCTGCTTCATTCTTTTGCTCCTACACTAGTTGCTATAGAAGTCACATTTAATTTGCATTCAAGGTTATGTAATCAGCCACATAGTCTTCCTTTCAGTCTTTCAATAGTTATAAGATAGGCCTGACCGACTGTGTGCCTGAGAATAATCTGTGCTGGAGGTCAAGAAAATCGGATTGTATGTAGTTGCTATGATAAAGCTCTTATAATGAAAAGGACCAGGGTGGGAGTGGGATGGGGGGGAGAGGTCATAACAACTCAATTTCCCAGAGCTCATCTGTTTGGATGAATGGATTCTTCAGGTTAGGATTTGCTCAGTTATTTGAATTATCTGAATTCTTTATATTCTAAATATATTTTAATGTAATGAGAAAAGTGAACTTATATTTTTCTGTCCTTGTTTTGATGTTTATGGAAGGAGAATTAGCTTAATAAATTCAGTACCACTGCTACTCAGTTTCTACAGACACATCTTTTGCAATCCTTTTTTTTTTTGGCTGAAAGATAGTTACTGGCAAGAGAAATGTGATGCACCTCTCCAGGTCTTATGCATGAACATGAGGAAAACAGTTTAATAGAAGGTCATTACATTTTCAACATCTCTAATATGGAAAGTTAATCTTTAAAGGCAACTAGTTTGGAAAGGGACCAGCCTGAAACAACTTTATTCATCTGAATCCTGATCTAGGTGTAAATGTCCCCTACAGGAGGTGACCAAAAGAAGGCCGACAACAAGTACAACCCCCATGAGAAATGTTTCTCTCAACCATAAGGTATCAAAGCAGACAGTGGATTTTTTTTTCCTTAAATGTGGACTGTGGCAACTCTCATAATGTATCTGCCTGAGAATGCTAAGGAAGTTTCTTAGATAAACCTAGTGATACTAAGATTCTTACTTATACTTAGTCATACTAAGATGCTCTCTTGCCTGTGTGTTACTCTGTGAATATAAGCTTAGTTTCTTTCAACGATTGCCATCGTCCAGCCCCTAACCCTGGATGATTGGTATGGAGGGCACTGATGACATAAATGTTACTTTCTGATTTAAATCAAGAATAGATGAGATTTATTTTATTTCCTTTCTTGTTCAAATCCTTGCAAGTGAGGTCAGATATCTTAGAAGGGCAAAGCATTAAATATGCAATACCATGGGGGATTTAAAGATGCAACTGAGATTTTGTGTTCTGTGTTTCTAAAAATAATTTGAGAAATTAATAAAAAAAATAATTGACTGGAACTGTGCTGAAGGCTTCCAAATGAGAAGGGTTGACTACCCATGTGTGAAATTAGAATAGCTCAGTCAGTGCAAAACAAACATTTAAGCCTGGCCAAAAAATTCTCCATTTGAGGCCCATTTGCACCATTCTAGTGAATGTCCCTTGCTTATGTCAGTCTGACTCTGTGCTCTCAGTAGAGGCTTCAACTTCAGGCATGCCCTGATGTAGAAATGGAGGTCTTGCAGCAGAGAAACTTCCTGTAGACACAGAAAGATAACACGAAAAGAGCTCGAGGCCATAAAAATCTCATAAACTGTACTTGTGGGCAGCGTGTTCTGTGTCATTTCACAATAGGTCCTGGAGAGTTTAAGCAATAAAATATCTCCATGTAATAACCTACCTTCCAGAGACACAAATTTGTGGGGAGAATGTCCCAGTCACCACCTCTCTTTGCTTCAGCAGGAGATGACAGGAATCATTTCTTTTATTAAACTCTCTGAAAACAGAAACTGTAAGTTACTCTGACTAAAAGTCACAATATGGTGCCTCTTACAGTGGCTTTTACCTCTAAAGAGTCTTTGGAAAAGCTGTGGGAAGTTTTCACATTTACCAGAGCTAGCTGTTAATCTTAGCAGCTGCACTGCTTCATTTTTGCACCAGTAAACAGGCTCTGCAGAAGAAACATAGCACAAGTCATCAGAGCTGGATTATTTTCACCAATTGGTTTTCAGCTGTGAGCCTAAAAATACCAATATGTATGCCATTTATGTTTAGTTTAGCTCTTTTAATCTTTCATTCCTTTCTCTTTCTGCAGCTGCAGGAAAGATAATCTCAGTTAGAAACATTAAAAATAAGCAGGCAGGACTCTAACAGGAATTGATCTGTGTAAACATGAAGGAAAACCACAATGTATTATTTGTGTGAGTCTCTGCATGGAGGATTATTTTACACAGAACTTCTGGAATACTCTCATCTCCTATTTTCCTCTTATATGTCTACCTTCATTTTTTCTCTTTCTTTTTGGACTGAAGTCAGTAAACTGTCTTCACACTTGATTGGTGAAGTTCATTTTCTTCTAAATTAATAAAAATAAAAAGGGTGTATTAGTTGCAGAAGAAGAACGCATCTTGAAATTATCAAAAAAGCTCTTAAATACACACTTAAAACTCTTGAGAGTGGCTGGTGCTTTATCCCAAATACCTTCTGCATATTGGACAGCTGTATAAAACACCTGGAGATCTGTCAGGTTTGGAATATCCTTACCTGCAAAAAAAAATAGGCTCAGATGTTGTCTAGTGTGTATGAAGTTCTCCAGTATTTTCAATAACAGAGAAACCTCTAATAACACTCAATTATAAAAGGCTTCAAATTCGTATATTTTTGCATTTCTTTCAATTCCAAAAACATTCACATACTCGTCAAAAATGTCCTGTATTACTAAACCCCCTTTAACTGGTACCAATAGACACGTAGAGTGCAGAGGTTTTTGCATTATTTTTTCATTGCAGTCTGCATGGAGTGTCTTAACGTCCAGCATAACAACACCTTTCATATTGCTTCTTGTGAAATGACACACTTGATTCTTGTTTATTTTACCGGGGTTTTTTAACCTGAGATCCCAGAATTCTCTAATATAAGACACATTCTACTTTCACTGATGTAAAAAACCCATACTTGCTGATGTCGGCTGATGCTTGAGCCTTGGTAAAGTTATTCTGGTGAGTGCAATATTCATATGTTTGTTCTGCATGCAAACCACTTCATTCCTGACCTGATACACAGCAGCTCTGTCACAACTTCAGTTCATTTGTTCTTTTCTATTTAAAACATCTAGAGAGGCAGAATATACTTCCTCTTCCCATTCCCTTCCCTTCCTGTTCCCTTCCCAAACCTTTCCAAACTCTCCTTTTTCCATTTACACTCTTCATGGGTTTCTTAGGAAAATCCCTTTAAAACTCCTTCCTTCTTCAAAATGTATTCAAGATAAATGAGCATTTTTGTATAAGCAGATGAGATTTTTTTTCTTTAACTTCCAAAAGATAGTCTGAGCTGTTCAGTTAAGAAGATATTGCGAGACTGAATTTTACAGTAAATGAATTCTGTAGTGCTTGATGCATTGACAGAGAATGTAGGAAACAAGTTTTCCAATTTGTCTAGGATAAGTTTTCATGAACTTTAGTCTGGAGCATGCCAGAAGTTGTACATTTATTACTATAATATGTCTAAATTAGTTTTTAAATTATTATTTCTGGAAGTTATAAGGAAAACCTATTTTATGTATGCTCTTTAAATAGCTTAATATTTCTGGATACTGGGTCTGTTGCAACAGCACAACCAGTATGCAGAAAAGCAATGTGTTTGAATGACTTAATTTTGTTGAAGTATATAGAAAAAATGTATTCACATTAAATAGCTTAAGGTTTTGTGGGTTTGGGTTTTCTCTTTTATCTTTTGAGGGCTACATTAGGCTCTCAGATCAACATACTAATTTTTTATATGGGGACTGATGGCAATCAGAAGCAGTCACACTAAACTGTCTGCTTTTCATGCTACCATTACTTCCCCAAATTGCTCATCTGCAGAATCATAAATAGATGTTATACATAACAAGAGCAGGTGGTTAATTTAAAAAATCCTGTAGAAGGTGTTAGGGAGCTATGCAAATCAGTGCTAAATTCTTTTGCCTGATGTCAAATAAATGCATAATTTTATTGGTAAATTTTTGTTTGTATTTAGCAGAATCATTCAGTAAAATTAAGAGAAGATTTATGGCCTTTGAACAATGGATTTTCAAGAATAACTTCTGCTAAATGTATTTCAATGTCAGTATAAGATGGCATGGCTTAATTAGGCTTTAACAGCAACCTCTCCTATGTATTTTGGTAAGAGATTGCAGGAATTATGCTGAATATTTCCCCACAATCTCAGTAGTCATGATGAGTGGTATACTGGCCATGCTTTGGATGTGTAGGGTAAATACCAGCAAAATATTATTAACCAGCAATACTGCTGATTTTCACTTGTATCTATTGATGCATATGTGAACAATTATTTTAGTCATGAGTAATTTTAGAAATATCTAATATCCCTTTGTCTTAGTTCAAGGGGAGAACTAAGATGCCTATGTTAACCAAGGAAAAAAAATTTAATCCCTCTCCCTTTAATTTAGAAAAACAGAACTTTAATTAGGAAAAAAAAAAATATATGAAGGATAACAGTTCTCAACCACAATACATTTATATGTATATCCAGAAAGGACCAAATACCAACAGCTTGTAATGAAATCTTCTCCCCTCCCCAAACATCAAGGCAAAGAGTTAAAAGGTCTTTTGGTAACCCTCCAAAAAAAAAGGACTGCAGTTGTATCTAAGGACAGCAGGAGGCGATGTCATGCCTAAGCCGCTGGCCTCTCTCTCCCAGGGGATGCAGTTATATTTATGGACAGCAGGAAGTGATGTCGCACCCTGGTCGGCTGGCCTCTCTCTCTCTCTTCCGGGGATTGCAGGTCACCAGGTCGCCAGCAGTGATGTGGTGAGGAAAGCAGCAGAAGGAGATCTATCTCTGAAGTACAGGAACACAGGCGTGCTCCCTCTCCTCTCCACAGTAGCTCTCACAATGTCCCTCGATGTAAAAACGGTCAAGTCAGGGATGAGAAGGCAAAGTCCCAGCTATGCAGTGGTGCTGGACATCGCTGTGCCTCTGCCTCTCTCCCCCGCCCAATCGCTGCAGCTGCTGACCTGCGCAGGAAAAGCCCAAAAGCCCCAGCCAGCTTTCCCAATCCTCCCCGAGCCATTCTCCCTCCNTCCCCTCCCCAAACATCAAGGCAAAGAGTTAAAAGGTCTTTTGGTAACCCTCCAAAAAAAAAGGACTGCAGTTGTATCTAAGGACAGCAGGAGGCGATGTCATGCCTAAGCCGCTGGCCTCTCTCTCCCAGGGGATGCAGTTATATTTATGGACAGCAGGAAGTGATGTCGCACCCTGGTCGGCTGGCCTCTCTCTCTCTCTTCCGGGGATTGCAGGTCACCAGGTCGCCAGCAGTGATGTGGTGAGGAAAGCAGCAGAAGGAGATCTATCTCTGAAGTACAGGAACACAGGCGTGCTCCCTCTCCTCTCCACAGTAGCTCTCACAATGTCCCTCGATGTAAAAACGGTCAAGTCAGGGATGAGAAGGCAAAGTCCCAGCTATGCAGTGGTGCTGGACATCGCTGTGCCTCTGCCTCTCTCCCCCGCCCAATCGCTGCAGCTGCTGACCTGCGCAGGAAAAGCCCAAAAGCCCCAGCCAGCTTTCCCAATCCTCCCCGAGCCATTCTCCCTCCCACTCTCGGCCTGGAGAGAGACCAGAACAAAAGGCCCTAGCCAAGCGATGAACATCAGGATATGAATATTCAGTTCGCCCTTTGTTATCCAGTTTACAAACTAAGGGGTTGCCTCCAAGCTTTTAGGAAGGAATTCCAACGAGTATTGAAACTATAACACCCTTAAAGAATGAATACCCTTTTTTTTTTTTTAAATAGGATGGGAATTCTGAGGGATGCAAGACTCCTTGAAGGCTAAAAAAGACCACTTTCTTCACCCTTATGCACCATGTATTTAAAACAGCTCCCCTCTGGCATATTGTTCTCCTTGCTTCATGCAAAGTCATTTTGGCCTGTCTTCTTTTTACCTTTGGTTTATCTTTCTTTCTTTCATCTGCCCATCTTCTCCTTCATGCCCCTAAGCTCACTATTTTCTTAATAAACTTTGCTGAAATAATTAATTAATAAACTTTTCCTGAATTTTGTCACACATCCCCTGCTCCTTGTTACTGTAGATTTAATACAAGACCTGAGAGAACATAGCCTCAATGAAATCCCTTTAAATGATCAATACCTGCTTATAACACCTGAATGTTAAAAATAACTGAGATGTTAATGGTGCTGGGGTATTTTTTAAAAAAGAACAACCTAGCTAATGAAAATTTTATGCTGTATTTTGTATTCTGGCACTCTCTGGAAGAAAATTCTCACATTGTACATTTATAGCTCCATACCTGTAAAAACAATGAATTGTTCCCTTTATTCTACCCTCTGCCAGAAGCTCTTGTTCCAGATGCATTGTATGAACATTGAACTGAATCCTTACACTCATATGGACTGCTCATTTTAAACAAAATAATTCCTTGGATTAGCAAGGTAAGTTTTAGCCATAATAAAGATGACATTTACTGCAGACTCTAAAGCAGAGGACTGCGGCACAGATTGTATCTCCTCTGTCTTTTTGCTTTCAACCCAGATCTCAAGCTGGCTACAGGGACTTTTGGACTCTGAGCTCTATTCTCTCATTCTCAAATGATCTTTAAGATCTGTGCATGCACGTTGCAGGAAAAGTAGTGCAAAATAACTCAGCATAAAATCCTTTGGATGGAAAATGTGATACTTGCTTATGAAATCTCTAAGCAAGTTGATTTTATTCACACTTGTTCTCTCGTGGTCTTCATGCATTCACTCTTTTACTCTCTCACACACAGACACACACACACATGCACATATATTTGTAAGCACCAAGGTGTATGTGTCCAAAGGAAC
This sequence comes from Sclerurus mexicanus, assembly GCA_013396755.1. Classification (NCBI taxonomy): domain Eukaryota; kingdom Metazoa; phylum Chordata; class Aves; order Passeriformes; family Furnariidae; genus Sclerurus; species Sclerurus mexicanus. Next base: position 24,197 of record VWZF01001977.1, read on the forward strand.
ATCCAGGTGTTTTCATCCATATGTATTGCATTCATACACCAATTTTAGTATTTCTGTTAAAAATCTACAGCATCAAATGGTGAAGTATTTGGCAAAAAAACCAAACCAAAACAAAACCAAAAAACAAGATCTGGAAAACTTTGCTTAATTGTCTTTCTATTTATGTCTTAAAAATAGGTAAAAAAAAGTTATTCACCTACATTTTAATGTAACATATATCTCTGCTATAAGACTGAAGTGACTGTCACTTCATTAGAAAAGGTTAGGTGATAGCAAACATTCTCTTGTTGATATAATTCATCAGTCATTTTGAGTATGTTATCATATTAAAAGACAGCAGTATCAAATATGGGAGAGAATTAATCTGCTAAAAAAACCTGGGGTACCATGGTAACTATTATTTCCAGAATTCACAAGTTACAATTAGATTTAAAAAGTTGTCTATCACTAATTACGGAAAATATATTGTATAGGTTATTGAGATAAACTCCAGGAAGTCAAGTGTTATATTTTTTAACTCGGTCCTGAAGAAAATCTCCTGTCAATATGCTTAAGACTAAAAAAACCTTTTTACCTGTAACTGTATTAAAAGACCAAAAACTTTGTAACATTTAACAATTAAAACTTATATATAGATGTGAATTATTAACTAGATGTGTATTATTAACTAGTGTATTATTAACTAAATTATTAACTAGAAATGGCCCCTATAGGTCCATTTCTGACTTGTAAGCGTGCACAAAATAATGCTTTCTTCTACTCATAATTTAAATTCCACCAAAGTGCTATAATCAAAGGAATGAATACAATATATTAATGTCAGTGAGTTTATTTTGCAGAAGTTTGTAAATGTTCAAGTGCCAAACTATTTAAATATATATGTAGCTCCAGAGGTAAACACATTCATATATAGCAAGTAATTTCTGTATTCTGGGGTTGTATCTAATAACAGTATTACCAAATGCAAAGTGTAGGACCAGCTTTCTCATCTTCATGTTGGTGATGTGAAAATCAAAATCTGGCACATTTGTACTTCATGTAGAAGTATTGCATATTCAGCAGTACTTCATGAAGCAGACATGTAGCTTCAATAAAAATCACCTGAAGTTCTATTGATTTTGAAGTTCAGTATGGGTCTCTGTGGGTTAAGATCTTCATTTTATTAGAAAGAGAATGTTATGATGTTCAACTCAATAAAAGTCATAGGCTTTATGTATGTGAATAATACCTAAATTATTAAACTCCCATCTGTTAGGTGTCAGAAGAAAGAATAACATTAAAATATCATGGAATTCCTTATATAAATTTAATAGCTAATATTGGCTGGAGCATTTCAAAATGGATCCCCTTCAGGACTTCTCTTCTGCAAGGACTGATGGTTGGTAACCAGATGAAACAGTTCTGGTGTCACTGCCATTCCATTTAATTCCACAATGAAATCTGGCAGAATCTCTAGAAGAATGAAGGCAAACCTACAGTGATGGATAGAGATTATGATGTATTTATCTAGAAAGGTGAATGAATAACTTCTGTGGGAGAGATGAAAAATATACCAGTTCTATCTATCAGAAAAAACACTTCATTCAAGCTGGGGATCTCTCAGTATTGGAAGTTCATGAAAAAGGGCAGGAATTCTCTTTTAACATAAAGAAAAGAGAGGAAAAAATCCTTTAGAATTACCAAGATTTCCAGAACTCTTGCACTGAATGTCTTCACTACTTCCTTATATAAATAAAAAGGGCATTGCACGGGCCATAGAACTGCTGTACAGGAAAATCTTATAAATTAAAAAATATTGCCCCTCTCTCTTTTCCTGGAATCTTTACCTCCCTACTTGCAAATTGGTTTCTGGATTGTCTAGTGTTCAGTCCCTGCTACTCAAGCATTGTTATGACAGATTTCTATAGAGCGAACAGAACAGTGAATTAGTTATGGTTTGGGGCACTCATAGTCTAATGGGAAAATGGAGATACAAAATCAAAGTAAGGACTCAATTTCATTTGATCTAAATGGACTAACCTTCGCATCCCTTCTCTTCCCCTTGGTATATATGACTATATAGTCAGCAAATATCTCTTACTCACCAGTTGAGTCACAATTAATTCAGCAATCCAAAATTTTCACAGGAAAGAATCCAGCATTGTCACCTGTTTAAGGCTAGTGTGTCCCAAAGCTTTGCACACATTTACTAAAATGTAATTACTATAATGGGGTGCAAAAGCAATAAACTTCCACAGAAATACCTTAGTTTGCTATAATTTTTTTTAACTAAGAGGAATTAATTGAAAGATAGCATTGCAGCAGGGTGATGAAAACTATTCCTGACAAATGCAAAAAATATTTTTTCCATATTGGGTATGTGGCAAATTAGTATACCAGCTTTTTTTTTAGGTAACAATAAGGAGTGAGTAATTTACATGCTGAGGAAACCCACTCAATTTTCAATACTGAGCTGGGTTTTTAAAGTCAGGTAATAATACTGAGATGAATGTCATTATACCATTGTGCCTTACTTTGTAAGTGAACGTTTCAATACCATGGACTTGCATTACCACAAAATTATTGTTTAATGGTAGGATCATAATTGAAAGTGTGATTTGATATAATGACTTTGTAAAGATAAATTGTAGTTTTTAAAAAAAATGTCATTTTTGAAAGTATCCTCTTACTCTCTTTGAAGAAGGGTCACTGGCAGCTATAACAAGTTAATATGGCCTGACCTGTGACACAGATCAGGGTACTTAACAGATAGATATTTGTAACCAGATCTTTATAATTGCTTGTCCACTCAAAGCACAAAAGCCAACCATATCCTGGGCTGCATCAAAAGAATTGTGTCCAGCAGGTTGAGGGAAGTGATTCTGCCTCTCTAATGTGCTCTCTTGAGATGCACCTGGAATGCTGCATCCAGCTCTGGGCCCTCCATGTAAGAATGACATGAAGCAAGTTCAGAGGAGGACCACAAAGATGAGCATCTCACCTATAAAGGCAGGCTGACAGAGCTGGGACTCATCAGCCTGGAAAAGAGAAGGCTCTGGGGATACATATTTACAGCCTTCCAGTACCTGGAGTGTGCCCACAAGAAAGCTGGAGAAGGACTTTTTATTGTAGAGAGCAGGTAGTGATAGGACAAGGACAAATCAAAAAACAAGGACAAGTGCTTTCAACTGAAAAAGAGTAAGTTTAGATATTAGGAAGAAATTCTTTACTGTGAGACTCTGAATCAATTTGTCTAGAGAAGTTGTAGATATCCCATCCCTAGGAACATTCAAGGCCAGATGGGATGGGGCTTTGAGCAACCTGGTCTAGTGAGAGGTGTCCCAGTCGATGGCAGAGAGGTTGAAATGAGATTAAGTCCCTTCCAACTCAAAGCATTCTGCGGTCCAGTGACTTTCTATATTGACTTCTTTACTTGTCTTCATTAGTTGACAGTTGCATATTTTAAACAAAAGCCCAAACACTGTGAAATGCCATGGTGTTTCTGGATATTTTATCTTAGGCATGAGGCCTAAGAGAAACTTTGTTTCCAAGCTTTTAAATAGCTGAACTCCAGGACCCCTCTCCTGAAGGCAGAATGAGCATTTGTATCTTTTCTGTAAAACTGGTGCTGGTGGCCTAAGCACAAATATGTTGTGTCATCAAATGTTCTGTTTATGCTGTATTATCAAGTGCTAAATGTGTCTTGAAATGAAAGTTCAATTTACCATTTATGTAAAAATAGGCTAAATTCCAAGTTGAGCAATTCTTTGTTTTATTCAGAATTTGCTGTCTAAGATGAACAACAACCTTAGCAAAAATACTGTAGTGCATTTGTTCATGGTGTCTGCTTACTCTTTAAGGTATTGCAAATGTTTCTGACAACGTTGTAGTGGAGACTGTGCCCTTTTAATGTGAACAGATGGGAGAAAGAAAAACTGAGCATAATTAAAACTTAAATGTTGAAAGTTTTATCTTGCAGTCTGTGCTCAAAATTACTTCCCTCTGTAGTGGGAGTTCAGCTTGAATAAACACTACACTAAAGGCTTCTAAGAAATCAAAAATTTTGCTTTTGTTCTGCCATGCTTCAATGAGGTGACCAGGCATGGTTTAGAAAGAGAAATTACTAATCACCAGTGTTCTTCCATACTGCTTCTTCCAGTAATGACCAAGGAAACAAACTATCTGCTCACAGTGCTGTCCTGCCTAAACACTGCAAGGCAAGAATGATCAGGTTGCTACAGCATCAGATGCAACTAAGGAGATAGAGGTGACCAACACCTGATTCAGTTTTAAAATTATTATGACACACTGGAGATTGCTCTAACTTTATTCTTAAGATATAAATTGGAAACAGTGTTTTTCTATTTAGTCCACTAACCTATGATGATGACTCAAATGAACATAAATATATAAGGTTCATTTTCTAGTGATCTGGTAGAATAAAGCTCTACCTCCACATTTTTCATATTTTATGGAATAAAAAGTCCCCAAAAAACCTAACAAACTTTTAATCCTATGTTTCGTCTGTTTTGTCACAAGAAGTCTATTTCTATTTAGGTTATAGAATTTTTTTTTCCTGCCAATGATAGAAACAGCATTTAATTTAAGAGGTTTCACCTATAACCTTCAACACTGCTGTACTTTTGTGCTTTAGAAAATAAATTGTACTCTGGGGTAATGTCCAATAATTTCAACAAAATATATTTATTACCTAAAATCTAAATGTGACATATTTTTATGGCACATACAGAACATGAGTTCTAAGTGAGTTTCAGGGCTGATTTTATTACCTGACTTACAGAAAAGTACGTGATCACCTTCATTCATTGTGCAAGCAGTTAAGACTGGTCACTTCTTTGAAAATCTATGTTGTATGGTGTTGGAGACTGGTCTCTCTCAGAACATGTTATGGTTGAGCTAAATAAGAATTTTATAAGTATCCAGGCCTGAATACAATGATTAGTATTGGCTTTGATTTATCTGTCTCTCCACAAAATTGGAAGGTTTGAAAAAGGAAAAAAACCACCTGTGTTAGTTGGGAAATATGAACAATAAGTGACAACTGTAGTACAGAACTTCTGAAGATGACTCCTAGAAGACTATGATTCTGTTGTATCTAACTTTCTTAATTAAAACACTATAAACTAGAGAATAGAAAAAAATCTTATATAACACAGGTGATAAAAAGCAGAAATGTATGACCCACTCCTAGTAGAAGATACATGAAAGAAACTATGACATTTTTCCCTGTTAAAAGTCAGTTACCTGTGCCCTAAAGCATCTCAGCTGTGGCAGACCTGCAAAGATGACAGTTCCACAGGAGACTCTCAATAATAGCTCTGGCAGCACCATGCTGCTGTGACAACAATCTGAGTCTGCCTAAAGCAGATATATACACACAAATAAATTCTTCCCCAACAAGAAGAGGACACCAAAATCTTTTCTTGGAAACATGGCAAGGAATAGGAATATTTACATGGTGCTTTTCTGTTTTATTCCTTACACCACAAGTATAAAATATCCACAGGGCCTTCATTCATAGGCCTTTCATAAAGACATCTTGCCAGATCCAATGGCAGTTGGACAACAGCTTTCCCAAAGTCACCCCTGTGTGTTAGGACAGAATCTCTGTAGTCCTCCCAGGTTGCCTATCACTGCCTTTACCTTCTGTATACACTCATTTACATTTGTGTTTTGCACTGATCTCCTTGTTCATCCACACAGGCCTCCTAGTCTCTTTGCCTCACTTCCTTGCTCATCAGGATGGACTGCTCTGGAGCTTGGAAGAGGTGATCCTTGAATAACAACCAGCTCTCTTGGACCCCTCTCTACTTCAGGTTCTTATCCTGTGGGACTCTTTTGAGCATATTCATGAAGAAGCCAAAGTCTGCTTGTGCCTGGCTGTAGTGTGTGTCCAGCAGATATCGGGGTGGCTGAAGCCCTCCTGTGAGCACCAGGACTGGAGAATGCAGTTTCCAGCTGTTTGCAGAAGGCCTCATCCACATGATTTAGGAGGCTGGAGGAATAGACTTGTTCAGCCTGAAGGACAGAGTTTACAGGGAGTCTGAATTGCTGTGTCCAGCTGCTGAATGGGAAGGTGTAGAGAAGATGGTGCCAGGATGTCCTTGAAGATACATGGTGAAGCAAGCAGCAGCAACAAACACAAGGGGAAACATGAGAAATTCCAATTAGCTATAAGGGAACACTTTTTTATTGAGACCATGCCTAAGCACTGAAACACTGTCCAGAGAAAAAATGAAATATTCAGTTCTGAAGATTTTTCAAGACCTGACTGGACAACGTCCTGAACAAGCTGATCTACATGGATCTACTTTAAGGAGAGCATTGGACCAGGTGACCTTCAGAAGCCCCTTTCAGCATAAATCACTCTATAGGTCCTGTCTTGCTAATGCAAACCAAAATGAAAACTTTTCATCAGTCTTGAAGAACTGCTCCCAACCCACTCAGTAGTCCAAACTGTCTCAAAAGCTTCAGTGGGTCTTGCACTCTTCCAGGCTAGAAGATCTAAATCAGACAAATGGAGCCCTGTCACCACCTATTGACATGCCTTCTTCTAGAGCTTGATAAATACTTGAACATAATTATAAATTACTGTGAAGAATAAGTGGAATAAGAAAGGCTGAAAAAAGGATATCAGGCAACTGTACACATAACATGCAGTCATGTCCTCTGTGGGAAAACACTCCCTAAGAGACTGTGAAGGGGACCAATCCGAACANTCCGGAACGTGAGAGTCCTCTGCTAGGGATGTAAATGCTTTCTTGCCAGGCACACAGGATGCCTGATTAAGGCCATGACAGCAAACTTTACAAGCATAGGTGGAATAGACTGATAGTGTGTATAATATGTATACATGTGTAAATATTTGTATAAATGTTGGAAACCAATCCTTTATAGGTGGATATCAAACACACTGCATTAAATGCTCTCAGACCATGTTGAAGTTTTTGACAGACTATACAAAAGGTACCCGGCACTTAGATGGTCAGGTTTAGATTAATTACAGTCAGAAATAAGAATAAGGAAGGTATTTTCTGTTATAAAACTTCAATCTTAACATCAGAAAACCCCCAATATTTTCACATTTACTAATGTGTGGCTTGCTTTTTACAAAATTTTACTTTCTGATGTTACTCAAATGACCTGTGCTGTATCTCAGACTTTCTGAGGCTTACTTGCTTTTGGCTATGTTTTTGTTCTATTTTAGTTTGAAGATCATAGCTTATTTAAAATAGCCTGGCTATTTTTTTGGTCATGTTTGTGATATTTATTTTAAATAAGAACATTTGCTTGCTTTCTCATGGTGCTATGAGCTGAATAAGTAGTATAGAGCTGTCTGTGTAGCTAAACAAGTGAAGGCACCAAAATTCGTATTACAACAGAAAAACAATTAAACAAGACAACTAACAAACTAGTAACACAGTTATTTTTATATCCTGTCCTTTAATTCCTTTGGAGATTCTTCTTTCCCACCCTCCTAAAAGACTCCACAAGAGCTTGTCTTCTGAGGTTTATGTAATATGACATTTTAAAAACTAACTTGCTTACAGATTTTTATGTACTTTGAAAATCATTAGATTTCTCTAAAGCATATTTAAAGGAAAACAGGTGATTTGGGAAATTTGACAGTTATTACTAGCAGATAGGGGGCACATCAGAGGAAATCATCTATAGATGCCATTAAAAATAACAAAGTTAATGACATGATCAGCAAAGCTGACCAAATGCGGATGTGCCTCAGAGGGAAATAAATAAAGCTAAAAGCACTCATGAGAATAGTTCACCCACATGAAGTAACTTGCTATAGTTACAGATGCTCCCAAAAATGTCTGTCTCCACTGAATGGAAGGTACTTAGTCAGTCTGGAGTGTGATTAGGGGTTTGGAGATCATTAGAGTACCTAAAACCACAACAGAATGCTTAATCATTAGCTTCCAACCCATATTCAATAGAGAATTTAACATATTCTTTGGAAACTGACCCATCTTTCTTGCTTATTATTATGACATCAGATACACTGTGAGGAAAAAAATCTCCTTTCGTAAATCACTTATGTACTCTGGCTATATGATATCATTCATTATAATGTCATATCATCTTTTTAAAATAGAAAGTTCAGCTACTTGAGAAAGTATCATGGATACATCTGACTTTTTCAGTAAAACGGTCTTCTAAGAAACCTCAGTAAAACAGTCAAATCATAAACGCACGTCAGTGATTTAATGCCTACAAAACATGCACTGTGTTTTTAATGATCCCTGGAAAACTGTCACTGTAGGCTTGGTTTGGTTTTGGGGTGGGGTTTTTTTTCAGTCGCTTTTTGAAAATGAAATATTTCTCCTGTAATATTGTTGCCTGAGCTTGTATGCTGACATGATCATTAGCAGCCTTGTTGTTTCAGCTGTGGGGCTTGAGCATCCTCTCACCTTGTGAAGAAAAATGAGCAGTGAGCTTGGAGGGCAGAGAGGAGGCAGCTTTTCTCTGTGGCACTGCACCAGTGCCCTGTGCCACACAGAGCTGATGAACGCATGTGCTATTCCTAAAGTGCCTGGTAAGACCCCGACCCGCAATGCAAGAAAGGCTTCTAGTATTACTTAATTTCAGAGATGCTTCTTGTCGATTTTAAGAAAGAAAAACGCAGGCCCCATGAAGGTATGTCATAGTCCCAAAAGGTACCATGCTATCCTTTGCTTGACTTGCTGTTCCCATCCTCCTAAGAATAGACAGAAGGGAAAAACGCTGGGTTTAGCGTGGAAGTCGTGCACCTGTGACAGTTGCTGGATATTAAGGAAGATCACATTTTATTNCCGAGGGCGGCTGGCCGAGTCGTGGCGCCGGCTGAGCTCCCGGCGCGGCTCCGCCAAGCGCGGCGGACCCTCCTCGCCCGCGCCGCCGGTGAGTGCCCGCGACCGCGCTCCGCCGTGCGCGCACCCGGCGCCTCTGGGGCTGGCGGGGAGTGCTGCCAAGAAACCTGTTGCGTTCTGGGAGAAGGAATCGCCTTTCCCGTGCGCTCAGCCTGACTTTGTAGTTGTAACAGGTGCGAGTCTCCGGTTCGGCTTTCTCCGCGTGCCCGGGGAGCC